>OY365779.1:36502500-36865000 GCA_959347405.1 Napeogenes sylphis | reverse complement strand
ATAGAAGCCAATACAAAAAAAAGAAGTGGGTATTGTTTTACTACGTATTTAAGGCGTGCGAAGCCGCGGGCAAAAGCTAGTGAGATATATAATTTAAATAAAACTATTTTTTAACGCTTTTATTTTTAATCCGACGACTCGAATTCTTTGCAGCAATAGAATTTATATTTTCGTATTTACGATAAGAGGGAGAGTATTTTTAACTGACTTATTGCGGAAATATCAGAAAGTCAAGTAATTAATTATCTGCTTCCAACAATTTCTAAGATACTGGGCATAAAATCACAGTATTACAACGCCATGTCAGTATCTCGAGGTGAAGAGGTCTCACCCCCATTGGTCGAGTCTCGGGGCAACGGGGCAACGCAACGAGGCTCGGCTTTGATTTGTGACGGGCAGGGCAGGGCACGGCAGGGCTTTGATTTGTGATGATCATAGATGTCTGAAGAGTAGAGTAGGAAGCGCCATCGATCCTTAACCCGTCGTTAGGCCTAAACCAGAAACCCTGAAATCGGGTATTTTATTATGTGCACTCAAACTCAGTTTGACTGCCACCAGCCGGTACGCTAAAGAAAGCCAAAGCAGTGTTTCTATGCAAGCAATAGTTTTCAAGGATGAGGCAGTCAAACTTTGTACAATGTAATTTTTAAAACGTTACCATCCTTTTTAAATAGTAGCCGGGTAACGTCTTATGAAGCAAAAAATATAAAAACTTATGTAAAGTACTAATATAAATACTACGCTTAAGAGGTTAAGCCAAAGAAGCTGCGTCTGAACTACACTACAATATATAACCACTGCATTGGAAGTAAATCCAACGGCAGGAAAAATTAAATGTATTCTAAAGTGAACATATATTTAAAATGGTAAAAGAAGAATTAAATGAAAATCCAAATATGCGAAAAGCAAGGCTCTGCCTTGTGATCACATTTAATATTGTCTTGGCTGATTAATATCACAGACATATGTATGGGCAGTACTAGGACTTACTTACTATATCAATTCTTTGTAAAGGTCACCAAGTTTTTTAAACGCTACTTTTGGTAGCTTCAAAACTCTGAAAAGGCTTCATTGACCGATGTCAATCTTTGCCTTTTGACTATGCACATTCTCATTCTATCAGCTGGTGTTTTTGCCAAAAAAATATATGAAGAACAACTCCTTTCTTCAAACTTAGATTACATTTTTTAGGGGTGGACTACAATTTAACTGACTTACTTTGAGTATATCTCCCAGATTCAACCAGCAATTCTAAAGAAATTTAATTATGTGCACTAACAAACAGACATACAGACAAAATGAAAAACCATTCTCTTGCTCTTATAAAGGCCTCCATATTGTTTTTTTTTAAATATATTCCATGTACAGAAATCGACCGGTGATAATTTTATTATATGTATAGATTAAATAAACATGGGAATTCTCAAGTTTCCGTAACATATATTAAAGTAACTAGCCGCTACTAAGAACGTAGTGCCTCCTTATTTTTTTTTATTTTAAATTTTAAAGTTTATAAATATCTATAAACATATATAGCCATGTTAAGTTTATTTAAATTTATATAAATATAAAATGAAAAATAAACCGATAGAGTCAGGGATTCAAACCCTCAACTACTGGGAAACCGTCCGGTCGCTCTACCAACTGAGCTACGGTATCGCCGCGCTGTCCGCCTCGGTGAATTTAAGCATTCTATATGTGATCGTCTTCATAGGGACATAGGTGACATCTTATTAAAATTAAATGGTAAAATGTTTTTTTTTTGTTGTTTTGTATTAGCTAAGCTATTTTATAATTATAATATATTACCGTGATTTTAGTAACATATGAATGTAAGTATTATAGTGTAAGTATATAAGGGTATTATACCAAATTGATTATATTTATGTTTTATTGTTCTGTTTCCGTTATATATACTGAAATAAAGTTTGGTATTCTTCTAAAAAAATGTAGTTTTATATTACTTACTTTCTAAAAGTGGTAAAAACACTATTTGTTATTATATTAATCCAGAAATTAAATTTGGAATTTTAGAAATATTTTTTTACAGGACTATATTTACATATATTACATATCGCATACTTTAATATGAAATATAGTTACAATAAGTTATTAATTAAATAATTATAATTATTAAATTCTATGTAAGCTCCAAAACCATGTTGGGCAAAAACTCGTTTTGATGAGCAAATTTTACATTACGATAAAGCTTAATATATTTTTTATGAAAAGCGTACATTGTTAAAATTTTTAACGAAATCGGGTTATTTTTTCTTAATGTGTTTTATATGTAGGTTGGTAGCAACAGTGTTATATACACATAAAAACAAGCATAAGTTCACTATATAACGTGATAGTTGATGAGGATATACAAATAAATGTTTATCATTGCTTGACACCAAGAGTACTGCACTGGTTAATTTTTAAAAATATTATACAGTTTATACACAGACTAAAACATAGTTTATTTTTTTAGGAGTTGAAAATAAAACTGGAGAGTTATCTCGCATATGACGAGTTATGACGTATAAACTTTACTGAACTGTTAATGATCAGGACAGCGCGAACAAAGTCGCTGGTAGTAATTTAAATATTTTTAAAACATCACAAGTTCATTTTCTTATGGCTGATAAAGATAAACATTTGACATGAAATGGTTTTCTATGTACTTATTAACGCTATTTTACAAAAGTTCTTCTTCTTATCAGTTTTAAATAGACTCCGCTGTCTGGCGCATGAATTATTACTATTTCAATTTCGCGTCTATAGTGAAAGTATTAATTTTATCAGTTTGCAGTTTTCGATTTCATCACTTCATTAGTTAGGTAATTGAGAATTGAAATGAAACCCATTTTCATACAGAAATGTCGTGAAATGTTACTTAATTTGAACAGCTTAAATGCTGTAATGTAATATAAATTTATATTAAAGACAGGAGTTAGATCTATCAATACCGATCTTTGCTTGTAAATCGTATTTAGCTTGTAAATTGTAGTTATATAAATTAGAAGGTAATATGAAACGACTAGTTTACAACAATAGGGTGGTTAAATTGAAACAACTAGTGAAGCGTTACACAAAAGGTGGTCACAGAAAAAAATTGTTTAGATGAGATTTTTTTGTACAATTGAGCAACATTTTAACAATTTTAAGCTGGCATCCTTACATGATATCTTTTAGCATGCAAAGAAATAAATCAACAGCATAAATCCTGTTTTAATACCCGTATGAAAGTTAACTCCTTCTTTGAAATAGGTTAAAGCTCCTGGCCCACCTGTGGAACATGGATTTAGCTTAAAATGTAAGCATTAAATACTTGTATAGTCCTATTCAAACTGCCCATACATGTTGGTCTATTTATTAGTGACCCTGAATGCCGAATGAACCAAAGGTTACGGGATCAATTACCTCACTGAAAAATTATTTGAGTTATACACAGAGGGTTGTTATGATTCTAGATTTTTTTATTTATTTATTGCTCTCCAAAGTCGTACTTCCTTTTTATATTTATTTTATTTGATTTTATTTTAGAATTGACTTCACAACGGAAAATAACATGCTTTATCTGTAAATTAGAGACAAATTCCTTTTTCTAAATAATATTTGTTCAACACGGTTAGAAATATATTTTTATAGTATTTTATTTATAAATATATGTTTTCAAAGCATTTATCAAAAAAGTATATAAAAATGCTGTTATAAATGATTTTTTTGGAACATTAGATACATTATCGAATACCGTAAAACACTAAACAGAACATTACGGTGTTACAAAAGAATCGTTTATTTTGAGTACCATCATACTAAAACAGACGCAAACAAATAAAAGATGCCAAAATAGGTGCTTATGAAGTTATCGTCATTCTCATACTAATGGAAAATATGCTACTAAAAACTTTTTGTTTGTACTATTTAAAAAAAAAGTATTTTTCATTTGGTATAGTTCTGACTATGACAAAAGACTGACAAATACACCTATAATATTGTCACTTTGGATATACAAATAACTGAAAAATAGGCTCCGCATCTGTACGAAAATATCGTAAATACGTCATATCAAGAATAATTTGATTAAATTTTTACTATGTCTTGTGTCTGTACCCAAATAAAAGGTAATGTTGTATGTTTGACTGTTACGCGTTTATAAAGTTTCCATTGTTCATTCCAAGTTGTTTTCTTACGAAATAAATATTTGAATTAGTAGAACGGATCGGAGCGGAGTTCGAAGGAAAAATAATGTGTCACTTACGTCCTAAAAATGACTTTAAAATAATAAATAATGCTTTATTTTTTATAGTTAGTTCCTACACGATAGCAAAGTTGACTACAATATTATTTCCGGTTTTGTTTCTCCCTAATGTATTGAATAAAAAAAATAGATCTATATTTGCAAAGGTTATAAAATAAGACAAATTATAACACACATACAATTATGCTAACTTAAATATAAAAATATATTTTTGGTCTGTAGGTAGGTATTTATTGTAGATTAATTTTAATAAAAATATTTGACATGTTCGGAGAAATTATTATTATGTATTTTACTTATATCAGGTTATTTTTAATTAGTTCACCACCTCTTGCAGGCGGCCTCTATTCATCAATCCCAAAAATATTGGTTCTACGACTTGTTACAAATCTTGATAAAAAGCCCAAAAAAAAAAACGAAACAAAAAAATTTTGCCCCCTCTTTTACGTATTACTCTGTATTTTGTAAGAAGTACTTAAAAGGTCAACGCCTGGGCGCCATACCAACGCTCAGAGTTAATGCCAGTTCAGAAACAACAAATACAATTTGTATGAGAAAATTTAAATTTTGAAAATTTATTTTTTTAAAAAGTCGTAGAAAAAATGTTGATTAATGAAGAGACAAGAGATAGTCAACTTATTACAAATAACTCTGTATAATAGTATAAACTTAAATAAAAATATAATTGATATTTTCCATAACTATGATGTAGATTTCTAGTATAATAATATGCTTAATGATGCCTCTTTACTTAAATGTCAAGCAGTGCATCTCAGAATACACATATATGGTATTATGACGTAATCTGGTAGACTTAATACCAACATTCTGGAGAGATTAATGAGCAGCTATTGCGCGATACTGATAAAGATGAATTAGCAGGAATCGACAGGTGGCTATTGCGACTTGATTGATACATTCACTGCATTCTGAACAATCATTTAGTTTGTATCTTGGTCATAATATTGGTCTAAACATAATATTAAATAAATTATTTGAACAAAATTGTAAGGTAAATGTACCTGATGAGAGCCAAGAAATATTATTAGGATATTACATGCATTCTAAAGCCATAGAGTAAGGAGTCTTATTACATCGATACTAGTAAATTAAGGTACTTCATGTTACATAGTGTAAACAACCCACAAGAACATAATATTATATGATATGGCTCTTTATGTTGAAGAGGTAATATTAATTCTATGTAAGATTCAAGCAGGTAGCATATTGCACCGCTACACAGTGCCTCTTTTGTGTTGTTAATACCAATATACGATGCATAAATACCAATTTAATAAGTTAGTTAATTTAAGAGAAATCCTTATTAAGAAATTTCGATGAATATATAATGGGTATTAGTATTTAATTTCTATTTTGTCTCTAAAAGCTTTCTTAAAAGACAACGCTAGAACATATCGAAGAAATTATACTTATGTTATATATCGGCCCAAAATAAAAATGTGATAAATAGATAAAAATATAAAAAAACATTTATCAAAAGACAGTATCATGTCAAGGAATCGATCATTTAATAGTAAATTTTTTTCAATTTTTTACTGAATAGGTAATATCCATAAAATTTAAAATGGTCTTAAATATTTTTTGTCGAATACTTATTATTATCTTATTATAATATATATATAAATATATATATATATATATATATATATATATATATATATATATATATATATATATATATATATATATATATACTAGCAGACCCGGCCACGCGTTGCTGTGGTTGCTAAAGTTTTTGATATAACATTACATTGTAGTAAACTATTTAAGGAGTAACGGTATTAGAAAAATAGTGATGTGGACCGCTATGTCTTTTGACATAGATGCAATTTGTAAAAAAAAACGACCTCTATGACTGATTTCCTACTATCATTATAATCTACATCTATTATCTATTCTATACATATATAATAAAATTGTCATTGATCCATTTCTGTACGTGGAAAATATTAAAAAAAAAAAACATCATAGGGGGCCTTTATAAGATCAAGAGATCAAGAGATCAAGAAAACAACGGTTTTTCAGTTTGTCTGTTTGTATGTATGTCTGTATGTTTGTGCACGCTAATCTCAGAAACGGATTATTCGATTTGGATGCAGTTTTCGGGGATATATTGTCATAGTCATTTTTTTCTCCCCGGTGACGCTGTAATAGCCAACAGGGCTAACAGTATAGACATACACAAAAATATTGTCATAGGATTCACTTTATATTTTGTTTTCTTTTAACAATCGGTTAACAAATAAAAAAGTTAATAATCTATAATTGTCGTACCATTGCTGTTTACCAGTTTGAAGGTTTATAGTTTTTACATACATTGGTAAGTGGAAAGGATACGTTTTATTAAAATCGAAATTTACGCGTACGAAGTCGCAGGCTCAGCTAGTAATATAATAATAATTAGAGATGCACGGAACATTCGGTATATTCGGCATCTTTTTAGCCATTATTCGTTCGAATTATTCGGTTTTGGTGCCGAATGTATTCGGTTCGAGTATTTCTATTTTTTGGCTACACGACACGGTAAAGAACTAAAAGCCAAAACTTAGATTTATGTCATATTATAAGTCAAAGAAATCTTATAAATAATATGTTGAATAGAGCTTAATAATATAATTAAATTTAGTTTCAAATCAATGTTGATTTCAAGCTAAAAACTGTTTATTTCGAAATATATCAAGTCAACATATTTAGTATATTATTGCTAACCTATAAATATTCAGTATAGTCAACATTTATTTAGAAACTTTATTCAGAATAAATTTTTAGGTATCAAAACAATTAAATTAAACCACAAATCAACATATTTTTTCATCTAGCCAGCAGCCACACGTAACGTACATGTTAGAACCTTTTTATTACAAACAATGAAATGGTAAAACGAAGAGTTCGGCCGAATATTCGGTTCAGTAAAGGTTTAGAATAGTATTCGGTATTCGGATATTCAGCAAAACTACTATTCGGCACATCTTTAATAATAATATCAGGAAAAAATTAACACATTGATCTAGCCCCTTAAAGAAAGTGCTTGTAATTTGCTTGTGTTAAGGGTGACAACGATACAAATACATAGAGAAACACATTATAAATGACCAAACCCAGAAATATAGACCTCTATGCTCATCACACACATGCCTGTCCCCATTGGGAATCGAACCCAAGACCCATTACGCCGCTATACGTTAGACGTCTACGCTCCACTACTCGTGACTCGACCAACGGGGACGTTGAAACACTGAAATTATTATTAACTAAAAAAGACTAAAACGTAAAAGCTAGTGTAACAATCCACGGGATTGGGATTTGAAGGGGAAGGTATTTGAACACGATTGATCAAAATTATAGTACATATTAGGCAAAATAATTAATTTTATTATTTTGTTTTTTCAAGATAGTAACAAATGTACATTACAAATTTATAAATGAGGTAGGTAGGGCACGTGGCCGGTTAACACGTGGCCGGCTATACTAACACTAAAATTTAACTTACAATTTAGTCTCAGCATCGTGTGGCGGTTATGATGTTAAATTGTAAGTAGTATATGAATTGTTTGTATTTTTAACATTATGCCATCTGTTGAACACTAACTCAATCCAGTCAACAGATACAACGCCATCTGTTAGACTTGTTTGGTTCTAACAGACAATTGTACACAACACAAATTATTTATTTGCAATAAAATAATATTGCGACTTAAAATTGAGATGTAAGTTAGCCTATGTTTCAAGTTGGACCAAACTGCACAGTGTGCAAATTTTATTAAAATCGGTTAAGTAGTTTAGGATTCCATCGCGGACAAACAAAGTGACACGTAATTTATATATATTAAGATATCTCAATTAAATATATTTTAATTATTTTAGACCATAATATAATTTTGTGAAAAGCGTAAATTAAGGGAGTGAACTCAAAATTCCAAAACGCGATGTAATCTGACATGCCACTCAAATTATCGACGTCGAAGTTTATATTATGGTCTGTGGTATTAGTGATTCTGAGAAAAATAAATAATTTAAACATATATTTTCGTGCCTTAAAGTTTTATGAAATGATATATCTAATAATAATAAAAATTATTATCATAATTATTCCTTTATTGATAAAAAATAATTACATCAGGCAACATTGACCCGTTACAGATTGAGAATAAATAAAACTAAAACAGTAATACAACTATAAAATTAATAAAAACTAGTTTTCCGCTGGTCAACGAAGAAAACTAGAATAAAATCTGAACAATTCATTTGACACATTCCTTAGAGCTCCGATTATCAAATTGCCAGACTTGAATAGTGTTTTTCTAAATCTGGCAACCCGATGCCTGATCAAAGCCTCGAGAGATGCCACGCGGGCCTCAACGAACATCTTCGATGCACTGGACCAACGATTTATTCTATATTTATAATATATATCTTTAATATATATATGATGTTTAGGTAATCCTAAAAACAATTTGTTGGGTGTTTTTCTAATACTGTTTTTGCATTCCGGAACTGTACAATATTTGTAAGATGGTTTTTGTCTTCTTTCATGATTTGTATACCAATTAAAACTTAAAATATATATGAAATAATTAAAAAGTTAAGACTAAACAATCACTGCACGTGTCATTTGACGACGCGGCTTCCGTGACGTCAAATACTACGCAAAGCGCGCACAAAATAACGGCGGTTGAACGACTCAAATTCACTCAATATTTTAATTTTCACTTTTAAAAATAACTAGATTTTTTCAAGCCTACTTATATTTTTTTCTACGATATAAAGAGGTATACGATTAATTTAAGTAAAAAAACCCATGAATATTCCCTATTGGCTAACTTAAATATTTTTAAGTACAAAAATAATATTCAGTTGTTATTAAATACTCCTAACAGATTTGAAATAACTTTGATTTTGTTAAAAAACTTTTGTGATATTTTATACGTTTGGATAAATAACATTATATTAAAAGCTCCTTAGCAATTAGGTGAAACCTTGTTCAGGTTAGAATTTTTTTATTAAATATTAAGGATGTATTATTGTTAAAAAATCTACCTTGTAACAATATTTCATTCTAGTTGATTATATTCGGTTGAGCTATAAAGTATATTTCTCTCCAAGAACAATACTACAGACTATAAATGGTAGTGAAATAAAGAAATCATTTAAACTAGCAACATAGAAATCATTCCCTCATTTCTGAAATACAAAAATATTTTTAAGGATAATACTTTCTTTGTTATAATTTATTTTTTTGCAATGTAGTAGGTAATCCTTTAATAATGTATAATATTAATATTAATATTGCTTCAATTCTTTTTTTGTAAAAAATAAAATAAACTCAGTGATGATTAGAAAAAACTTTTTTAAAAATACATGACGTCATTTAAAACCAAACTAATACCAAAGAAAAATCTATCAGGTTGACCGGAATATCTGACGAGCAGAGTAAGTGGTCATATATTATGAATATATACAAAATAAATCAAACAAGAAGCAAATAGTTTAAAAATCTCTCTCCCAAATATATTTATATAATAGACACAATATATGTCACACTATTTTTATGATATAAGATACCGTTTGAATTCTTCCTGAAATGACTTTACGATTATTTTAAAATAGATAAGCTATTACCATGTTTCAAACTTTGTGTATTGTAGGTATTTATAAAAATGATTCATGTAATTATTTTAATTTCGTATAATTATATTATTATTTACATATATTGTTATTTTTTACCATTAAGATTATGAAGAATTAAGGCACTACTAATTACGTGTATATTATATACATTACAATTACAGTACCTACCATTACTTAGATTATTATATTAATCCAAAAACAACAAAGTGTACCTAACTAAACCCCAGCTTTCAGCTAATTGCTAGAAAAAATAAACTGGCACAGTGCAGACTCACGTCACCCGATGGCTTGAAGCGATTTTAATACAAAGGCCAACTTGAGTAGACGGTGCAATTAATGCGAGTACCTCGAACCTAGAACGTTCTATAACGCACAGGTTATATTTAGAGTTATATGTCCATTCGTTTATAATATCCGATAATTACTAGAATTATATAATCTCAACTATATATCAGTTTACATAAATAAATATGTTTAGAGATAAAGATAAAGAGATTTGACTAACATTTTGCGCATTCGGCTTAAATAATGATATATATTTGCTATACCAATCAAATTATTAACAGCTATTAATATATATTTGACTTTGTGTACAGCTTAAAACTTGTCCCTATAGATGATTTTTTAACCCCCGACTAAAAAGAGGGGTGTTATAAGTTTGACCTGTCGATCTGTGTATCTGTGTATATGTGTATCTGTGTATCTGTCTGTGGCAAATTTCCGGCCAAACGCGTGGACGGATTTGAATGCGGTTTTTTTTAATCGAAAACTATGCTTGTCGAGATGGTTCTTATCTATGTTTGATTGAAATATAAATAGTCGTCTTCAAGATATTGACGTTTTATTCGTGCGGGGGAGAGGTTCTTATGCAATAATTAGCTGTTTGCGGCCAAACGCGTGGACGGATTTTGATGCAATTTTTTTTAATCGAAAGCTATGCTTGTTGAGATGGTTAGTTTTTATGTTTGATTGAAATAAAAATAGTTGTCTTCAAGATATTGACGTTTAATTCGTGCGGGGGAGAGGTTCTTATGCAATAATAAGCTGTTTACGGCTAAACGCGTGGCCGGATTTGAATGCGGTTTTTTTTAATCGAAATCTATGCTTGTCGAGATATTTGTTATCAATGTTTGATTGAAATAAAAATAGTCATCTTCAAGATATTGACGTTTTATTCGTGCGGGGGAGAGGTTCTTATGCAATAATTTGCTGTTTACGGCCAAACCCGTGGAGGGATTTTAATGCAGTTTTTTTAATCGAAAGCTATGCTCGTCGAAATGGTTAGTAATCATGTTTGATTGAAATAAAAATAGTCATCTTCAAGATATTCACGTTTTATTCGTGCGGGGGAGAGGTTCTTATGCAATAATTAGCTGTTTGCTGCTAAACGCGTGGACGGATTTGAATGCGATTTTTTTTAATCGAAAGCTACGCTCGTCGAGATGGTTAGTAATCATGTTTGATTCAAATAAAAATAGTCGTCTTCAAGATATTGACGTTTTATTACTGCGGGGGAGAGGTTCTTATGCAATAATTAGCTGTTCCCAGCTATTTCGCCCGCTATATAGGAAAAAAAGCCTTGTTATGAAGGCCAAAAGATTTTTACACTTACTTACGTAAAGTACTTTATTAGGGATAGATGTTGCCCGTGACTGCGTCCACGTAGACTGCAAAAATATATTTATATGGCTTATGATCGTAGTCATAAAGAATCACGGGCAACAGCTAGTGATATTATAACTTAAAATTTTTATATTTATTAATATTCGTATATATGAACCTACCTATCTACTTACCCATATGAAAGAGTCTCGAATCATGTTACTTAATACATTTATAATTTATTACATTGTCGAAACTTTCACGTGGATCCTTATTTTATTAAATAAAATACATATTTCTCGTATTAAATATAGCCTTTGTACATCATAATATAGGATTCTAATGCTAACAATTTATTTAAAAATTGGTCCCGTAGTTTCGGAGCCTATTCAATTCAAACAAACAAACAAATCTTTCCTACTTAAACAATTGAAAATATTGTGTGTGTAGGTTCATTTAGTACAGTTCGTTTAGAACAGTACAGTTTAGTATAGTTTAGAAATTTGTAACATAACTTTAAAAAGCAGAAAAAAAATTAAATTAAAAATTTAAAAAACCCCCGATTCAAAAATACCTCTAAAAAGAATAAAAATAATATTATTATGTACTTATTGAATTCGTTGCGTCGGGGGACCGTCTAATAAAGGAAGAAATTAAAATTTAAGTAAGTTAACAAGGCAAATAAAGAAATTACGATATCTAATCGTATAGTCTAAGTCCTCAATGATTAACTTCGTAATATATACACTATCAACGTACGTACAACGGTCCCCCGACGCAACGACTTCAATAAGTACATAATAATATTATTTTTATTCTTTTTAGAGGTCTTTTTGAATCGGGGGTTTTTTAAATTTTTAATTTAATTTTTAACGTTTAAAACGTATTGGATTTGGTATACCTACGATGATCCTTTAGCGGTGACATTTAGGTATATATTTTTATGTGGTGATTATAGATTATTATACCTATTATCTTTAATTATTTATGCTGAGATAATGACAATCATCTATGATTCACATTCACAAATGTTTACTAAAAGGGATCCTAAATTGATCATAACAAGTCTATGTTTACTTACAATAATATTTATCTACATACTATCATGCAACAATATAACAAAAAAAAAACTGCCCAAAACGAGAAGCCCTAAATTTTATAACAAAAGTTTTATATCTCGTGATAGTAAATATAACAAGCGGGTATGGTTCAAAACCTATTTGTTTAAAACCACACTAGAATGAAACTGAAAAACACTTCCGTTTTACAAAAAAAAAATACAAAATGGAAGATGAAACGTCATTTAATTAAATTATACATTTATCTATACGAAATTAAGTTACCCTTTATTATATAGGTAACGTATTAACATAATAAAAAATGGAATCTAGAAGTGAAATAGGGTTTTATTAATATTTTTTACTTAAATAACCATACACAATGCCTTATATACAACTAATTAAAAAAAAACATTGTTCTAATTTCAATTATTTTAATCGTATTTTGACATTATGTAATGAATAATAGTCTGGACATGTATACAATATACAACTACAAAACAATTATATCTGGAATCGTGACATAATAAATACTTATATGTACTTATATCTCAGAACAATAACTATTGCTTTAGTTATTATTCTGAGACTTATATCCAAAACTGTTTGACGTGTAATGTATTATATTTATGAATGACTATTGACTATATTGTAACTCAAATGTAAATTCAAAACTGTATAATAGCAAATTATTATTCAAGACAAAATAACTGGAACATCAAATACAGGGCTACCTTTTGTAAACAAATAGGATAGACTGATAGTGTCCGCTAGAGACATACAAATATATAGACTATATTTGTAATAGTCCATTTTAATGATTTGGACAATGAAATTCTCCCGCAGGCAGATGTGAGTATAACGTAATAAGAATGATAAATAAGTTTATTTAAATAAATAAGTTTTTATATTATAAATATAAAGCAAATTCAATAAAAAGGAAATTTCCAAGCATTAACAAGTAACGTAATTAATACAATTATATTATTATTTCTCCAAAATAATGAAAACGTTGCATGTTATTAAATAGCGTATTAAATTTTATTAAAAACCTAATTTAAGGTAAATTAATAAATATTAAATAATTAAGTTTTTATAAAATGGATGTGTTTTTTTTATCATATATTCATTGTGTAAAAAATATTATATGAACAAAAGCTTTCAGCTGAATAACATTGAAATGGAACATAGAGTCATGTTACCCGATAGCTGGGAGCAATGTTAATGTAGAGCACAGACCAACTGGAATAGATGGCGCCATTAATGTGGCAACCCTGCACCAAGAATGTTCCGCAAATGGCACTCAGATACATTGACATGTTATGATAATTGCAAACAGGTACAAGATAAATCTTACGTATATTAAATGTCCAAAAATCAGGAAATAAAGTATTTTTGTTGTTTTTTCTTAATAATAATTGTTTTCAAGCTGCTGAAGATTCATGACAAACATTTTCAAGCACTTATTCAAGCAATTTATGTTTTACTATGTATTTTTATCCTACATTATTCTTCATATTCAAACATTACATTAACTATGTAACATAAACAACAAGGTAATTGTGCCAGAGCTCTATCGGAATTGTGGTAAGATGGTGGTGAGTAGAATTGATATTATAAGGCGCTGTAGACAACACCTAAACTTTATATGTTAATCAGGGCAAGGTCATGGATGTAAATAGACAAAAAAATAAAGAATTGGTATAGAAGTTAAGTGTTTAAGTAATCATTATAATTCATTATATCGAAAAGAAATATAGTTTTCGGCGTTTTAAAATGCATATAAATTATTTTTAAATCCGTTTCAAATATATGTTATATGTAATTTACAAACATGACACACATTTATGCAGTTTATAAGCTTACGTCTAGTGAATGGAAGCATAGATTCGTAACTAAATGCATGCAATTGTGGGTAAAACGGGTCAGAGCTTCAACCGTAGGATAGTTTCCGATGTAAGCCTGTAGAACGGACTCCTGATATCCGTTATGCATGTATACAGCCCATGTTTACTGGCAGAACTTGGCCCATTTAGATAAGTACCGTATTGTCAATTGTATGCTGATCAACAGTTTGAAAATATAAAGAAAAACACCATTATTTAACGAAATAAAATATATAATAATATATGATATTTACTAAAGTGTCAAGACATAGAATAATAAGGAATGTACAAATGTATTAAATTATGCTGATACTTTTTAAGCAGCATAAAATATTTTATTCAGATTGTATTTAAATTAAATATTTTAGTTTGGAAATAAAATAAATATTTTAGATTGCAATTAAAATAAAAAAACAGGATGGTGCTTTTGGTAAATTTATGCGTAATAGCAGCAAAATTAACTGGTATCACTATAAAAAGTTAAGGAATCAGTGTAATCAGATGGTAGGAGGTGCTAAACGCCAGTATATCCACAATTATATTTCTGATTCTTCTTCGGCACACATATAGAAAAAAGTTTCTAAGCAACTGTCTTCATAGGAACTGAACATAGGTTCATAATAACAATATTCTGTCTGAGTTCCAGTCTGGGTTTCCTACTGGCAACCGTACTAGCACTGCTCTATGCTGCTCGAGATGCAATGGAGGGTAGTCAGTTAACTGTTTTAGTCCTTAACTGCTTAGTTAACTACTTTTAACTCGTGTGGCCATGACATTCTTGTTGCTCTCCTTTTACACCATTATGTTTCTTCCAACGAACTAAATTAGTTCTCATCCTATCTTCGCTGTCATCAAGCGCAATCGTCGTCGAACGCATCAACAGCACTCTATCTGATTGGTTTAACTTGAATGCTGGTGTACCGCAAGGCAGTATTCTTTCTCCACTCTTATTTTCTTCATTTATCAACTTCCATACAACAGATCTCCCTACCTCTTACCATGTATAGAGACGACATCAATAATGCCATTGCTGCTCTAAATTCTGACTAAAAACATAATTATGATTGATGAAACTACTTAAATTGGAATATATCGATTTAAAGTCACTGTTTTATGATAACGTAAACCTTCCTTTTTCATCTGCTGTAAAAAATATAGGCCTCATTATGTTGGAATGTCCACGTAAATGGAATCTCTCACTATTACTACTACCACTTTTACTAGTCACAAAAACCTTCTACTCATTCAGACTAAAACTCTGCTAGTTCAATCACCAATTTTTCCTCTCTTTTTTTGTCCATGCTGATGATACAAGAACAAAGGTCCTCCAGATATTTGTATCAATTGTTCACTATACTTAACGATCCACTTTGTAAAATGTAAATTTCAATTACTGAAAAATACTCATGACCTGCATCTTCGCTCCACCCTCGCTCCGCCAAATCTAAAACACTTCAACCTTTGTCACCATACCAGTTTTTTTCAAGCTCTTTTACAGTATACATAACTAAAATCTAGAACAGCCTCATAAGACGATCATCCAGCATAATGGGCTTTGAGAGCTTTGGCAGTTTATCTTTACCTTTATGAATATCTACAGAATAATAATTAAAATGTGTATTTATTATATTGTGATTTGATATATAAAAGAATTGATATATATATATTTATGTAGGAGATTGAAGCATATTCATGGCTTGCTTGTTATTGATGACTTCTTCTTATTCTTCTGGTACAGGATCCGAAGCGTAGGTCTCAAGCAATTAACCACACGGACACAATATGACAATTCTTGTATTAAATGTAGGAAATCAGATATTACAAATTACTCTGTTGGTATACAATTATCAGAGTTGCGTGAACCACCGGTCCCGTTGGGGAGGTCCGGACTGTAAGGCTCACACTAATCAAAATCCATCTCGTCTCGATGTTCTCGGTTATTTAAAATGTCTCCGGTGCCCCTCCAAACGATTCCGATCACGTGACTCAATACGTCACGGCGTTCACACCTCACTATTACAATGATATCAATTGAGTTACTAATTATCGTTAAATTATCGTGATCTGCGACATATATATATATATATATATATATATATATATATATATATATATATATGTATATGTATACATATATATATATATATATATATATATATATATATATATATATATATACCTATATAAGCATATATTTATTTTATTTAATAAATTTTAAAAATGCATATAATCTCTATTTGCATGTAGGAATATTAATTTATTGAAAATAAGTATTTATGATTTATGGTTGACATTATTTTAATTTTGTTTTTTTTTTTCTTGTATTAATGTTTTTATGTTTTAAGCGCCTTGCTCTATGTTTGTACTGTATTCTCGGGTTGACTTGAAGAGAATGCTTTTAATCTTTAATTCCGCCTATTATACTAGTTTTGGGCAATAAAGACTAAATAAATTAGTAAAAAATAAAGTTCTTAAGCAATATTTTTACCTACAAATTTTAAGATCTTGAACAAAAGCTTGATAGAAACTTGCTATCTCGCATTAGTATCCAAGATCACGAAGTTGAAAGTCAATGCTATAAACTTTATGAGACACACACTGAACGAAACGACTTCACAATCATTAAGTTAAACTTTCTGAGGCCAAATAAATCACAACGTTTATAATATGTGTCCTAATTTATATATAATAAAGCAAAAATTATAAAATATTTGAAATAGACTTACAAATTTACCGGGATAATTAGAATAACTGATTTAAACATTTTAATCCAATATAAAAACAACTATCGGTTTGTTTACAGCCAATAGCTATAAATTCAATAAAAAAAACAAGCTCTGGTATTAGGCAGGTTTCGTATTATAAGCGAGTTAACTATTGCACCATAAAAGAGACATAAGAACGAAATTGTAGGACGACTCATAAAATAGCCTTGTAAAGCTCAGAAAAGGACATGAAACTCCTAGGTTTGATCATCAAATTAATTACAATGAGGCGGTCAGACTCAGCGAATTGTTGTCGTTACTTGCACGTGGCTCAATATTTGGAGAGAATATAGTAGAAAAGCGAAGCGGACAGTATAATTATTCATCCAATAATGAACTATCTATTTTCATTGAAATTTTTACTATTATTAGAAATATATTTCAAGACTTGACGACTTAAATTATTTGACACGGAGGGTCATGAAAACACTTTGTGTAACAACTACTAACACAAATAAATGATAATCTGATAATCTGATATATATATATATATATATATATATATATTTGTTTATAATATCAGTAACTACTTCATGTGAAATTGATGGTTAGTTTTATTGTATGGCAACTTAAACCGTAATACTTAATATTGTTTTTTGTCTGCTCTATGTTCCTTTTAACGGATAAAATCATAGCATTAATCATGCAAGGCTAATAAATTGAAAACAAAGAATATTATTTTTATAACTGACGTAGATATTCTATATATATATGTACAGTAGATATTACAAAATAGTAAACAGAACTTAGTGCAACTGAGTAGTTAGAAAACAAGCGGGTTATTATGTTGACAAAAGCCACTGGGGCGACCAGTACCTCATTTTGTGAATCGTCGAAAAAAAATTATTTCGCTACTAGGCTTCAAATATATACAGGTTATTATAAGGAAATTTTATCAGATTACCCTTAATATTTTAATCTAATACAACTAAGAATCAATAAAATAGTCAAAAAGCTAAAATATAATAAAGTCTCAAACAAATATGACATAGGATTAATGTGTACTCTGTATTAAGAAAGTACATAATCCTCAGTTGATCAATGTGGGTGCGACGTGACGTCATAATTCGTTTGTGATTGGTCGAGTCAATGCAAGTAAATTGAAGGAGTGTAATCATTGTGTAGAGTAGATTAAAGTAGGTATTATTAAATATTAGATAAATAAAATCCTTTTAAGATAAAAATAAAACATGTTTCTATCTTGATATTTATGCATATAAAAGCAAGTATTGATGGAAATTGCATTTGAAAGTTTTCAGCGATTATATACACTTAATTTATAGTGCGATTGTTTAAAATAAATTAGCTTTATTTTAAGGAAAAAATTCTGTTGAAATAATTTCAATGTACAATAAAGAATTGCCCGAGTGGCTAGCACAGACGCGTAACGCATAGCGGCGCACCGGGGCATTTCTGGATTTGGTCGTATGTTAATTATATTCTCAATATTTATAAAGTGTATTTCTATGTATTTGTATCGTTGTCTAACACCCTTAACACAGGCAAATAATTTGCTTACTCAGCGGTTTTACCAATTTGTGTAATTTGTTCTGATACTATTATTGTTATTTACCTGCTTGGACTAAAAGTTTTCTCAAAGTATTTAAGATACCTTGGAAATACGATACAATCACGGGCATAACCCAAGTGTGTTGTATGTTCTGGTTTGTTTTAGATATTTCTTTGGGTAATAGAATCATCTAGTAAAAATTTACGAACAATACGTTAAGTATTTAAAATCGCAGCTTTCTGCATTTGTATAAAAGTATTTTCGGATAATTGTAATGTTTTTAGGTATATGAGTAAGGATTTTGGTATTACTCCGGTGCGGGAAAATACTAGTACTATTCATTTTCTATGGATTTCTTTTTTTAACTCTGTACAATTATGAATTTTCTCCGTTACTGTTTTTTGTAATTTGTGAGTGTTTATTATTATTATTATTATTATTAAAAAAATAATTTCTTATGTACTCATTCAAACCCTGGATCCAGTACCTACATAGTAAGAAAATAATATACATGAATGTGTAATATTTTATTATAAGTACAAAAATTATTAATTAAATTATAAATATAGAATGAAAAATAAGCCGATACAGACAGGGATTCGAACCCGCGACCTCTGGGAAGTCGTCGCTCTGCAGATTGAGCTACCGTATCCTACCCGTTTCGGTGAATTAACTATATGTGATTGTCTTTATCATAACGGCGTCGGGTTGATTCTATTAGGCTACTTTCGAAAATGCTAACTAATTTTTCTAACCCTGCAATATAGACAACTATTGAAAAGATGCCACAACCGAAATTAATGCTTGCTATATTTATTGAAATAAAATAAGTTTAACATATCTATATATTTTTATAGATATTTTCAAACACAAGTAATATTTTCTAACCTATTTTATATTTAAACATTAATAAAGAAAACTTCTTGATATCGTTCCAAATTTTTTGCCGTAATCATTTTGTGCAGAAATATTTTTTTTTGTACAAATCTGTTCAGATATCGGGTAAACTATTCTCCTATGTCCGTCATCACAAAGGTTCACTTAACATAGCGAAAGGTAAAAAATGTCCATTCATATTGTAACAAAGCGGTCAGCGATTGTGTGGGCATGTGTGAATGAGCTGGAAAATGTTATTCTGTACCATTTAGTGTTCAAAGACAAAATGTATAATATTTTGTGATATGATGATTTTAGGTTTTATATCTAAATAACAATATAGAACTGTATTATAAGAAATTATACCAACATCATGTTTTAATACATTATTCCCTATTTTAATCACTTTAGACGATTAAAATTATGATGGAGTATACACAGTGTTCCAATGCGATTTTCGCTAGAACAAGAAAACAACTACACCTCGCACAAGCTTTGAAATAATAAATTAAAATTTTTAACACAGACAAAACAAAAATAATAATATTACAATAAAAGTATTTAAACAACATAGTAATTGTTTTTATACCTCTTTAACTTTGGAACATAGTTTTATAAAGACGATAAAGAGGACAGACTCCTTCCTTTATAGCATGATTCTTAAATAAATATCTTCAATAAGACTATTAAATTGAATTTATTTTGAAGATGAAATAAAATTGTGAGTCGATTTTTCCGTTTTTCATATAAACGGTTTGGATTAAGCTGTAATTGAAGGACTCTAAATCTGTTACGTTTCAAAAATATATGCAAGAATTTTGTAATCCGAATACTGCGAGAAATATTGAGGCGGATATTAAAAATAATTGTAAGGAATTTAGAATCCATTATTTGGATAAAGTATTTTATTTTATATTTATATATATTTAATTCAAAGTTACTTAATAAATTTATATGTATAATAAAATACTTTATCAAAATTTTATAATTATATATTTAAAATTGTCCATAATCATATATCCTTTTTAAGCTAACCTAAATTTTATATAAATGTAGAATATAAAAATATCAACACGTCCAGCACCCGAACCCGCGACCGTCTGAGATATCTTTCAGCCACTCTACCCATTGCGCTATGCCTAGATACATTCAAAAATCTTTATTCGAACGTATTTATTGTGACAGAGGTGACATCTATTAAACTTTATTCGAAAATCCCTACCAAATCAATCAATCTATGTATATTTTATTATCTTTACCTACCTCACCCTTTTAGGCCTTTGTAACGACAATAGAAATGCTTCACACCGAAAACGTAAGTTTCATGAATAAATATACTGTTCATGAAATAAACCTCAAATGTCAAGGCTACATTCGTAAAATATTTATGGTCGGGTTGTTGTAATTGTTTGCTGAAGTTACACTACTCCGTTTGTTTGACATTCAACTTTGTTAATTATTTAGATAAAAGTAGGATCAGGCTTGAGAGAAATGTATGAAAGATTGCCCTTGGGATATAAAATGAGGGCACGAGTTATTTCACATACAATCAAATTTCCATTTTTAATGCTAACTATAGTTTTACTAAGTTTAAAAGTCACAATGAACGTGTAACATTTTTATTATTTCAATTTGATTTCATATTTTAAAAGAAGTTTATTCCTTTGTTTGAGCTATGAATATTAGAGACAATACCGAGTAGTCAGTAGCTGGTTCAATATTTATTTAGGAAAAGAAATAATTTGAATTGAACATAATTCACGAGTGAATCAAATTAAACCGATGATTAAATTACGCACCTATAATTAAACTAGAATTTAAAGATGCCATAAAATATTATCAGCAAGTTCCTTGACATTACGTTAGTTAGTAAAATCCGATTTTATAAAAAAATCTTTGCGATCTAACAATTACTAAGAGTCATACCAATCTAGACTATTTAAGAGGATGATACAGATGTGGACTACGAATACATTTACAAATTTTCTCTCTTTACCAAACGATAAAATATTGAATAAATTCTAGTAACTTTAAAACAAGGTATAAATAGTATTAAAAGTATATATTGTAAGTGGGCGTGGATACCTGATCGACACTTTAATGCGATATTACCTTTAAACAGGTCTTTAAAATTCCTCTTCCGCCATGGTTTCAATTTAAAGCGCTGTGCTTGTAAACTAATGGCTATTTACCTTAACTGGTATGGATGAGAAACTTTTACTTAAAAGCTTTGAGAACTGTTATTGGTAGTTATGCTTTAGATTAGTTTTTCTTAGAGGTTATATAAATTAAAGGGTATTTGAAGAGGTATATTGTATGTATACAATGAGGCTTTTATACGATTCAGTGATTTATTATCTGGCCGTATATAGTAATATTATTAAGAGCCTTTCTTTTATGTGACGTATCTTTTTTGTAATCAAAAATGATAGGTCTTCCGTGACTGAAACACAATACTAATAGCTATATTTAGAAAATAATTTCCCAGAATTTATCATATAAGGAATTAGTCTATCTACATTTTTTTATATTAATGATCGTAATAATAAGTTGTACTATTTCAAATATTCAACGTAAATATTGAAACAAAAAGATTTATAATAATAATATTTTTGGGTACAGCTGATAAAAGTTAAAAAAAACTATCATTTTCAATTAGTATATAAAAAGTAACTCCCTGAACCCACAATTGTAAAGAAAAACAATGGCTATTGTTTTCCAGTTTGTAGCTTTATATTATAATAAATATAAAATGTTTTTATTATAAAATACTTCGCATTTATTTATCGTGCCAATAGTAAAAAAAAATAATAAACTTATTAGTGAAGATATCATTAAATTTTATAAAAAATCTCAAAAAAAAAATCAGTAAACATTTTTTCGATGCGCTACAGTTCATAACTTTTGTAGTTGTCAACTTGTATCTCGTCTATGTAATACATGTGAACATTTTTTATTCAAATAAATAATTATTATTATTATAATAGTACTTTCTCATTGGTCACTATTATAAGTTTAATTATGCTTAAGTCCAATAGACAATTAGGATTGAGTTATGACTAATCTCTGACTGGATCATCACATTGCAAGCATCAATCATGTCTCGAAAGCCAACTGTCGATTTCTGATAATGCATTTATTAGGCACCAGACGTAAACTAATCTTCACTCAGCATATCTTATTTAATATTAGATATGTAATGTAATTATTCTGTTAACGTTTCAAATAAGCGTTGGGATAATTGTGAAATTATATGTTAGATATAATTTCATTTATATATATTTAAATTTGTCATAAAAATTAACACATATAAAACTCTTTCTTTACAAATTATACTATACTTCACCTATTTACAATGTAAATTTGAGTTAATAGTTCTCTATATAATAAAATACAAGACCTTTTCTTTACAAACACATAACAAAACAAGTTCATATTTTACTAGACATCGTTAGTATATTGGGAAACATTAATAACAATTACAACTTTCAAGGCTCTAACTTAACTTTCGTAAGTACGATTCCATCTGACAACATTGACATACGATCCGAGTTTCTAACTATTTCTAACACACAATCCTCATTACTATAAATTACTTTATTACCAGCTTTTCCATGCCTTACAGCATGGTTACAGAAATTATAGCCCGGGATGAAAAATAACGACATCTGTCATTTATTATTTTTCCTTAGTGTGATACAAGAACATATGTAAAAAAAGAACAACTAATAACACATATATTTTACTTAAAACACTTGAATAGATAAAATTCCTGGGGATACCAACCATTTTCTTAATCTAGCTTAAATCTCTTGTCTCATTTGCAACCCAAAAACAGTAAGATGCTGCTCAATGACCAGTATCGATTTTAGCTTTTACTAATTTTGATGGCTAGAATATAATAAAGATTAAATATGTTATGATATTTTATTTATTGTTATATAAATTTATTTTCATAATTAACATCGACGGCACTTCCGTTTATTTTAGATAAAGTTCAATAATAAATATTTTACTTTTTAATTATTTTACTTCTAATATGAGGTAAAAATATTTGAATGCAAGTATTTTGCTCTGTGCTAGTTATTTTGATTCGCTGATTATAATTTATTTACTTATATAGCATATCGTCATGGAATAATAGTTAAATAATCCAATTATGCAAATCACATTTTTTTGTCTAGACCATTAAAATTAATTAGTAGTTTAAAAATATCCGCAATTTCTATAATAATGCAGTAACCCGGTCCGTGCCAGGCATACCAGGTACGCACGACCTAGATCCAGCCGGTGTCATGATCATATACTTTAATATAAGATAGATTACTTAATCAAAAGACGTAAATTAAATTTGCTTACTGTACTATTTAGCACTTCCATTTTATGGGGGTTTATTAAGTAACTTAAGAGAATAGTTCCTAAAAATCGGAGTTTAAAAACAAATCTCTTAGCATAAGTAATCTCTAATCTATAGATCTATTTTTAACGGTTATACTCAATGTTATATCAGTTTTTTTATATGTTTACTTTCTTTCGTTTGTCTTTCAGTAAAGCATTTGTATGCCCTTGGTTTTGATGAAATTAATAATACTCTGGAGTCTAGACTGTCTGATCAAATAAATTAAATATATTGCTTTGCACTTAAGTGTTCTATACGTTCGAGGTTATTTAACTACTTTTAATTTACAACTAAATTTTATTATTGTATTATGTTATTTTCTATACTACATATAATAATAAACAGTTTATAAAAGTATAAAATACCTATTGCGATCCCGATAATAATAAAGAGTTCTTAAATGCCTATTCAACTTTTATATTTTATGCATTTGTATAGATACGTAATAGTTTGCCAGACTGTCTACTGGGGCTAAAGAACAGAGCTAGTGATCTTACTCGGGCCACACCTAATATTATCTGCATAATTGTTAGATACAAACTGTTAGATATATTTATTTAAATATGTAAGTACCGTTGTTTGGACATAATTTTAATGAATAAATAGCATCTACGTTTGATAGCAAATGTTATTCTATTTATAGTTCTAGAGATTGGCGCGTCCAAACCAAGAAAGTCCTATAGCATTATTAAATAAGCATAAATATTTAATCAAGCGGAATTCATTTTTAAGAACTTTTGTTAAAGTAATTATATAATAGAAATTATGTAATTTTCATTTGAAGGTCTTAATAAAAAAGACTTTCGCAATAAAACGTGTAAGCTTTTATAAATTATTGATTTCCCAGCGGTATCAGAGTCTCTGACAATCCGCAAATGAAATAACGAAGTATCAAGAATAGCTACTCTCTCTGTTATAAAATGTGAGTAACATTTTATAACAAAGTTTTAATTGAAGTCGAACGTCCAACTTAAAAATTAATATCCTATAGTTTTCATTAGTTTGGCATTAATATATATGATTTTATTTATATTGTATTGTAACAAAACTATACGTTTTGTTTTCATTTTTATTTTTGAAGTATTGAAATTGATTTGATATTGATATTTATTTTAACTTTTTTACTATAGAAGTTTTTTCTGATATAACATTATGATCCCCGGAGAAAAAAGTAATGAAAAGAAAAATATAATAATTAGTTACGATGTTTAATAAAAATTATACTTAAGTACCTTTTCTTACCTTAATGACTTTACCATAATGACATTGGTATAATATTTTTAAAAAAGCCATGTAGATTTCTTCTCCATCCCGATAAAGACGCAAAATCTAAAAAAATCCATATATCAATTTTCCAAATTTCAACATTAAATTTATTTCTAACTAGCTGTGCCTGCGACTTCATATGCGTAGATTTCAATTTTGATAAAACGTACCCTTTGTATTTACCAATGTATGTATTTATTTATTTATTTATTTATTTATTTATTTATATCTTTTCCACTTAGAATCATAATCAGTGATCACTTGTGTACGTCAACATGGAAGTGTCAGGAGGGCCTATTACGATACTAGATTTATCGTAATAAGCCCTTCTGAAAAAGCACTTTCCATCTTAAAGTTAAAGCTATGAGGGTTCCAAACGCGTCCTGGTCTGAGAAGAACCACACAACAAACTCAGCCGGATATATTTTTTGTTATCGTGATCACTGTTTCACAAACGTCAAACTTAAATGCAATTTTGGAACAACTAGAACCGTCGCAAATCAATCAGAAAGGAAGCCTAATGATTTCAGGCAACGAAAATTAAATAATAATAACAGAAAATATATATATATATATATATATATATATATATATATATATATATATAAATCTTCGGCCTGCCACACAACCAGTCACCGCAAGCAGCACCCGTTCACGAGCATAACACAAGAGCCAGCCATCACCCCCTTCGCACATATTTGAGGGAGGGAGGCAACCCGACTCCCGATGCTACCGCAAGTAGTGACTTCTAAGGAATCGGTGTGATGCAGAAGGTCGATAAAGCAAAATAATTTACAACAAAAAACAAATTGTGGAGATTACTAGCTATTCGCAATACAATACAGATTTATTCCCAGGCCATACCGTCGTCGATGTAATCCTTTACACTATAGTAGGATTTTTTTATTAAATTATTTTTAACATATAATTTAAATTTATTTAATGATAGGCTTAAGGCTTCATTTGGGAGCTTATTATAAAAACGTATACAATTACCCTTAAAGGATTTACCTATTTTATGGAGCCTAGTGCCGGGCATAGCGAGTTTATTTTTTTGTCTTGTATTAATTTTATTTAAATCACATTTTTTCTTGAACTTTGAAATATTTTTATGAACGTAAATTAAATTTTCATAAATATATTGATTGTAAACAGTCATAATTTTAAATTCTTTAAAATTGTTTCTTAAAGAGTCTCTTGGTCTCATATTATATATTGCGCGAACAACCCTCTTCTGCAATGTAAATATGGTATCAATGTCAGTCGCATTGCCCCATAAGAGTATACCGTATGACATTAAGCTATGAAAGTAACTAAAGTAAACTAATCGAGCAGTTTCCATATTTGTTAATCGACGTATTTTTTTAACCGCGTATGCAGCCGAACTAAGTCTGCTTGACAAATCAAATATATGAGGACCCCATTGCAATTTTTCATTTAAAGTAATGCCCAAGAAAGTAGTAGATTTGACCAAGTCCAAATCCTCATTATTTAATTGTACATTGGTTCTAACATTTTTAACATTTGGTAAACTAAATTTGACACATTTTGTCTTTTTTTTTGTTAAGCAACAAATTATTGGCGTTAAACCATGTACAACATCTGAGAGAGCATTGTTTACATCGTCAATAACAGATTGCCGTCTATTAACTTTAAAAGTAAGAGAAGTATCATCAGCAAACAACACTATCCCATGTTTTTCCCTCACTAGGTGAGGTAAGTCATTTATGTAAATGAGGAACAAGAAAGGCCCTAAGAAAGAGCCCTGTGGCACACCTATTTTTACCAAAGAACCAGGGGAACGTTTTCCATTTACATCAACTTTTTGAATTCTATCATTAAGATATGAACTAATTAAATCTAGGGACTTATTTTTAACTCCATAATGTTCTAACTTTTTCACAAGGATTTCATGTTGAACGCAGTCAAACGCCTTAAATAGATCACAGAAAATGCCAAGTGCATCCTGTGATCCTTCCCAGGCTTCAAATATGTTTAGTAATAGCTTTACACCAGCATCTGTTGTAGAGCAACCGGCAGTGAAACCAAAACTATAAAATAATTAAAAACTATAAATTAGATTATTAACTTTTTATTTCCTAACCGTTTTAGATGAAATAAACACATGTTAAGTGAAGACTGTGATAATATATTTCTTAAAACCGCATTCAAATTGGTTAAGCAGTTTCTGAGATTAGCGTGCACAAACATATAGAAATACAGACATACAGACTTACAGACATACAGACAAACAGACAAACTGAAAAACTATTGTTTTGGGTTCTCCTGCTCTTATAAAGGCTTATGATGTTTTTTTTCTAATATTTTCCATGTACAGAATTGGATCAGCGACAATTTTATTATATGTATAGATAATTTTTACTAGTTGGCGACTTAATGTTAACTTTTACATTCGTACCTAATTAAAGTTTTATATTTTATAAAAAAAACTGCAATTCTAATTAATCTCTTAGTTATGAGAAAGTTAAATTATGCTTACGTATATTATTACATATACGATTTTTGTCAATTCTATAAAGACACTATATTATGTTAGTCATATTTATTTATAATAATTTAAATGGTAAATACATTGGAATTTACATGTTTTAATTCATAAATTTCAACAGTAGCGCCACCTACTCAATTAATTATGGAATCTTATTTAGTATTTACCGTTAAATGTTTTAAGAATTAGAAGCATAGGATATTTTAATATAATGTTTAATCTTTTATTAATTATTAGAAATTATTATGAGATATTAAATAATAGCATCTTTAAGTTGGTTATGAAATTGTAAATTACCCTCACCTAAATATTATAGTGTTTAAAATATTATAAAACAAGTTGTAAGGGCTGCTCTCGCCCATTCTATTACAAATGGTTGGATATTAAACATTGAAGTGCGAGTACTGTGTATTACTGAAACAAGTCTTAACAATTAGTTAAACATTTTTAAATTGAGAATTTATGAATATTTAAAACTAACTATAATATAAAAAAAAGGTTTGCCTTTTCCTTATACATATTCACTGAACATTCGATTTGTACAAACCCCTAGTCAAACCATCATCGGTTATTCATGTTTTAATAATATTTTTGAATTTACAAACTAGTTTGAATCTCCACGCATTCCAATTTACAAATATATATTCTTTCACACAAAATTGTAAGCGCATGTATCATTTTTGATTGGTAGTGGTTTTTTTCAATTGCATTTTGACATTGACCTGCATACGCTTTTGTCAGACTAGTTTTAGTTTCACAGACTATATATGAAAACTTTTTATTTGGATAAAATCTAAAACCTGAATGTTCAAAAGGAAAACTCCCTATTTGTAAACGAAATAAGTAAATAAAAGATATGATATCTTTATACTTATATTTCCGCGGTTATTATGTTAACAAAACGCCCAAAATTTAATTAAGTCTTGAAGGTTTCTGGACTGCTGTTTATTTTCGTGAATTGAGTTTATTTTGAAAGGGTCCTATTTGCGATCTTGGGGTAGTGTCAAGTTTACATTAAATTACGTGACGATAAGATATCATTCATATGTATATATGTACGTATTATATATATGTCCTGCTCTAAATATATAGTTTCCGCATAATAGTTTGGGTACTAAAAGCAATTTAGCAGCGAGTACAAAAAAGGGGAAACTTATTGAATTATAATTGTATTTAAATATACAATTTTTATATATTTAAAAATAAAATAAAAATATATTTAAATAAATCTTGAGAAAAAAATTTAAATGTAGAATTTTCAGTCGATTCATTAAAATGAAGTATATTCATATTAATGGTATATATAGGTATAAATGGTAATATCATATAATTTATGACTCAAAGAAATGTAATAACGCTTCCGATTTATTGATGTAGCTGAAAAAAATCCCTGGTGTTCATTAGTAATACTTTCGAGTTGTGGAAAAGCCCTTTAATTACTAGCATTAATGGCAAGCACTCGCTCAACCCTAACTTTAAAGACGGGCAGTTACATCATTAGTCTCTTCGTTTAAATATTTTCAGAATATCGATTTTAAGAAAGCATTCATACATTAATGAATGGAAAATTATAAAAATTAGAATATGTATAATAAAATGATAATCATAACATTATTGTACTCATTCTAAAAATGTGATTCAGTAATCCATCATTATATTAATACTTTAAAGCAACAACTTTTTACCCTTTTATACGAAATATACCCGGACGGAGACATGAAATTATGAAGTTAAATTTTATATTGAAAACGAAGTGCAAATAAGATAATATTTTTATATCATAATACTATCGATATAAGTACTATATTTAAAGAGTTAGTGAAGATAAAGAAAGATTTGGCTTTTGTTGTTACAATTTAAATTGTAAAATGTATATTCAAAGTTTGGATTAGAATTTAACGAGTAACAATTCATGGGCCAAAGTAGGTACTGTCAAAAACATTATTTTATGACCGGACAGAGCAGTTGACAGAGCTTTATATAAACATTCTTGAAACCTACGCACATCATGTTAGAATTTATAAAGTTTCAGTTTATTTATTAAATGCTAAGCGACTTAGAATGTGAGGAAAACTAAACTTTAAACGTAATTATATAAGCCCGCATGACTTGGGCTGGAATCGCTCAAACCATCTCGAGCCTCAAAGAAGTGCTGATGAATAAACTATTTTTAATTAAGTTTTTCACATGCCAACAAGTCTTGATAATATTACAAATATTTTATTTAAGTTTAGGCTGTGATTTGATGAATTTGATTTGTATGAATTGCGTGTTCAGGAATAAATATTTGGAAAAATTCTATTTGTAAAAGATATTTGCTTTTTTACCTGAGTATAATATTCAAACGTTTGAAAAAAAAATGTATATTTTATAATAGAAAATAACTGGTCATATGATAATATAAATATGTGATCAAAGACTTAACAGCAATTCATAGAGCGGAGTAAAATAAAATGTTCCTTCTGTAAGCTTAATATATGCGATATGCAATACAAGTTATTTCATGGGGAATTGGGGACGGCTATAAATTTTATGGCTGAGACGGGTTTTATTGTTAACTATAACACATCTAGAAATTGGATACACGAGTGTTTGAAGACAACTTGCAAATTAAGTTCTTTTAACATTGATCATTAAAAAAGTGTAATCCAATATATTTATAGATATGAATTTTAATATAAGTAAACAAGTTTGTTTTGCTCTTAATATGATAATTTATGCAGACATATCCCAGATGCGAATGACTGTCTTTGATAGAGTGTGATAGTTATTGGGATAGTTAAAACTATATATCTTCAATCACGTAAGAAGTAAAATACATGTTGAAAGTAAATGAAAACTAAAAATACGGTACTAAGAGGAAATTATTTTAACCTTAATATCCAGATAAAATATACCTAGTACACCTGCGAGTTAAATAACATGTAACCGGTGTTGGTGATTTATTTAGGCAATAAGTGTCGTGTTAAGCTTCGCCATTATCGGCGTGGGCCGACAAGCAATCTATTCAAGTGTTTAATTTATAAGCATTCGACTTTGTTTTCGATATAAATATCTTAAACATGTATAACATATTTCCTCTCAAATACATGTTATTGAGGTCAAATCATAACTTAATAATTAAGTTATAGTTTCTCCGTCAATGTGTAAATTATTAAGTTTAAAAAAAATTACACTAGATTGGTTTAAAGACTTTATAGATAATTAAATTACAGTTCAACTTAATTACTGCAAGAAAAAACATTAGAAAATGTTTACTTTTTCAAACTTTCTACAAATTTTATTGAAAATAATAATTTGTACATAATTTTCCTAATAAAACCGTCCTAAAATAAGTTAATTCCATGTCTCTTACACCAAACGCAAAGAGTAGACGGGAGAAACAATGTTTATAGCATTTATTAAACAAGCAACAGTGATTGACGTCGCTTAATAAACGGCAAAAATTGTCTTAGTAGAGTTGTTTTTGTTTACGACTCACCACAACGTCCGCTTGGCTCGTGCCCCAATCTCAGAAAACTTTATTTTATACGTTTATTAAGAGAAAATGTTTAAATCAATGGATCTTGTAATATCCATTTGAGTTCTCAAACTGAATCTTAATTTGTTTTATTGAGCGTAGCGTGATTTAACTTAGCCTTGTTGAGATCAAATTGTTTCCATATAATCTCATTTTATTTTTAAATAACATTGATAAAGATTTATATCAGATCAGATTTATATAAAAATTATAAAATCATCTCGTATTTTTAAATTAAAACAACCTATATGTTATAGGTACTTTATAACATGTATTACGTGAGCTATATAATGTCTGTCGACAGTTATGGAGAGTGTCATTTACCTAGGCACTCGATTTCGCGTTCTAGCGTACTTTAATAATGAACGGGAATTAATTAAAAACGTCGCTTCGTCGATTTCCGAGGAAATATCAAGTAAATGTTTAATTTGCACAAATGCATCGGAAAAGCGAATATATCAATGAAAAAGCAATATTTTCCATTTAATATTTTTATATAATTTGTAATTAAAATGGAGTTTGAGTTTAATATATAAATTTTAAGCTTTGTATGTTTCAATAAGAAGAAAGATATTATTTAGTTTGAAATAGTTTAAGTTTGTTATCTTGTTCCCTATACAGTTTATAAAATTTTTTCTAACTAATATTATTATTTAATTCAGATAATTACGACTCTTAAACTATTTATAGCCACAAATACAAATGACAAATTTCTTTTTAATTGACACCTTCAGATTTTTAGAATTTATTTATTGCCCATTCATAGAATAGGAACATTTAGATCACATTATATTTCGTAAAATACCATCAAATAAATATATTTTAATAAATTAATAGACACGTTTAAAAAAAGAGTTGCGTCGTTGTTTAATAAATATTAAATACATTTTAAATTAGTGTATATGCAAATATAAATATTAACAAAAGTAAACTAAAAATTTAATAATTTATAGTTAAATTTTGTTGAACCGTAACGACAAGTTTAATAAATTTTTATTTAACAAGCGTAATTAACTTTGATACTTCCTATTTTTAGACAAGCAACAAAAATGATAACTAAGTCTTTTTAAAAATAATAACTCATTAAAAATATATACAACTCATTAAAACACAGAAGAGTTTGTAACTCATTTACCTATCTATCCAATATTTCAGCAACTTTTGAACAAAACAATTACAAGGAAATTGGAAAACGTCCAAAGATGACCATCTAAAGAAACTTTCAATTAGCCGCAGTCTGATCTCTATCGTATGTCCAATCGCAGAAGGCCGGAGATTGCTTTTCTAATTACCAAGCTAAAGCTAAAAGGTAATCGAGCAAGTGCTATGTAATTTGTCTCGATGATAACCAACCCGTCAGTTCCAGTCTTCAACTGATAAATTCCCTTACTTATTTAGCTTTTCCTAAAGAGCTTCTCAGTTTCATTTAATTTATTATTGTGTTTTTGTTATTGCTAGTTTCATGTAATTGGGCGCTCCGAAAATAAAGTGTATATTTTTGTTTGAGATGAGTAAGTATTTAGAGTTTTTTAGGTGTTTAAGATTATTAGTTACAAGGTATTTAAAATCAAGATTACTCTTACATTATAATCATAATAATCGTAAACGCAAGCAGTAACTCAATGTGGGTTGCCAAGAAAAGTATTTCTTGTTCCGTTGCTCTGTCTTAACTGAGTTTTATAAATTTCTATTCATTGTTTTACTGTAACCTTAGATTTTCTTTTTATATAGGTAATATAAATAAATAGTTAGTTACAGGTATCTCTACATTATTTTAAATTTACTTAATTTTAACTTGGTTAATTTCATTTATTAGATTTTTTCGCAAAATCATTCGTTCGTAATGTATAGAGCAATTAATAAGAAAATAACGTTGTTAAATTATACGTATATAAAGGCAAAGTGAAATTATTTATCTGGTTATGAAAAAAGTTAAAAGCTATCCTTTTACCTATATGGCCCTTAATTATTATAATTGTTCTATTTTTATTACTTTTTTAGGAGCTAATGTATATTTTTTATATAGATACATATTTCCTGATGTACAAAATATAATTTTTATAAAATAAAACAAATGTATGTTAGAACAATGAAACTAAATTCAAACTTTTCCATTTTATAATAAAACATAAAGTCAAAACAATTCAAGAGAATACTAAGATAAATAGACTCTTCGCTTAATTATTTCGTTTTTGTACTTCTCGAACGTAGTTTCAAGTTTTGGCAGAGCTTTTCTTATGGCTTATTTATTATATTTAACAATATTTCGTTAGTATTTTATAACACTGTCACGAGTAGGTACTACACATTGAAATTAAACAATTTTTACGGATTTAACTCCCTTATAATTAATTAAATTGAACTCCTCCATCTCGTCTTACCGTGAACACGATGACAGCAAAGCATCGGGTTAAATTTAAAATTTAATTAATTATACGCGTGTTGAATCCGTATAAATTGTTGTATTTTAAATTTTCGTTATACAATTTAATACTCATATGATAGCAGCAAATATATAATTAAAGCATTTGTTCAAAAATATGAGTAAATTAGTTAGCAAGCTGATGTAACTTTTATAATATATTTTATTATAACAGTAATGAAGTTTATTTTATATACATTGAGCTGTGGTTCTGTCTTGAAAGCAAGATGAAAGTTTATCAGATTGTATTTCGAATTGGGTAATTCAATCCATTTGTTATGGGTCCTTAAGTTTTATATGGTTTGTATAATAGAATGGTTGTGTAAAATTGAGTTTTATTCAACATTGTTCGGTTAAGGTAAATTTATGTAATGTTAGTCATATTTATGTATAATAATTTAAATGGTAAATACATTGGAATTTACATGTTTTAGTTCATAAGTTTCAACAGTAGCGCCACCTACACAATTAATTATGGAATATTATTTAGTATTTACTGTTACATGTTTTAAGAATTAGAAGCATAGAATATTTTAACATAATGTTTAATCTTTTATTAATTATTAGAACTTATTATGAGGTATAAATAACATCATCTGTAAGTTGGTTATGAAATTGTACATTACCCTCACCTAAATATTATAGTGTTAAAATATTATAAAACGAGTTGTAAGGGCTGCTCTCGCCCATTCTATTACAAATGGTTGGATATTAAACATTGAAGTGCAAGTACTGTGTATTACTAAAACAAGTCTTAACAGTAACTAATGTTTATGAATATCACGTTATTTTTTTTTATATCGTCAATAGTTTTAAATAAATTGGTATATAATGTTCGTGATTTTTATTGTTTACATCTTTTTAAAATATATATTTTCATAAACCGTAATAACTGAAACACTGACAATTTTGAGTTTATTTGCACTTGTGCAACGCATACATAACCAAAAAAAAGTACTAGTCCAATGGTTTTGAATATTTAAAATGACGCGAATATATTAGGTATAACAACAAAATCTATCATGAATAAGAAAGCAAGTTGCAAGTTTCAAGTTTAAAATAACTTTAATATATATATATTTATATTTTATAATGCTTATAGTAACCGAGCAACTAAAAATTGTAAGTAAATTTAAAATACAATATACATACAAAATTTTAAAATTCGTTTAAACACACTATATTTAAACAAAAGCTGGAAAGAATTTCCAAACAGCTAAGATCTACTGTAACAAGTTTTCAGTCAGTAGTTAATTAACGCTAACCGCACCGCCCTCTGTTGTCTGGGTAGTATTGTTGAGACTTGGTGCAAATGTAAGAGGTGGCGGAATGTAAATTAAAACCCTTTTTAAAATTCTAGAATTTTATTTTACTTTTAAATTGCTTATGATCCGTTTTGCTATAAATATTTTGTTAATTAACATTCTAAACGTCAAACAAAACACGAGAAAACTATAATATTTATTTAATAAAGATGTAAGAATGTCTTTATTTTAAGACAAATAAAAGCAATGAGCATCCGCGTGGGAGGACGCTACAGCTCACAAACAATTCGCCAGGCAAAGGGTAGCGAATAAGCAATTTTACTAAAAGAAACAATTTGACATTTACTACCGACACATTAAGATTCAATATTCCCTAAAAGTAAAGATATGTTTTGATCAAGAGATATTCCTTAATTGTGGTAAATTTTAGGATTACATATGAGCATTATAAATATTAAGTCATTGTTACGCTTGTTTCGAGTACACATCTCTTACTCTTTTATAATTACATAAATTAAAGAAAAACGATGTTTATATATTATAACACTGATTTGCAATGTCGATTTATATCTATTTACCTATATTAATACAATAACATTATGAGTATTATAATATTAATGTTTAGTTTACAAAATCTTCCATTTACTTATTTGTTTCCCTATATAATTCGCTGATACCCAATCGCGATTATTAAATTAATGCTCAGATATTCCAACCGCAACAACTTGAGGGTTGACTCATATGTATATTATGTGTCATAATTTACGATTATGTACAAATGAATAAAATGTATTTTTTTTTTTTGTCTTATATAATATAAACAATTTATTGTTTATTGTGGAATATTTCTATATTTTAGAATGTCAAAGTAATAAATGTTTTTTCCATGAAAATGTAAAACAGTTTTATTTGGGCAAATCAAAATGTTACAAATATTGCAAATATAAATAATATTTATTTTTTGATAAGTTGAGGTCATGTGAAGGTCAAGACAAAAAAAAACTCATTGCCACTATTTTCAAGAATTAGAACTATCGTGAATATATCATATAAAAGTTTTTAAAATAGGAATTAAACCTAAACTACTAGTTTCAGAAAATTCATAATACCTACTAAAATATTTTATATTTATGCAATACAAAAGATAATTTGACTATAATTTTTAATATTTTTTTTCATCAGTATCCAAACTGGTTACAAAGACTTGCAGTCTATATACTTAATAAAAGCCGTTACTAAAAGTATTTCCCGGAAAAGATAAAATAACCGTATCTTATAGCTTTACTAAACGAAAGCATTACTTTAATGAAATTTTTCTTTATCTTTTTGTATGAATAACATGGCCATGATCACAAGGTTCTTTATTACGAAAAAATGTTTTTTTTACCACATCCCCATTATTAATAATAAATTTACAAAACTACGCTTATTCCGAATCTCATAAGGTTTTCAAAATCAAACTTTTGAAAGAAAAACACGAAAAAAAAAGAGGGTCGCTTAAAATATTAATTAAAATTGTTTAAATGAGTTTTATTTCGAGACATTTAACGTCTCTCGTATAATACTTTTTGGTCCGCCAATTAATCAGGTGCTTTATCAGTGTTCTCGTAAATTCTAAATGTAAAGCTGAAACAATTATTTTTCTTATATTTTCTTGAATGTTTATTTTATTGATATTTATGGGAACATACAACTAATACTTAAGAACTACAAAATCGTAAAAAAATTATCAGTAAGGAAAAAAAGAAAGAAATATTACATTTACATTTAAAAGAAATATTACAAATCACACTGACATACAGAAAAAGGTATTTTTAAAAAGGCCTTATCGATTATCTATAAAAAGCGATTTCTGAAGCAACGTAATATGTAAGTTTTAAAATATTCCATTGTAACTAAAAGGCGCTCAAAAAAATCAATTATCAATAACATTAAAAAAATCAATAACTATATATTACGACAAATAAATATTTACTTATCTACTTGGTCGCATATTTTCTGTCTTAACCGATACTTAATCGATACCTACATACATACTCAACTATGTGTTTTATAATAGCCCTTCCCTTTGAATATTAACATCAATAGCACTTGCAACTTAATATGGAAGACCTTTCTGCATACGATTAGCACAGATTACATGAAATCTTACCTTTGTATATAATAATATTCTAAGCCCCACTCGCCTTGAAACGCTTAAAATATAAAAAAAATATATTTAATTTCATAACTTTAAAATTAAAAGTTACTTGTTACTTTATGACATGAATAACATAACTTTGAATTTTTATATACATTATATCTATATACATCATAATTATATTAATATTTTTCAAATGTGATATTCTAAGCATTTCATTAAAAATGACCGTCCAAAGAAAAATAATTTACCATATTATAATTCAATTATTTACAGAAGATAAAGTTCAAAGAGATTACTCTTCACTAGAAACACTATTAACAGAACAACAAGCAATGATAGCAAACGCGCGAGTTGAAATTACAGTATTTACTAAAAGAATAGAAATTAATTAAAAAGAGATGGCTATAATTAATGGACAGTAATCATTTATTTTGTATATTTTCATTATGTTTTGATCGTTTCTATTACTTTTTTTGGTAGGCTACTAATTATTTAATAATTTACACTACTTTTGTTATACTAGAAACATAACGAAACATATAAACGAAAACACCTGTCTCATGTCTCACGACGTACAATAACGTACTTACTACTTAATTATTTTTTCTCCTAAACCATAATTGTATTTTATTAACGTTAAAAAAAAGGCTTTACCTTTGAATAGTTAAAGATCGTTACCTATTCAGATGAATCAGTCTATTAATTAAAATGTTTACAAAGTAAACACATTATCAATATATTAAATTTAAAATTTTCATAACGTAAATGTTACTTTCTCTTCAAAAGAGCTGTAAGAGATAGCCTACATATAGAGTAGTTGAATCTTAAAAGGCGGCCAACTTGGAGTATTGAAAGAGAAATCCCTCAGGATCAGTAAGATGAGGACGAAGATAGAACACCTAAAAAGTTTCTTAAATGTACGCGTTAATGGACGCCCTCCAAAAGAAATAGGAAAGGTATATTTTTATTTATTTTTATCGAAAGGGTTAGTTTGAGTAATATTAATTATAATAGCAGTTGAAATATAGCATTTGAAGACTTAAATTTTTAACGGGGTCTTAAATATTTATCATAGTATAATAAACTATATTAAAAAAATAATGATGATGATCTTCAGGCTAATACAGTCATTAGTAAAGTATTTAGACTGTTCTGTTTACTAAAAATCAATAAAACATAGAAGCAAATAGCTTTAAGCCGATTAAAATAAAGCGTAATTGTGTTATTTTACGTCTCACGTAAGCTTACAAAAGGTTACAAAATATCGCACAGTTCCGTACAATGGAAAAGTTTCCAATTCTCATCAACATATACGTTAGGGTCTGATAGGAAAGGGATTTTGAAGGTACAATTCCAATAAAGTACGAGTGTATACGAAGTGAAGGCACATTCGGACTGGGCCAGCACCTTTCTATTCGAATTTAGGCAAATTCCTATTTTGCGACATGAGCAAATTTGTAATGGAACCTTTTGTAAAATGAGTCTGGAATTGACGGCGAAAAGCAACTCGATATTTTACGGTCCACGTGAATGTTGTTTCAGAATTTAGAATTGCTTTGTGACTTTTTCCAAACCAGTGGTTACAAATTGAAATACTAAACCGATAGTTATTGTATAAAAACGGCTTATTAAATATTTGATACTTTTTATACAGCTATTTCTTCAGTTTACATATATTTTTACAAATTCTATAAAAATATATTCCTTCTCCTAATATCCCTATTATTTATTCATGTTACTAAATATTGTTATTAGGAATCATATACGGATGTTATGTTTTATTAGATAGACACTTCTATATATTGTGTATAATATTGTACTTATAATTATAAATAATATTTGTGTAGTAATATATATATATATTACATTTATGTACATAATATGTATACTGTATATATATATGTGTGTATATATTTATATGTATATGTATATATTATATATATATATATATATATATATATATATATATATATATATATATATATATATATATATAAATATATATATATATATTATAATTTATTATTTCTATATCTCTATTTATTTTTGTATATTATTGGTATATATATGTTTGAGTTTATTTTCTTTTTAAACAACATTGTAAACTAAATAATACATTGTATTTGTTGTGCTCGTTCTTAGTACATATTTATTCCAATGTTTTTTTTATTAATTTGTTTTAATTATTTAGGTGATTTAAACTAGTTTATCGCCTCTTTGTGTTATTTTTTACTGTATTCTCAAGTTGACTGGTAGAGAATGCTCTTAGCATTAAGTCCGCATTTTGTACCTTTAATTGGCTCAATAAAGATTTAATAATAATAATAATAAATAGTTAAGCTAATATCATTTAATAATAATGCATAAATATATGCAGTAGAATTATATAAACAATCTTAAAATTCCTATTTTAACCTATTTTTATTATTGAAACATAGTGATATTATATGTAACTACATGTACGTTACTACATTCACGTCAATTATCGGACTTTTGATAAACTAATAATGGGTTGAAACTAGTGAAATCATTGCTAGCAAGCTGGTTAAATAGTATTTTTTCAAAACGTACTCCTTTTTTGTTATAGTTTTTATTTTTTTTTTCTTAGATTGTCTTCCTTAACATATTGTAAAGAGATTTAAAAAAATACAAGGATTTGCCTTGTTCGGAGAAAATAAAACTAAACACATTTATTCACATACATTTAAAACCAAGAAAGGTAGGTCTAATATATATCAGTCTCACTTTACGCGATATATCGAAGCTTCTTCAATCTTAAACGGCCTACAAATTACCCCTTCACTGTTATTTACGTGTTGTGGCTTTTAAACATTCGAAACGATCACGGTTGCCTTTTATATGGTTTTATTAATGAGAAGATCAGTAATGTGGAGTAAAATATTTGTAAACGAATATGTGTTTTGTATTTAAATTTCGATATTTGTAATGGAATCTTTTCGAATAAATTAAATTTTAATGAACTCTGTAAAGTTGTTAATAATTTATTATTAATTATTATTATTTTTCACTGAAAATAAAGTTTCTTTGTTCATCTAATTTGCTTATTTCAGTTTCAAATCTAGAGTCTTATGAACGCGTTTCCGCAAATCGCGCCATGACTAGAGAATATTCAAATTGCAGCTGTGTGAAACATGAGCCCTGTATCTATTAAAATGGGGATTCATCCACTATCGTTAAGGCGACAATAAAAATCCCTTAAAGGCCATCTGTAAGTGAAGATATAAAAGTTCATAACAATAATTCATGTTGGTTTCAACTTTTATTTATAGTTTATTATATAGCAATATATGAATTTAGCATATTCATATTATTTTATTTAAATAAATTTAAAAAAAATAAGTATATAACATTTGTTTAAAACTGTTAGTCATTGTGGTGTTGGTATAGTGGCTAGTGACCCTGACTGCTAAACCAAAGGATATGGGTTCCATTCCCACAAGCGACGATTTTTTATGCTATCCACAGATGGTTCCTCAGAGTCGCGAGGAACTTTGTGTTCGTTATTTGAGGCTCCCCGCGACACAATAATATAATAAAAATTACTATAATCATTTAATTCAATAATTTATTAAAGTTAATTAATTATTCATTTGCTATCTAGATAGGTGACATATTAGCTTAAATATAAAGTAACAGTTAAAGTTAATTGCTTGTTTTACGTAGTACACAATAAACTAACATACTATTTAAAATGCCTTTTCCTCATAGCAGTAAGAATGTTTGTAATTTTTTACTGAAGTTATACGAAATACAGTTTTGTTTTTGTGCTCTGTTTTTTTTTTTTATTGAGATTTTTTATATAATATATCACATATTAAAACACACATTGAAAGTAAAAATAATACCCCTAAATGTAAATCATACTCTAGTGAAGATAAATAATAATAATGTTATCAGTATATATATATAACATTAAGGTTTATTATTTGGAAGCAGTTTTTGATTAAGTTAAAAAATCTAACCTATTTAGAAAATAAAATATCATTTAAACCAGTAATAGCCTTTTCTATGAACTGCAGAAGCAAAAACTGCAGCGTTCATCCTTAAATAGAGGATTGCGTGACTAAAATTTACCGTTTTTTATTAAAGTTGTAGTACAATTTCAGAAGGAACAACGTTATATGAAGTTGACGATAATTTGATGAAGTGTAAAGTATATTTAATAAAATATCTATTAATGGTTTAACTTATGTTTTTTAAAGCATAAAAAATATATGAAATAAAATTAGAATTAAATGAGAGGTATGTAAAAATATATGAATGATTATTATAAGATGTAAAAAATACTTCAGTTGTTACGCAATATTCCAAAACATATTATCATTAAATAAATAAAAACAGAATTTTCATTGACCACGCGTAAGTCACGCGAAGCGTCGTTTAAGATTTTTTTTTCACTATTCGCTTCGTACCCAAGAAAGGCATTTCCACGGAAGGTACCCATTTTATGGAATTTCTTTGACATGGCATCCGTCCATTAAATCCTATGATTGCTACGTCAGCCTATGCCCCCGTATATACAGCCATCTACTATTAAATGCTCTTACGCTATATTGCTCTTTAAGGCTTTAATAATTAGGATGAAGGTTGATTAAATAAAATATGTATCTCTCTTGACTGTGAGTCTGTTTACTTTTGTTTTACGCGTGAAGGCAATGATTAAAGGCTTTTGATTTATGAACGTGAAAAGTTTAAGTCTACGTAACGGTTGTAGCTTAGTTTTGTTGTTTAAACATCGTTGTGTATTATTACTAAAATAACAAGAAATGAACGGAAAGCCAATTTAAGTTGAGTAATTGGTTGATGATCTAAAATCCGGTTTAAAAATTATTACATACATACAAGAATTTAAGTAATTAATTAAACATGTGTAATATTTTATTTATAAAAGTAAGCCAAATTTTTAAACATATATCATTCTAATGATATATGTTCTAATGATATATGTGTTCAGTAGACTGAACTCCGATTTTTCTGAAGTTGATTTATTCAGAAATAATTAATCCGTTTTATCTTTTTTATTAGCAGACAATGACAGACAGACAGCAGTCACAGCTATTAATATTTTTGTCGATATTTTTCTTTACTTCAATCAATATTTTAAAAGCAGGCCACCAAAAATAACATATTAATAATTTCGCCTAAAATTCTATTGAAGATAATTTTAAATTATTATGATTAATATAAATTGAAAATTAATTAATAACAAATTGTTTAAAATTCTTTAACCTATTCAATACAATGTTGTTATCAAATCAAAATTTTATTTATAATGATATCGAAACAGTAAAAATATTTTAAACTTATTGGTTCGTTTGTCATAATCATAGATACGACAGCTTTCTTATTTACTGTAGCATTTATATTTACTAACAGTTACTAATATTATATCATCTAATTTATCCAATATATAGTAAGTATCTGACTTTGATGAGATTGTCTCTTTCAATATCACATTTTTTTTTAAATATTATTCTAATTAAAAGCAACTTGTCCTAAGTGACATTTGTAGAGTCCCAATGGCAGCTGACTTAAAATATACAAGATATTAATACCATTTAGAATGTTTTTTTTTTTTTACTAGAGACAAACAATCAGACGGTTCTGCCGGTGATAAGTGTTGTATGTGGCCTATGGTCGCAAATATAAATGCGTTGGCACCCTTTGAATTGAACATACAAATGTAAATTAGCATAAGATGGGGAGGGATAGGTATTAGATAGGGATATGATATACATATCTTAATTCTATTCGAATCGACTCTAATAATATTAAAAGATCAATTTTGCTTTTAAGAAACTTAAAAGTTGTGAGCATATATAATTCATACATACGCGCTAAAGAAATACTAACTTTACTATTAGAGAAATTGTAAATTTGTCTAACACTATAGAACCTCACCGGTGCGGTCAAATTTATAAAACACATGTAAACCTTATTAAAAATTAACAATTTGAAGGTTTATAATTTTACATTTAAAAATATATATTTAATGGCTGGTTTACATTTATTTTTAAGAATAGGATAGTTTGGTTAATAAATACGTTTTTTTTTAAACTTATTAATGTCTTTCTTTATTTATTATTGAAATAATCATCCTAAATATAAAGCAGAATATATTAATCTTCTGAGTATTATTAAATTTTAAGAAATACGAGAAATTAAAAGTTTGGGTGAGTTTTAGTTTATATAATTTGTTTATCGTTGTTATACTTATAAACATTTGTAGTTAATAAGAAATATTTAACAGATTCACGACATATAACAAACATAAGATAAGTCACAAAGAAAAAAAAATGCGGTGACACAAAGTATTTAAAAGATAAGAAAGGTTAAATATAATAAATATAAATGGTAACAGAGAAATGCAATTCTCATAACTTAATAATAAATATAATTTTACCTTAACCAACTTCCTAAGAATAAATTAATTTTACTTCCCATTGTTTTATGACATGTTACCATAATTAAATTACATGTTTCACGTTAAGAGATATACATAGAGTCAATTATATGTTTATGAGTAATTAAGACATTCATCTCATGGAAGGTAGAAGGTAGAAGAATTAATTGCTCTCATATCTTATAATACAATAACTTGTTTGTATACTATTTGATTCAATCAATTTGTTGTTTTAAGTTTATATGACAAGTAAAAGTTAGCCTAACCCTTCTTATAGATGAGGACCCATTTTGACAGTGGTAGAGAAAGAGCTTTATATATACTAGTAAGAAAATACTGCTGTATATTAACCCAAATAGCATGGGTCAGGCCATACAATAAGGAAAACAGAAAAATCTTGCCTGGAGATTTTCTTTACGCAAACGTTGTAAGCTTGAAACAGATTAAATTAAATTAAAGAGGACCATGATTTAAGAGACTACGTTCTCTGACCTATTTTTCTTAACGATAAAAATAACTAATGGTCATGTAATAAGAACAGTTTATTTTGAGATTTTATTTTCGTAAGAAATGGGTCGGGTGTTGGTAAGAACAATGGATAAAATTAAAATAATAATTCTAACATTATTATAGCATCTTTTGGAAAATTCGTAATAAGCAATCAATAAAATAAAGCTGCTGCTTTTTTGATAGGTCATAATAAATTGAAAAGTAATAAAGTAGTCAATAAATTGAATAATGTTGGACAAATGTTATGATTTCAGTTTGGATATGATTATTGGGTTGTGTGTATGTAAATTTATTGGCTTAGGTAAGTTTTAGTAAAGTAACAACATGTGTTCGTTTTTTATTTGTATATTGATCTATCAAAATATAATCCCACCAGTTCATTATTACACCAACTTCAGTAAACAATTGATAATTTATTGTACAGCCAGCTCGTTGCGCTGCGGTTTAAACACTTGTTCATTTTCATTATTATACGAATTCGGATAAATAACGTAAATATTTGATAAATTTATTTCGTATTTCCAATCAGTGGGAAAATTAAACATCACCGGATGTTTTAACAAGTGTACTTCGGGGATATTTTTCGCTCTATTAGTAGACGAATTCATGAATATTCAATAGTATATATATACTTTTAAAAATGTCTGTGTTATATTTGTAATGTTATTTTTATTTTAAATAGTGCTTAAAATCTAATTGTGACCAAACATTTGGTCAATGATTAATTTGTTTTATCATAACTAGCAATCCATACATCAATCTTAATCAATATTACGGATAAAGATTGAGCAAAAATATGGCATACTTTTTTGGTAAATTTCGCGTAAGTTATGTTCTGAATAATTCATGATCTCTTCAGAACTTATTCAGTGACGTGTATCTAAATTAATATGGACTCTTAAGCAACATGATTTCTTTAATTAATATATTATAATTTCAATATATGTGTTAAGACAAATAATTTAATTTAATGACTATAAGTGATCAACATTGTAATAAATATTGCTTTTATCAGTTTGTTCAGACGATATATTCCATTATTTAAAACTTTTAGACAATGTAACAGTTTATGGGTGAAGGAACTCTACACCAGGACTACTTCATCAAATTATTCAAATAAAGCAGATTTGCCGCCTCGCAGGCGCCCGTCGAGTATTCTACAAATATACTTGTGCTTAGAGAAGACAACTTGTTAGAGATTGCAGTCCGCTCTACATTTAGATCTTTGGCTAAATAATTTTATGTGATTTAAGACTTAACATAATTTCTAGATTTATCTTTACATTCATTCTAACAGACTCAAATATGTCCCATAAAATATATATAATAAAAATCATATTTCAAGTTCTAATTTATATTTAATAAATTTATTTTAACATGTTAGCCATGTTACATTTATTTACTTTTTGTATATATATATATATATATATATATATACATATATATATTGTTTTACACGAATATATTGGAATTTCGGGTTATTGGCTAGTACCAAATACTTTCAGATACTACGCTTGAATTGATAGTGTTTGTATTCTCAATTTTGAATAATCGTAGGAGGACTCCTTACTGCTATGAAAACTCTAACGAGAGTACGGGGTTCATTTAGTCTTCGTCCTACTGATACTAAAGTACACTTTTAGGGTCTTAAATTTAGATGGGCTAATGATCTAATTGCGTTCCTCAGTAGCAGTGGAGGGAAGTGATCGGTTATTAGTGGCCATTCTAGTACCCTGGTTACTCGTAATGCGCTTTTGATAAAGTTTTACTATTTTGTTATACGTAAAATAATAGATAAAATACTAACAAATAAACAGGAAATACGATACAACACAATACAATTTTTATAGTCCACAATTGTTAATATTTGGGCAAATCTTTATTTGACCGTTTGTTTTTTATTAACTTCTCGTCGTCGTTGTAGGGTTAAATAGTACATTTGTAATAAATAATAACAATGGAAATGTTTGCAAGTGTACTCACATGGTTACAGTGGATTCTAAGATTTCCCAAGGGTTACAATTTGATTGCTCTAAGCGAATTGCCCATTGTTGAGGATGACTGAAGAAATTGTGTTTCATTTAATAACGTTGAGGAAAGACTTAATAATTTGGGTCTTATTCATTTATCAAACGATAAACATTATTCTTATAAAAGATGTTTTTTTTTTATCTGTATATGATAATGTATATTATAGGTATTTTAGATCGGGAAAAGTTGTCTTTGGTATTTTTAGATCATCGCTATCCTTAAAGTTTAATATCCAACTGAACTAAATACAAATATTGATATATTTTTAATAAATATAGCTATTTTTGTAATTAAATTTTCGTGAACCATGATAATTATTAAAAAAGTTCACGCAGCGAGTTTGCCCTTCGTCGAGCTCATGAATAGGAACCCCGAATAGGTTCGAAACTAGTCGGGCAAAATTCCGATTTAATTAACGTGAACTTTTTGATAAAATTTAACAAATTTTTATTTAAAATTTTATTCTGTATATAATTAAAGACATATGTTGTGTAATTCGATTAGAAATAACCCTTACTATTGTAATGACGTCAATCGTTAAAATGCTTAAGGTAAGTCGCTTTCTGAAAATCTAATGAGCCAGAGCTATTATCAGTATGGCTCATTTAATTTTACGCTTCCCAATCCAAACGACCTTATTTAGTCTGCTAAGCAATATTAAGCTTTATTCGATAGGTATTATGACTATTTAACATAACAATTTGCCTATTCACCTGGTACTTAATTCTATTAATGAATAGAATAAAAAAGGGTTATAAAAATATTTACATTTAAACTTAGTAATAGATTTATTTAATGTACATGTTTTTTGCAAATAGATATTGCATTTAGATTTCAATGAATAATATATTTGTCAGCTATCATATTTATATTACACTTATTATTATAAAATATATAATATTTACTTTGTCACATAGGCTCCAAACAATAGTGGTGTAAGATTCAAAAAGGGGATTTAATATGAGATCGAATAACAGAGATCAAACTTCACTTCATAATAATCATTAAGAAAATTAACCTTTTGGAGTTGTTTGTTCATTTTGTTACCCGAAATCAAAACAAGTTGTGTACATAAAATTATAATAAGCGAACTCCGAATATATTTTTCTGTTCACCGTTTCGTAAAGGGAATTCAAATTATATGTAAATATGTCATCCTACTATAAAGACAGTTTCACACAAACGGCTAAAATAGACAGTCTCTTTAATAGCTTTTTCTTTTATTCATGTTGTGTACTATTTTGAAAGACTAAATAGTAAGTGCATATATAAAAATTATCTAGACAAGTAATGTAATAAAAATATTATATTTATTTTATTGCATAAACATTACACAGTAATTAAACATAATATAGATTTGTAAGCCAGTATCCAATTGTATTTAAAAAGTCTTACAGATATTTAGTAACTGTGAATGAGTCCTAATTCGACATCAGTCGGCATTATGGTAATGGCGTAACTGAGTCTCACCGGAACCGTGCTTAATCAAGTTATACTCGTACGCGGTGACTGTAAGTATAAATAAAGTAAATTATAATACAAGACAAGGCATTAAAATTTATAATAATTTAATATATAATAAAAGGTGTCACCTTATACAAATAATTTTGAGATATGAAAAATTAGGCATTATAGAAATCTACAGTTATCCCAAATTAGATCTTTTGCGTTATTAAGAGCATGCTAAAATCATTGAAATGGAAAAAAGGCCATTTCAACTTAAAACGCTAGTCTCCTTAAAACGCTAAAATTTGTAGAAGCACATTTTTTTTATTTAGGACACTATATCTTTGCAGTAACTTTGATATTGACCCTATTTAAATACTGTTCGTACGATATTTTTTTTATATGTATTAAACTTGATTTAAAAAGAAATTTAAAAGGTTTGTTATATAGATTTCTATTTAACATTTTATATTTTTGGATAACTGTTAAAGTAAAGATTGAAATCTTTGACTTGTTTTTATTAACCCCCCACTAAAAAGAGGGGTGTTATAAGATTGACCTGTCAATCTGTGTATCTGTGTGTCTGTGTGTCTGTGTATCTGTATGTCTGTGTATCTGTGTGTCTGTGTATCTGTGTGTCTGTGTATTTGTGTGTTTGTGTATCTGTGTGTTTGTGTATCTATGTGTCTGTGTATCTGTGTGTCTGTGTATCTGTATGTCTGTATGCTCGTCGAGATGGTTCTTGGCGATGATTGGTTGAAAAAGAAGTAGTCGTCTCCAAGATATTGACGTTTTATTTGTGCGGGGAAGAGGTTCTTAGGTAATAATTAGCTGTTCCCCGCGGCTTTTCCCGCGCTATATAGGAAAAAAGCCTAGTTATGTAGGCCAAAAGGTTTTTACACTTATTTACTCAGGTAAAGTACTGTAATAGAGATAGCTGTTGCCCGTGACTGCGTCCACGTAGACTGAAAGAAATATTATATTTATATGGCTTATGATCGTAGTCATAAGGAGCCACGGGCAACAGCTAGTGATTACATAAATCCCTTCATCATAGTATTATTAGTGATTGTAAATCATTTTAACTCTAAATGTTTATATTTATTAATATTCGTATACACCTATATGAAAAAGTTTTGAATCATGTTACTTAACACATTTATAATTTATTATATTGTCGAAATTTTTACGCGGGTCCTTATTTTTTCTCGTATTAAGGGATAATGTAGAATTCTAAAGGTAAAATATTTTATTAAATCGGTCCAGTAGTTTCGGAGCCTATTTAATTTAAACAAACAATAAAATCTTTCCTCTTTATAATATAAGTGATGATGATGATGATGATAATGATTATAAAATATAGTCTATGCTCATCAGGGATGATATAGGGTTCTAATGCAAAAAGATTTTTTAAAATCGGTCCAGTAGTTTTGTAGCCTATTCAATTCAAATAAACAAACAAATCTTTCCTCTTAATAATAGTATGATAGATCAATAGAAAAACTTAAACAACTGAATATTTGTGTGTCTGTAGGTTCATTTAGTACAATTAAGAAACCAGTAACATAATTTTAAAACGCAGAAAAAAAATATTCAAAAACCCCCGATACAAAAAGACCTCTAAAAAGTATAAAAATAATAATATTATGTATTTATTGATTTTTTGAGTCGGGGGACCGTTTAATAAAGGAAGAAATTAAAATGCAACTAAGTTAACAAGGCAAGTAAAGAAATTACGTTATTGAATCGTATAGTCTAAGTCCTCAATGATTAACTTCGTAAAATAGACACCATCGTCAACGTACGTACAACGGTCCCCCGACGTACCGACTTTAATAAGTCCATAATAATATTATTTTTATTCTTTTCAGAAGTCTTAATGTATCGGGGGTTTTTTTGATATTTAATTTATTTTTTAGCGAATATTTTTAACACACTGGGGGAACTTTTAATTACAATCTTATTTACTAAATTAAATATTTATTCTATATACTTAGATCAAGTAGGTACAAGAAATCATAACTACAAAATCAAAGAGTACTTTATCAATTAAATGAAGAAACATTAAAAGGAGAAACAAAATTGAGAATATAACTCAAATCATCTCTTTATTCCCAAATGTATTTTTTTATATAAAATTTCATGGCCCAATTTTGTAAAATTCAGCTGCGGCTGAACTATTTCTGACGTCGTCGTTAGTTAACTTCTCATACAAATATTGCTAGTATTTATGAGTATGCATCGTTAAAAACTTTTTTAGTCACTTGCCAGAAGCAAAATCTTTCAATAACTTGTATTTCCACAATGAGAAAAGACAATATTACTTTGAATATTTATTAAAGTTTTGTATCCTTTTCCTTATCTTTCGTGTATTCCATATTTAAAATATGTCGTCAATATAGATTATATATCTGTCTATAGATTATATATCTTAAGTAATTCACTATTTATTGCAGTAGTTATTTTTGTCTCTTACGTGCTTGTATTTGGACAATTCAATATCGTGTGTAAAGTTTTCCCATAAGTTGTAACTGAAAATTTCTATTTTAATCATGCTTGAGATTTATTAAAACTATAATATAAATAAAGAATAAAATAGAAGTTGAAACCTTTAAAAAAAAACTTTACAAAATATAATATATGTTACGTTACTAAAATAATCTTAAAGTTTTTATATTATTTACAAATACATATGAGTTTGATTGTCACTTGACTACATATTTCAATATTCTTCGTGTGCCAGTAAAAAACTTAGCAAATACTCTATCCTATCTGCCTCGTTAATATATTTTTTTCTTCTCCAACAAGTCCAGCTAATTAGAGAAAAAAGCGAAAACAATATAAAGGCTTACCAACCATGACGGTCGAACCAGTTTGAAACGTGCCGGGGGTCTCAAAGCCTTGAGAGTAAATAATAAAGGAACACGGGTCAATACGATCGCCCTCACGTAATTTTTAGTTTTTATTGCTGTAGTTATAAGGGTCATAATTCCAAATCATTCCATTTTCCCTAAAATATTAATTACTTGAAGAGGTTACAGCCATAGGCGTGATTCCAAATTAAGAACAAAACTTAAGGGATAAACTAAATTTCAAAAGTCACAAGTAACTATTTGTTCCCTATGTTAATATATGGAAATTTAGTTGAGTTACATTAAAACTTATTGTATTAAAATTTATAACTTCTAATGTAATGTAAATTTTATTTCACATTAATACAGTTGAGAATTTAAAATACAAAGTGTAAAAGAATAATATTAAGATTTTTTTTTCTTTCGAAAGTTAAAATTTTGCGAGACCAAAAAATTACTATTTGTACAAAAGTTTTATAAGTTTTAACCGTATTCAGATAAGGTAAGAATTTAAAAGGAAAGATGTCATAGTCTCCCGATAGGTCCCTCGGTTTAGACGACGGACTTCCGATGTCGGCGCCCTATCCGATTACAAGGGGTGAGCTTGATAAGACTATCCCACAGACGAACATAACAGACGCCTACGACATAGAAAATGATAGAATACATCGAATATAATTAATTTTATGTTCTTAATACATAACCAGTTTTTGTTCATGTAAAAAAATAAAATATGTACATTCTGAACGATCCAGTTATTACCAGATGAGTATATGAATGTAAGTAAAATAACAACTACTACTAATAAAGCTATTCTGCATTGAAAATATACAATAGAAGTAATATTTAAATTCAACATTAACGCACCAATTTGCAAGTCCAGACCGCATTCAGAGTGTAAATGAAGAACAAAAGCAAAAACATCCAAGACTCGCAACTGACAGATAAACACAATTCACTTTACTTGTTTGTAAGCACCAATTCCACAAAGTAGTATTAATATATTCCTACTGTCTAATGCTCAGTAAAAGAAGTAGAAATAAAGTTATTATATGGTGTCTATTCTGAATAATTGTACACTTCCACAGATTTAACATTATAGCCGATCATATCTATTTTATTTTTATTACCTCTTAAGAATTCGTCAAATATGATGAGACGGTTGAGGTCAATGTAACATTACTTAGTCTAGACTTAGCATTATGCGACCACGAAACTTATTCCAACCACACATATTTAATAAAACTTGAATTCAAAACAAATATTTGACATACTGATATTTATTTTTAAGTAGAGCTATTTATTATTACAATGTATTCATTATTCTTGTAGAATGGCCGATGGACCCTCGCGTTTGTAGTATTTTATTTTAACCTTTTCATTACCGTACCTTTTCTCACTAATGAAACATTAATAACCTGCTGCTTTATTTCTGTATATACCTACTATTTGAGGTATATCTCAGTATAAAATCTACGTGATATAATTACAATGAGCTAAACTAACTTATATATACATAGGTGGTATTCAGAAACATATTAATTGTTTTTTCATGCAACATGCATGCATGATATAAATTCCATCAAATATTTTGGACAGTTTCCCTTTTATACCATTTATCGAAGAATATTTTATCCCATATACACATACTAAAAGTCACGGACATCTAATAAAATGGATGACGTTATCGGACTATAACTCTTATTCAGTTCTGAAATCTTATGATACCCGATGCTCATATAAAGCGGAATTGTTATTGTTATAGCTGTATGTGACGTCACAATCGCATTTAGGCAAACGTAAGAATATTCGCTCTCGAATATACATAATATATTCAAGAAAAAAATACTGCTATAAGTCTTAACTTCTTTTTATATAATATATATTTTTTATTATAAATATTTGACTAAATAAATATTTTAAATATATTTATTAAAATACAATAAATATGAATTGGTTTATATTGCCAGTCTTTCCCCTTGGCGTTGTTTGATGTTTTATTTATTCATACTGTATGAATGTGTCTATTCCTCTTGACGGTTATTGCACTGTAATAAAAATACTACAAACACGCGACCGTTTTTTCACTACAATATGTATAACTTAGAATACATATTTATATAATTTCGCATAAATATTAAATATATATACAATGCTTCTAGACAGGTAAAATTGGACAAGACGAAGCAAGGTTATAGATAATTACAATCGGTAATTAAAAAAAATAAGCCTCATACTAATAACATAACACTCGACTACTTCCCTAGAACAAATCCTCGCCATTTGATCATTGCAGTAACTTAATAGGTTGTAACTTGAAGACACTCCAAACATCGTTACCTGTAGTTTAGTTTACCTTGGGGACCATGCTAACATTGTCTTGCTACGTCATTACCTATAAAGAAGCTCATAATAAAATACTATTATTAAGCTAAGCCATGTAAGAAAATGGTTTAAATTAAATGGTTTAAAAATCAAAATCTCTGCTTTATAGGTTGTATAATAAAAGCTGTTACTAAAAGAGACTGTTTTTATATATATCATTATATTTTATAATTTGGTCAATTTTGTATTAATCATCCCTGTCCAGAATAGATAATGATTTTAGATAAGAAACCTAAAAAGGATAAATCGTATTTCTTTTAAATATTTATTTAGTTAAGAAACTGATTATTTTCATACTTATATTTACAACTGGAAAGAATAATCTGTTATTATTTATATTATTTAATGAGAAAATCACAATTATAAAATTTTACAAAATGGCTTCCAGCCGACTACGTATTGAACCCAGATTTAAAAGAAATCCAGTTAGATGCTAGGTATTAACCTAACCAACTTACGTATTAGTCTTAATACACTCTGAAACTTGAGCTCAGCAAGTTGCAATCAATGACGTAAGCCGCATTGTGCGATAGCCGATAGAAACTTATAATCCAGGCTACGTGAGAAGCAATTGGATAGGAACTTCCAAGCTATTTGGTTAATCACTGCGTGGCAATCAAACACGCCGTGAATGTATGTATGCCGAGGGTACGCAAAGAAAAACAAGACTCGAAGTATTAAGGTATCACAAATAAGGTCCATTAAAATTTGTTATGATAAAATAATAATTTTGTAGAATCAATTATTTGTTAAGCTGCCGAGTAATAATTAACGTAAGTTATGTTTAATTACCTACATTTTAAATCATGAATTCAACTTTTAATATTCAATTTTAATTGCCCAATTGTTTAATTTTATAGAAAATGTACAAAACAAGCTGTTTAGTAAACATAGTATATTGATAAAAGATTTGAACTTTGTATCTTTTATAACTTTCAGGTTTTCCAAACCAAATATTTACTAAACTCGTATAAGAAATTACGGTATCTTTAAAAATAATATTTTTAGTGCCTAGCTCCAACCAACTGACTGGAGATCAGCTAGTCTTACCCGGGTACTAATATAGAACATCGAAGTGAAGTTGCTGATATGGCTTCATTTTGTTTGTCAAGTAAAAGAGTTGGACATTCCGTCCCTTAACATTAAATTTTTACTTCCATTAAATTTTTTGTGTCCTACAATGATGGCAACGCATGCCAAACGACATTTTTTTTTTATATTTTCATTCAAATAAATAAAAAGATAGTCTAGTCGGCAGTCGCAGCTATTAAATTGTAAATGTTTGATAGATATAAAAAGACTAAGTAGAACATTATAGTAACAGACTGGAATAGATAATTACCTAAACTATTATTAGAGCTCTCTTACCGCAAAGAATCCCCGACGACGGTCACTCTATTCTTTATGACACTGTTAACAAATACACTAAACTGTTTACCATTTAAACACTTAATTATCACTGTTATACTTAGTTTCTCGATCTCACACTCAGCGGTTTATTATAAGTGTTACACTTTTATCACAATAATACCACCCCACAACTTGTACTCCCAATTTCACACAATGCCTTCTCTTAACCGAGCTGCGATTTATATACTTCTTATTCTTAGTCAAATGAGTATCCAATATTACATTTATTTTATCAATTAAACTTCTATACAGACATTCAATTGTTTTAGTCAAATCAACAAATTATATCTTTATTTTTAGTCAAAACCAAACTACTACATGTCATAACGAGTCCGCTCGTTATCAAAAACCATTAACTTACAATATTAATTCTGAAGTAATTTGTAAATTTAATTATTATAATTGTAAATTCACAAAATCTAATCTAAAGTATATATATTATGATACATTAATATTTATACATTTTTCGGCCATCATATATAAATAATTGGTCCTCCAATTTAGAGAATGTTTTGAAATTTATAGACTTAACAATTTCAACTATAATAATCAATTGGTATAAGTTGTCTGATTACGTGTTCAATCTGGCTCAGCAGCCTCATTCAAAAAAAAAAAAATCTACTGGACACAAAAATTTTGCCTCATAAATCATAATCATAGTCATAGTCAGTTCAATATCCTCAATGTACCAAATACTACTCAGAAGTTGGCTTATCGGCCTCATGCGAGTATTTGATCTTCTCAAACGCTACTCAAAAAGTGGCTTATCGGCCTCATGTGAGCGCTTGATGACCCTATACCTCAAATGCTACACTCATCATTTGGCTTATCGGCCTCATGTGAGCATTTGATGTCACTAGTCATAGTCAGTTCAATATCCTCAATGTACCAAATACTACTCAGAAGTTGGCTTATCGGCCTCATGTGAGCGCTTGATGTCCCTATACCTCAAATGCTACACTCATCATTTGGCTTATCGGCCTCATGTGAGCATTTGATGTCACTAGTCATAGTCGGTTCAATATCCTCAATGTACCAAATACTACTCGGAAGTTGGCTTATCGGCCTCATGTGAGTGATCAGACAACAAAACCTTCATCCACAAAATACTTTTTAGAAAACAATTCAAAGTAATTACTTTTATCATCTTAGTATATTCTACATATTTAATATATTGAATTAATAAATAAATAAGCACATGTAATAGCTAAGTTACCACATTTCCTTTTGGAGGCGAAGACTCGGCAAAAACAACCCGTGATCACAGATGAATGCAGTTCCAATTGTATTTTCTTCATTGCACGTTATACTATTTTTCTTGATGCCGCGGAACAATCCTACTTCTGAACTATTAGAGCTCTCTTACCGCAAAGAATCCCCGACGACGGTCACTCTATTCTTTATAGCACTTTATGACACTGTTCACAAGTACACTAAACTGTTTACCATTTAAACACTTAATTATCACTGTTACACAACTTAGTTTCTCGATCTCACACTCAGCGGTTTATTATAACTGTTACACTTTTATCACAATAATACCACCCCACAACTTGTACTCCCAATTTCACACAATGCCTTCTCTTAACCGAGCTGCGATTTATATACTTCTTATTCTTAGTCAAATGAGTATCCAATATTACATTTATTTTATCAATTAAACTTCTATACAGATATTCAATTGTTTTAGTCAAATCAACAAATTATATCTTTATTTTTAGTCAAAACCAAACTACTACATGTATAAAAGCTAACACTATTAGATATAATAGGTTATTTTTATAATTTATCCTTAGTACCTATTCAACATTATTTACCCTTTTATTATTTTTTATACTAGCAGCTGCCCCTACTATTTTCAGGCAAATCCCAAACCATCCACAACCACTGTATACATATTTAACATTTTATTTTTACTGTTATATAGTAATATAATTATTATATCTAAAATAATTTTAAATTAAATAAATATCCAAGACCAATAATTATCAAAAAATTGTTTAGTAGTCATTATGCCTTGAAAAAAAATTGTCTTTCGTCTTTTTTTTTACATTTTTTCTTTTCTAACTAATTCTCAAATATATATGACATAGGTTAAAATTAAAACCATTTCTAGGAAACCATCCTATTTCTGTTCCAGTAGCGGTACTTACCCACTTTGATGAAAATAGCATCTATATATTATTTTCTTTGTCAGCCAGGAAACGACACTTATTATGAAAAATCTAACTAATTTATATAACCAATGTATATTTATTTTAAAACGAAAAGTTTAATCATGGCTTAACATCAAACACTTAAAATATTTATTGTATAGGTTGATTTTATGCTAACATCTCACCAATTTTTTTAAAAATCCATCCAGATATTACAAAATAATCAAGGCTAATTTTTAGAACTTTCAAAATATCATTTTATTAAAATTCTTAATATTCTCTCAATTTTAGAACTTTCTTAAACTAATTGTTTAATATTTGAAAACCACGGTTATTGTGATAACAATATAAAAACATAATTTAATAAAAGATTAAAATCATAAAACGACGTGAATAAGACACAAATTGAACGATTACAAACTAATCATTTCCTAATAACAAATGACAACTTACATTTTAGTTATACATAAAGTGTCATCAATATTGCTTTATCAGTACAATCTTGTCAACGAATTCAAATCGCTACTATCATTACAGAATGAAACTCAGCTTTTAACTAATTGTTGTTTAACTGCCCTCATGACAATAATACTCGTGCTATTTTAATTACGTACCAGTGCCAGCGGGGATTGCAAGGAGCGTCCTTTTAATTCCATTGAAATGACTAAATAAAACATCGGATAACCTTAAAAGAGTTACATTTTGACTAACTGGATGTATTATCCCATTCTAAATGTCGTTTGGATATTTACAGATTTTTTTTAATCGGCGTTTAAAGAAGTTTGATGTAGAGTTTTTTTAACAGTTGGTTTTATTTGTGGTATACTTTATTGTATGCACATTATAATAAATCTGTGTTTGGATTGATATTATAGGGGTTGGATTTACAAATATAATAACAATTCATGTTTGTTTATCGGTTATATGGATGGTAATTATAACCCTTGCTAAGTTTGGGCCTAGATTACTTTGTCAGTAACAGTTTTTTTCATAGTATGCAGTTCATAATCATAGAAAGTGAATTATTATAAAATATAAAAGTAATTTGCATCAAATTCAAAAAAGACAAATAAAAGATTACAAAAAATATTTTATAAATAATGTTATTGCAAAACATTACTTTTCATTTCCTTTTAAAGAAACAAACTCTAATGTGCACGGATGGATACTTTTGGTTCACATTATTGCTTTGACCTCGACTTGAATCGTTTACCTAAGCGGGAAACACACTTGGAGACTAAGCGACAATTGAGGTTACGAAGATTTCCAAAGTGTAATTTTGGGATTCCAATGGCATAACAATTCATACTCTCTACCATAAATGTACTTTATCTTAATTTACCACATTAAATTGTTTATAAACCTTTCCTGAAAAGTTAAGAGAAAATAAATTATCTAACCTTAAATGAAGTGGTTAATTAGTTATTCATTTTATTGTACATTAAATAATAAGTATTTTTATTAATGGCAGTATAATATACAAAGTCTTAGGACTCATTGCACCTCCAGCTTACATGAACGCTACTATAGCAAGTCACGCGGCCAATTTAGTAAAACACCGGCCGTGCGTAGGAAATAGGCTCGTACTAAAATATAGGTTATACATTGAACAATCATGATCAGGTAAAACGCCACCCGACGTTGTTCTCATTAACATAATATAATAGAATACTATGGAATTTTAGCAATTTCTGTAAATGCTTCATATGTATATCTTTTGTGAGCTAAATTTATTACAATGGGGAAGTAGTTATCGATTTCTAAGGTTAATAATTGTTTACTAAAAGAAGTGAGGTTATGTATTGAAAATAAATTTAAAGAATAAATTATGGTTATGAGGCGAATCCAGTAATATTTCGTTGCGTGTTCTATAACAAGATTTCGTGGTGATAAGCAAAAAAGTTGGCTTTAGCGTATAACTTTCTGAACTTTTAATAATTAAGAGCAGTTTTAAAATTTTGTTGAGTCACTTCAAGCTAACTTAAGTAATTTGCTGAAACAAATGTGTGTTTAAATAATTTGTATGCTTACATAATTATATGCGCAAGGAAGTTTATATTTTGTGTAAATTTAACAAGATATTTTATTCAATGTTATTCTGTATACAGAATCGAGTTTAAAGCAGAAACTGAAATAAAATGAAAACGGTAAGGAAAATGTAAATAAATTTATATGCGGTAAATATTGAGAAGAGCAGAAGGTATATGTACATATAAATAAAAACTAGCTTTCATTTACTGTGGTAAGATTGGCTCCAGTATTGCAAGTAGCTATTAGGTATACTCTGCAATTCCCTTTATCGGACTTTGACTGAAATTTGTACATATATTCTGATGGAGTTAGTTGTAAGCTCGTATGAATCTTGTATAAAGCTTGTCGTGTGCTTGAAATAAATAGTACATAAGAGATACATAACAAATTAAAAATAAAGAGATAAATAAATATAGTTAATAAAATAAACATTTTATTGAGTATCGTAGTGTACATCTCTTTGATTAGAAAATGCAATGTCTCTTTTTTATTTTTTATATCTTGTACTTATTATTGTTAACATAATATACCTGATATATAATAAACTGAATATATTTAAGAAAGATAAAAAGATAACAATACTATATCCTTTGTCCAATGTACTGAATCAGTAAAAAAATATCGAAACAGCTCATATGTTTAGTAAAGATAATTATAATTTATATATATTGACTTTTTATTTTATAAAGCTTAGGAGAAAATCCTTTAATTACCTTCGAATTGGTTTTTCGAATTGGTCGCTCTTTAAATCAGTCAGATCCGAATACCCACAATAAATAACCAAGAGTATTTTTTTTCTTTAAATAGCATACATGCATTATTTAACATCATTGCCCTTTTAAAGGAATCTGTCATTACAGTAACATAAAAACCATTAATACTCAGGTTAAAATAAGTCCTTAAACCAACGATTAACAAATCACAGATAACACAATCAGTGAACAACAAAACAACAATGAATTACTCAAGAGCTGTGAAAATTTTCCCTAACAAAACACAGCCCATGTAACATATAAATAAGTCTTTATGAATTAGGGAGAGCATCTTTCATCTCTTTTCAGCATGATTAGATATTCATAAGGCGCCGCCGGTCCGCCATATTTACCCCACCCAAACGGATCTCAGTATTTTCTGTACGTGTAAACAAAAAGTTTTACAGCCCAGCTGTAATATGAATCCATAATGCATTTTTCTTTGGCTTGTGCCTATGTATTCATTTCTCCGTAAAGTCATAATGACACTGCATTTATTTAAGCGACTGTCATCACTTGAATGTAAATGTCGTTCCAACTTACTTTTTAAGATGAATGTGTTTCTTGGTTTTTATATTTACATCATTTGGAGAGAATTTATATTTTAAAATTTATTCAACGAAGAGGGTGTTGCATTTAAGAAATTTCTTCTTAATGTTAAATCTCGGATTTTCTCGAACCCAAAACAAAGCTCCAAGAATTTTAAAGAAAAATTTAGTTTTATTTTGTTTCTAACAAAGGTTATTCATTATTCTTAATTAACAGTTTTTATTTCTTATTATGTGATTAATTTTTGGCGATCTGACTTAGTCTGCAAATAAAACCCTTTTTTTTTCAAAACTTTATTATTTCTTTATAATGTTTATTATAGATGTAATTTATACTGCACACATTGGCAATCAAGTACATAATACATACAACAAATATTCTATTGTTATTTGTATACAATAATAAACTTTCCACATATTAACTGGTTATAGTAATCAAGATCTGCCACATAACCTATCACGAGAAAAATACGACGAAATATTTCTCCCATACATAAAGATGATTCAAATGCTAATTAACACGTACATAATTATATACAATTATACGTTAAAACAATCTTATCAGTTTTATGACAGCATCTGTCTTTAAAAGCACTTCAACCTCAAACTACAAGTGAGGAAATGTGTCAGGACGGGGAACGATTACATGTGCTTTCAAATAAAATATTACTTCCCATATTATACAACGATTTTTTAATTAGAAAAATAAATAACAAAAAAGGTAAAAGGAAATAATGCCTTATTTTACTAAAGGAAAGATCATGAGGGGAGCGTTAATTACAGATTTTAAAATTATATATTACGAAAATTATCTAAAATGTAAAATTTATATATTTTTTGTTAATACTAAAATAACCTATTTATTAACTATAAGTTTACATAGACTTTAGCGGGTCATTCTAAAGGTGTAAAGGCAATTATGAAAAATAAAATTTAAAAAAGTAGTTTTTATTTTTAACAAACTTAACAGTTTACAACTTTATTCGATAATGTCTACGCTTTTAATATTTTATTTTGACCAATACAAATTCATCTATTACTTGCGTTTTTTTATAACATTACAAAAATAAATGCTAAATGACCCGTGAAAGTATTTTTATACATAATATTTACAGCACGTTTTAATCCATCGATAAACACTAAAACATTACTTACAATTTACATTTTACAGAGTAATTCTAGATAGAATGATTCGTATATTTTTACTTTTTACTATATACAGTCCTTGTATCTCCTAAACATTTGTGTAATTATAGTATTGTCAGCTGTGTTTTCATTCCTGTTTGTCTTTTGTAATCACGATTTATTTCCATTTTCATCTTCTACGCTTTCGATAGTCACTTCACTTCTCAAGAACGGAAGAGTAAATGAAATTACAGATCAGAAATCGACGCTATAATTTGAATAACTTTGAACATCCTAACTACATTATTATTTTATAGAGATGCTGAATGGATGCTAGGAAAACATATAGCTGTCTAATACTAAACATGATGAAATCAATACAATAAATAGTCTTATATTAGGTATATACAAATCTATGAGAAACAAGCACGTCTACTTGTTCAGGGAGTAGTTAAATTTAATATACATAACACAACCCACACTATAGATTAGCAAAACTATTTCGGCTGCTTATATTGATATCTGTGTATTTTAAGTGATAGCGACTGTCTTGAGAATAACATCAGTTATATGTTTTTTATATAAGAATAAAATTTATCTTCGTTTAGACCGTTAAGACAGTATATTTGTCATCAGAATGTTGTTAAAAAAGAATCAGTTTCTAATATGTGTATTTAAAAATAATTATAGTCAAAAACCTTTAAAAACTTTTTCAATTATATTCATAACTTCGCACTAAATCTATATGTTAAAAAATATATATATAAGAAAAAAGTTTAAATTTTCACGGAATCCGGTATCAATCACAAGCATCATTATAAACAGCGAATCAGATTGTGATTTTATTTACATGTTGACATTCGTTTGTACGTGTCAAGATAATGCTATAAAAAGGCTGGTTGCCAGGACAATGAAATGGGTGAATGTCGGCGCGTAAGTCTGTCCTCCTCTCTGCATAGCGGCTGGATACTCACCTGATAAAGGGAAAATCGAATTTGCTTCTGTGGCAAACATTAAAACTGTTCTCGACACTAACATCGAAGGAACAAATTATAGATAGATTAAAATAAACGAGATAGGAATACTTTACACAGATAAAAAAGTATTCTAATAAAAATATAATTTGAAATATAATTGTAAATAATAAAATAAGTCAACGCTTCAATTTATTCATTGCGTTTATTTGATTCATCGTTTCTGTTAATGGCAGTAGCATCAATTTTATTTCGTCCTGGGATTTAAAAATACTCCCTTATCTGGAAGCGGTCGTTTATCAAGGAAATTGGGATCTTTCTAACTGATAGTGCTGTCAGCTATAAATATTGTATTTTGTTTTATTAACGTCCGCTTTTGAAATGTAAATTTAAATGTTAAGTAGAATAATTGCCTTTACTATACAGGATAATTGTAGTATTGAATATTTATTATTTTTGGGAAAATAGCGTTAATATTTTTTTAAATGAAATTATAAATAAATAATAAAATAAGTTTTTTAGTTATATAAACAATCTACTAATACTTTCAGAGGGAAAGATACGAAGAAATATATTCCGAAAGATAGTACTCACCATTAAGTACATGCACCACTATGCTTTTCGATTGAGCATTGCTTGGGTTGCATTGGTATGTGCCGGAGTCTGATGGCCTCGCCTGCTGGATGAGGAGAAATGAGGTTGTCGTCTCCCCTTTCTCGGTTACAACTGACACGCCCCCTCGAGGTGAGTCGTAGCTTATTATCTAGAATTATTTTTCTTTTTAAATATATACTTTACATTATTTACATCCTCAAACCTAATTTCAATATGTTATAATTATTAGTATATTGAACGATTTACTAGCTCAATAGATATAATAAATTAATATGGGACACTCATAAATCTAACATTTATTTATATGTGATAATAATAACCAAAACATATTCATCACGACATGATGTATGTAATGAGAAGAAAATTACCGCGTCATTATGGTTCCAGAATATATACGCCGGGGGTTCAGGTGAGTAGAGAACTACGCATGTTAAGTTGATAGTGCTGCCTCGATCAATATACAAGTCTGGACCGCCTATGATTTCTGTCGTTGGCTCTGAAACACAAAAATACATTATAGAAACAAAATACCCAATAACATTGCGTACAAATATACAAGTAATGTATTATTATTATATACGATTACGTTATATGTTTTAGCAAATTAAGCAAACATTTTGAAGTTAACGGTATTTTAAATAATGAAAGATGTTTTTGTTTAATATAACTCGTTATTATATTTAATATCCGAAAAAATAATTACTCTACAAACCGACCAACGCTCTTTTTGTTTTCACTGTTTCTCAATTCATAATCAAACTCATCGTATATTTATTATATAAGCCCTGTAGAAGTAAAAAGCAGATCTACAGAATTAAATTGAAATCGTTTTCTATATTTTATGAGAAATTATAGAAGTGCAAACGTATACAAAATATTTTAACTGTAAAAGTTAGTCTATTTCCAAGCAATAAGGTATACAATCATTTAATATCTACAATCTTCTGTCTACAGATAATGAAAATATAAAAATCTGTCCCTATTCACGCTGTAAGAAATTAATTTTAGTCGCCAAGACATTTTTTAATGTACTCTAGGGTTGTCGCCTCCGCGGACATTTATTACTTAATAATAAACGTCAAGCAATAAACATCGTTAATGTCTGCTGTTTTTATATCATGTTTTTATATAAAAATATTAATTTTCAGAATTGACGACAGAGCCAGGTTTTTAATAACTGACTAAATTATTTTGAATTATAGTTATAATTTATAATCTAATTATAATTTTAAGGAAATAAATACGATGATATCTTGTCGGTTGGAGAGTAACTCAATATTACTTGTCTGATTAATTTGCTCTTTGATTACTTCTCCTTAAAAAATTCTTCACTATAAAAAATGACAATTTGCTTTTATGTACTACAAGATACTAATCCAATTATTTTTTTTTGATAGTGATATTGAGCCAGTTTTTGATTTAAGAATTTGCGACATCTCTGATCTCATGAATAAGAACAATGAAGAAAAAAAAGAAGAAAAAGTAGAAATGACCACAGCCATTTCTACTTTTTCTTCTTTATTTTTCTTACCCATAGCTATTCCGCAAAAAATCTATTTAATTGACGTGAATATAGCCGGTAAATATATAATAGCCATCATAAATCACGGAACGGTAAATAGAAAACTATTAGTAACAATTTATATTAATGTAGACTTCACTAGTACTTCTAAAATGTATAGCACTTTATAGGAATGTCGACTGTTTAATAGTAAATACATTCATCGAAAAAATTGAGGATAATAATAAAAAAATAAACAAAAGCACTTCGTGTAAAGTTTTGAACTGAAGACTTCATTATAATAAGATCTCGTATCAACATTCCATGTAAATTTGTTTTTCTTTAGGCAGTGCGTGTCTTTAATATACCGCACATAATTAACGAACTTGTTGAAACGTAAACATTTTAGTACCCTCTAACTCAAGGAAGCTCGTGACGCGTTTTACTTTTGAATAAGTTTTAACGAATCCGACTTTCAATGTTGGGTTATGATACTTCAATTTTCTTATGTAGGAAGTTTTATACCTAATTATGCAAAATTTATATTAACTTGCCTTTCTATTTGGAGTCGAGTTAGATTCTTCTTCTTGTAAAGAAGTACTATTGCTGATTCATTATCTTGATTCTTGATACATTTAAAAAATATATTTTCATTTAGAAATAAGTCTTGAATTGAATGGGGGTACCATTCAATTAATGTCGTTTTTATAAAGATGGAAAATAGAATTCTTTAAAACGTTAGCAGTATTTTGATCAACTTACCGACGACATTCAAGTGTATAAAATGACTCATATGTGGCGTTGTAGATATTTGACATTCGTATATACCAGAATCTCTGTGTTGGGGATATTTTATCTGAAACAAACATGTATTGAGAGTTGACTAAAATTTTAACGGATTATGCTAAGTCATAAATCATGAAAGATAATTGAAACCTTAACATAATAAAATTATATACATCTACCAAATCTATTATTTTTTCTATCATGTATGAGTAAAATATAAATAACTTTTCACTATAAATGTGAATAATGATGAAAGTTTTAGAGACTATTTTTTATGAATATTATATTTAGTAAATAAATTAAACAGAAGATTTTTTACGATATTATTTAAATATAAATTAATGTGGTTAATAAAACATCTAATAACGATATTGAAAAAAAAAACCTTTCAATAATTTTCAAGACATTTATTTATTCAATATTAATTAAAACTATTGGATATTTGCAGCTTACCTGTAGTGTCCAGTCTTCTGAGTGTGGTAAATGAATAGCTCTAAATCGCTGGTCGCTGGTGTAGGTGTACCGACCTACTGTTAGTAAATGTATATCTCTATGCCTCACCCACGACACTTGCATGTTTAGCTAAAACAAACAAAACTTAAAAGCTTGTAACTCGATAGAATTGTTTCTTTGCTTATATTGTCTTCTTTATCTAGTACAGAATGAGATTGTATTACGTATGAATCTTGACAATTGAGTTGATATTTCATTTTATGTGATTAATATTATAGATAATCAAAATAAAGTATTTATAAAGTCAAATAAAAATATTGCAGTGTAGACAATTTAAAATATATGAGCGATTTTCATCAAATTACTTTTAGATCTGAAGACATAAAATAAATTGAAAACCTGATAACATTTTCATTTCTTATACAAGCACTCGAAATTGATTGCTTAAGAACTTAAAGAGAACACTGATAATAACAATTTCCGTTGAACATTATTGCCGCCAGTCCTTTCTTATAATCCTTTAAAGCAGAAAGTTCCCGGATTGATGTCTTATTTTATGGTGATTTAAGTTCAAAGCTTAAGCAATAGCTTAAGCTTAAACAATGATCAGTTTCACAATACAATGTTATAAGATAAGATAGTATTTATGATTCATTTAAATCAAAATCTTTGCATAATTTGTATTAGTATAATAAAGAATTGAATTATATTCATAGTAAATTGTATACTTTGATAACGGTCCCGTTTTTATGACTTTAATTGTATATTTTAAATTGCGAGTTTCTTTTACAAAATATTTTTACCTAAAAGCAACTGTCCAATCTCTCATTAAAAATCTATTTCAAAGACTCTTTACAGAGCTGAGACTTCTTGAACTTGATAGATTGATAAACGGTGAGTAAAGAGAAGTACCTAAGAAAAATATCTAAATAATAGTTATATTACGTGGTTATTAACAAATACATTTAATAGATAGAAAAAAAAATACTTAAAAACGTTTTCTAAGCACTAGAAATTTATATGATTTAATTTTAATGTCTCAACGGACTATTTGATTATTAATAGACTAACTAAACGATTCCGTTGTATGTTGTAACAGAACAAAGAATGGGAAAAAAAATCAAGAGCTTAGTTATCAGATTCTCGTTGAAATATTTATTCTGAAAGTGTAATTAATTTTTATTTTATATTATCTCTTTTTTTTAAATATGCTGTTCAAAACATATATATTTATCGTTGTTTCGTATAACTTTTATTTTTTATCAATAAATATAATTTTCCTTTACATTTTAAAGAATTAAAATGTCGCCTGTTCACCGAAAGTCATGACTTATAACAATTTAAAATAAATAAATAAATATGAATTTATTTGCTGTCTATTGTTGAGTAACATTTTTTTACCATTATATTATAGTAACAAATAATATAAACATTGTGATAATATTCCAAATGTAGTTTGAATTTGGTCAGGGTCATACGCCTCATAAAATATATTTAAGTTATTTACTATAAAACATGGAGACTGATGGAAATACATATAAAATAGAGAATTATACAATGAGAAAAAAAAAATTGGTGTGATAGTTTAAATAGTACTTGGAGGAATAGCTATCAGATCTATTGAAGAAATTTCTTCGTAAACAACTGCGTAATTTTATTTCTACAATTTTAAGAGCGTTCAAAATACCTAAGTATTTTCCACTACATAAGTTCATAAATTAATATTGTATTATATTAAGGATACAAAATCTATCAAATGTAAATTGTCTAAGAACAATTGATGTTCGAAACTGAAGAGTCTGTAAACAATGAAAACACCACAAACAGTTTCAGGTGGTGGTTTGAGCTGGCGTTGCTTAATTAAATTAGCTTGGAAACTAGGTTACGACCTTCTCGAACGTGCTTGCATGGTATTGAATAAAAATCTCAACTTATGATCTCATTAAAACGTGTTGGAGCACTAAATGCTGCTTCTAACTGTGCAAGGGTTGTGCAATTGCACAAATACACCATTAGACGCCCCATTTACTGGCCTTTGCACTCACATTAGCATAACTAATACCCACAGCCCTCATTTACTCGAACGTTAAGATTTTATTAAGGAATCTGACGCAATGAAGCTTTTAAAGTATTGCGAATTTCATTGTTTGCTTTTAAGGAATGTGTTCTTTTAAGTGTAAGTAAGTTTTCTTAACACAAAATATATAATTATGTATAAATATTTGAATATAACCCTTTAAAATAATAAGCTTATAAAACAATAGCTTTCAATGGTAATATTTTAAAAAACAAATTGGTCTTTACGTTAACCGAACAAAGTTCCATAATTTGAAATTCATTGTTGAATTGTGAAGTCGCAGATGGAATAATAATGTCATTATGATAACGAAAGTAGGCTGGGTTATCATTGTGAATGGTATTAAAGCGCTTGTGTGGACGGGGGCAGCAGCCATCTCGTTAGCCGTTGTTATTTATATGGAAGATATGGCATCACGGCCTAATGAGACTTTTATTTATAAAGTTGCTCTCACAATAGGACTTTAAACTTGCATTGTGCTATTGTTACGTTTCATTTTGAACGAGGATTTTGTGGTACACCGCTATGTAAATTGGACGTTGGCTTTGAAATAAGAGGGACTCGTTAGTGTGAACGTGTGCACTTGGCTTTTCTATTTTAATAATGGCGTGCGTTACCTATTTTTAAAAGGAATCATATTATTTAAAAATTATATATAGTTTTGTATGTTAATTTTTTTATGCATACCAGAATTGATGAAAATAATATAATGCGTGTAAAAAGTGTTACAACAATGTTGTAGTTATCCTCAGTAGCAAAAGTCAAAAGAAGATACTTACAGTTTTATTTCCTAAGTTTTTCACTCGACAATTCAAGTAAGCGGTCTTGCCAAGTAATGCGGTAACATTCTTGGAGGCTGCTAAGTCGAAATAGGGGCCGGTTCGCGGAGTCGGGCGGGCTTCGGCCAAGGCTGGTCGTATGACGTTGTCTGCGCCGGGGGTCGCTGTGGCCGATGCATTTGTGGACATGCCTTTCCCAGTTTCGCGTTGTGCTGATGATACTGTTATGACAAAAAAAAAAAGATTACTGAGGGTTTTTTGATGTTATCTCATCCTGGGAGCTAAGAGAATTAAAATTGGAGTAACTATTTTTTTTTGCTGTAATGTGCTACTTTCGTCAAAACGGGACTTATTGGGTAGAGCCAAGGGGACTCCCTGATGTCCATGGTCTCCTCGTCTCTCTCAGACGTCCATGGTTCTAGGTCTCATGGGGTTCATGAGTTTTAAATCAATATACCTATTTCTATTTTTAATAAGCCTAACCTGAACTACAATTTTACTTATAATTTTAAGTAATAATAAATTAAATAAGTTACTTATTTAATTTCTTAATGTACTAAGTGGAAATCATATTTATTATTCCCCATTGTAATCTTGTTAATGAACATTATGATAAAATAATATATTATTTCTTATTTGAAATAATGTTTCTTGTTTTATGATAATGTTATTTTTTTTAAAACTATAAGTAACACTAATTAATAACTAAAAATACCACAGAAGTAAAAATCTTGTTTGTTATGATTAAAATACACTTTGAAAATGATATCCTAACGTTGACGTATTTCGTTTCAGGTACTATTATTTAAAGTCGGTGTTTAAAGACCTTCAGCTTTCAGCTATAAATTCTATGTGACGGCCCTTGTTATAGTGGGCACCTTATGGTAACACAGACTTCAATGTAAGCCGTGGTTATTATGGTACACACTAAAACAATAACTTTGTTCATCAATTTTCCCGGTGATGCTGTAATATCTAGTAGGTTTTACAACATAGACATACAAAAAAAAATTGTTTATCAATATATTGGCCCGTGGCTCCAGTAGGTAGTGATTTTGACTGTTGATTCAAAGGTTATGGGTTCGATTTCCACACGAATATTTGTTAAACCACTGATTGTTGTTTTAATTCTGGATGTACTCTATGTTCGTTATCTGTGTACTTATTTTTCGAAACAAAGCAAAACATCAGAAAAAATCTCGATAAAGATATTTAATCATAACTAACAAGATTACCAAAATGTATAAAATTAAATTTATATGTACGTTTTCTTTTCATATTGTTTATGCGTTATGTATTAGAATTATAAACTTCTCAAACTTTTTATTCATATTTCACAAAACTTTGTCTAGTTTATTAAGTATTTATAAATCCAGTATATAAACTTCTCAACCAACCCATTGTTTAAGACCTTCAAATGTTTTAAGGATAGTCCAAACACAATATTTGCTTTGGCAATGCCTTTTCTACCAAGAGCTTTTAGCCCACGCACTAAGACGGGAAAATTAGGATAGAGACAAAGTGATGTTAAATAATGAAATATAAGCAAGCCTTTTATAGCTTTACTCGATGTAATATGTGAAATATTATAAGATTTACTAGAACTTACAAGAAAATAAAGCTAGAGATACTCAAAATTATCAATAAACCTTCGTACAAAATACCTCATATTACCTAAAATGTACCTAGGTCTTATTTTAAGATTAGATTTGAGAAAACTGTTCTTATTGAATAAATTTAATTTAATGTGAATAAGATATTAAAAGTATGTTATATGCTAAAGATATAATTCATAATTGCAATCTGAAAAGTCTTTTTTAATTCAAAATAACATTTAACCTAGCCTCTGTAATACATAGTTTGTTTTATTTGCTGTGTTCAAGAATATTTTGTTAGTTTACTGAATAAATAAATAAATCAGATTTTTTTGCATTTTACTTTTGTTATTAATAAAGACAAATAAAACAGAAAAAATATAATATATAATTCTAAACAAAAATGTATCTTCGGTAGCCTATTGGTTTTATCCTATTTGATAAGCAATGTGGATTCAATTTTCAGAGGTATTCTTTGTGTGATCCACTACTTATTGTTCTTAGTCTAGATATACGTTGTTGGTATTATTTATATAATTCACTTGTTATTTTTATTAATCACATTAAGGGCCAACACCGGATAGAATTGAATTACATATGAAAATATTAACGATAATTAGGAACTAACGATGTAAATTAACAATATTTTTAGAAAGTATGTACAATATGTTTTACCGGTGCATACAGTTATGGTATAGAATGAACTATTTACAAATATAACTTTTCTAATTGCTAAATTGATCAAGTGACCTTTATAAAGATTTATGAGACGCAAACGGCAAAGATGCGCAATAATAAAACTGACCATTACTGTAGTAAACAATATTAGTGAACGAGTCGTTGCCATAAATCGTGGTCAAAACGCCCCAGTTGCGACAGTTGGCTAAATTGCGGTGAAAGTCTCATTATTCTTAGGATACCCAAAATGCTCACACATTCTTATTAGGTATCTCTTATACTTTATAAGTTCTTGAATTAAGGAGGGGCTCCTATCAATTTATAATTTTTTTTTGAGAGTAAATAATGATTAAATTGAAATAGTATTTTAGTATGACCGAAAAAATATTAAAATTATTATTAAAAGAAAAAAGTATTAAATGTTAATAATGAGGGTTACTTTGAAGTCAAGGTTTAATTATCTTTGTAATATTCGTAGGAATAAATGTTTTTCATGGTATAACGAGTTTTACAACTGATTTCATCTTAGAACAACAGTGTTAATTTTTCAATTTCGTTTAAAGCCTCCCTTTATCATAGCTAATTTTTTTATTCGTATTTTTTTCATTTTAAAGACTTACTGTTTATTAGGTTAATAGAAAAAAAACATCACTCAGTACAATATTAAAAAGTAGTTTCAATTGAAAATCAATTCGATAAAAGTAGAGAAACGTATGTTGTTCATAATTATATCCTATTTAAATTAAAATGCATATTTCAAATTTTGTTACATTAATAACAGCAAGATTATAAGAAAAAAATAAGTTAAAATACTTTAATAAATTTACACCTTGTTCGTAGCATAATAATTATGAGTAAAATCTTTATAAATTTAATGTGCACAAGAATTAGAGCGAAAGAAGAGTCGGAAGGGTGCGCTGTGAGCTGATATACACACGAGTAGTGTACTGCTTATGTGGACGATTACAAAACTGTTTGGTACGAACATGATTTTATAAAGAGGTTGAGAACCAGATTATATTATGAAATGGTTTTTGTTTTTTGTGTTTAACTTACATGTTTTTAAAAATACCTATTAATGTAATAAAACACATTTTTAATTTTTTTGCTATTGGTACCATCAAAGGGATCTGATAAAGATATCATTTTAATAAGATTATATCAATATTCACCCCAGCTATATAAAAGCAAATGCTTATTCAGAAATATTGAAAGGCTACAAGTAGTGATAAAACATGGGTTATTGGAAGAGAAACAAATACTAGAATGGTACAAAGTAACAGTTTCAAAGGAAAAATACAACAAAGATGTATTGACGGGCCAGATAACTGACATCTGTTTCCTTGAGTGATCCGTGAAAGAACAACTCCTTCGTCTAGTATAAAAATATATAAACATATTTTTTTGCAATATTACATTTTTATTCCCTATCAGCACAAAATTGTGTGTATTATTGTACAAATATCTACTTTGCATTTATAGGATAATACTGAAAAAGGTTAGAACCGAAATTAATTATTGGAATTATCTTTAAACATTTTCAGTAATGTTAAGTTAACGTTTATTTTCTTACTTTTAAACTTCTTACATAACCTTGCTATTTAACTCCGGTTTCAATTTGAGACTAGTGACATTAAAAAAAGAATAACGTATTGTTTGTGCTCCTAAAAAACTGTAGAAAACTTTATAATATTTTCGGAGTAAATAACCAAAATTTTTGTGAAAGCACGTTGCAGTCGTTAAAATCGTTTAATGAAATAATATGAAATTACAGAAAATTTAACTTTACATTATTTTTATAAAAACTATATAATATGTATTTCAAATCTTAAACTTATATGTAATTTGTTATTACTGACAAAACGTTTAGATTATTGCAGTTTTGCATTGAAATCATGTTTAATGAAATTTAAAGTAATAATATCATATTAAAGTTTTACATTATACTCGTAAACCTAATCAAGATTATGCAACATTATTATACAAAACCATATTTTCAGAGCTGTGTGAACGACCGATAAGGATTTCCAGGCCAAAACTAAGTATGTCAGAGAAATAGAGTTCCGTTTTACTTAATGTGTAGTTATTATATATATTGAGTTCATAATAAAATTCATTACTGTAATATTAATGTAAGGTATACAAAATTAAAATAAATGTAAGTGAATATAATCAAAGGGAAGGTGGGATGGACAGAATAAACAACTTTATGGATTCAAGACATCTGACGTCGGAAGTTTTAAGCAGTAAGTACAAAGTAAAACAACTAGATATTTGGATAAATGCTAATCTAACTTCTTGAAGTTAATATAACTTTGCTTGTTTCATTCTCATGAACATATTTTAGGATGTCATGAATAATAATATTGTAGGAACGGGCAATGGTTCCTTGTTAACTTGGTAACAGACCGTTTATAAGAATTTATATAAAAAATACCCAAGAGCAATTTATATACCAGCAATTAGAAACGTATTATATATAATCGGTTCAATTTTAAAATACATTCAGTGATGTTATTGAACCGTATAATTTTAACGTGTATTTTTGTATTCTCTTTACTTGATACATAATACAGTTAGTTATTAGACGAACGTGCTGTTTTAAATAGAATAGCTTAGCTCGTACACAATAAAAACTTCCATTAGACAATTTGATGAAATAGCACCTAATATTTTTATTTAAATAATCAAAAGCAACAATAACTCAAAGCGGTGCGTGCAACACAGCTACTAATAGGCGATCGTAGAATGGCGCAGTGCCGTGCTATTCCCAACAATTTGGTTAATCGTCGCGCATTTAAAGGTAAAAGGGGAAAGAGGGGTAAAGGGAGAACAGAGTGCGTGACCAAATAACTTCTTATTTACCCGAACCCGGATATTGACAACGAATTAAATATATTAAGTATATATACATATATGTTTATTTAGAAATTTCGAATCTTTATAATTTAAAAAGGTTATTCTTGAACTTATATTATTTATTGCGCATATAATAATATGTAGGTATATATATATAAATATGTATGTCTTTTGTTCGTTTGAATATAATTCTAAGATCTTATAAATCGTAACAATATTAAAATTGCACTGAGAAATTTTATTTTAATTAGAGCCATAGACTTAACAAAATATAACAAATTATACTAATTAGCGGACTTAATCATTAAAACACATTGCATCATTATAAAACATGCGAATAATGAAGAAAGATAAACATAACTGTATATTTCCTCGTATAACTAATTACACTGTCGGTTCATTTTGCGACCTATATCGTGATCGTGTCGCTAATAAGAAACTCGGTTCACGCTATTGTGAGAAATAATTTTACACAGCACCATTCCATTAACTACCAACAATTCGAACATTTTTATTACAAAAAAGATATTATAATGACTTCTTTTCTATTTACTTTTATGTTAACAGATTATAAATAAAAATAATTAACACAGATTTAGAATATGTATGCTTTGTAACTTAAATTTAATATATATATAATTGAAGCTTCAGTTTAAGTGAATATTTCTATATAAGTGAAGGTTTGAAGTTATATGTAATTAAAGTTTCTTTCCTCTCTGAATCCAATTTTTACATTTGTATATTTTTATATATCTGTATATCCTTTTATAATTAATAAAATTTTCAAAATGTTGTATACACTAAGGACATGTGATTTGGAATAAGATAGGCTAGACATAATAACCTAAATAGTATCGACCACTCTACAGTCTAATGCGCGGGTGAAACCTGTGGCAAAAATTAGCTATTTAAGTTCAAATTATAATAATATCAGGATATAATAATAATAATATCAGGACAAATTACACACATTGATCTAACCCCTAAGTAAGCAAATTATTTGCTTGTGTTAAGGGTATTAGACACACGATACAAATACATAGAAATACACATATAAATACTGAGAATATATTTAATAAACGACCAAACACAGAAACACAGACATCTATGCTCATCGCATAAATGCCTGTCTCTGCCGGGAATCGAACCCGAGTCCCATTGCGCCGTCACACGTTAGGCGTCTGCTCTAACCACTTGACCAACGCGACGGGGCGGTTGAAATTATAAGCCATTAAATTATAATTATTAAACAACTCTATTAAAACTCCTAGCATAAACATAATTTATTCTTATAAGATACAATACTAAAATAGTACGTAAAAACGAATTATATAACGCAATAAACTTAACCAAATAGTTATTTACATAGTTGGTTGCGATTGTACAAAGTAACGCTGAATAATACTGGCTTCATGTTTATGACTTTGCATTTTCCTTTATTACATTTGATCATATCAACTCGATCAAATTACTTTCAAGCTAAATGTCAAATTCTATTGACGCTATACTGTCTTCGTTTTATTAATGGAGCCTTACTTATATAATGATAAAAAATGTTATTTGACATAACATAGCCTTCAGGTATTGCTTTTTATTTTTAATATACAACTATTACAGTAATTCATATGTTGATTAGTTGAATAAACATACATTTTTTATTTGTTAATTTATTTATTCTCAGATCATATTAGGGTATTTAATTTTATATAAATATTAATTACTTTCGTCATTGCATTCGAAAGTATAGTCATGCAATTTGTAAAAATACCTAATAGCGTAAACACCAATATTATTTTATGACAACATTATTATTTGTCATATTATGTTTATTATGTCCTTCAAAGATCACATCATAGCAAAACTGAATTTAAATATTGTCCATATTTGGAAGAACGCGTAATAAAATCTAGACTCATTTTTGTTTACAGCGCCCGTTTTAAGACAATTATTTTCAGGGCATTATTAATTTTGACGAAACTGAAAGTGATTATTCCGAATTATTATTCCATAATTTGAAAAGTTTCACTGAATATTTTGCGAGGAATTAAACTGAGTTTTAGTATTATGACCTGTTATAGTTTAATTTGAATTTAATAACATCCAAATATTATATAACAAATAAATGAATGTAGATGAAAACATAACTGTTAGGACGTCATGTTTTTAAATAATTTAAATAGTTTACTTTATCATTTTAATAGAGATTTTGAAGTTTAAGCCATTAGCTACAATAAAGTATGATGTATAACATAAAGAAATTTATAATAGATCTCTTAAATAAAATTACTGAGTTATATATTTATATAGCTAAAAACATTTATACAATAAAATTTGGATTTCGTTGCTCGAGCATCTGAATCGTCAGATCTTTTAATTCTGCAAGGAGAGCTAAAGAACTGATCCCACCGCTTACAGAGGCACGTGCCTCGGGTCTATGAGCGTGCGATCCCCCGGGATCGGTAATCCCAGAATCCAGGATAGTTCGGGGTAATGGAGGGAATTTTATCGAAGCAACTTTGCAGGCGGGACTTTGTGAGACCTGGGTGTTGATTATTAAAACTTGCAAACTTACAGAGCAACCTCATTAATGGAATATTTTTTTAAGAAACTAATGATCCATAATTTTATTATATTTATTCTACCATGTTAAGAACGTAATAGCAAATATTCAAGCAAATATTAGCAAATTCCTATTAAATAAAAAGTACGTGTAAAATATAATAACATGTTTATGACTTCTGATAAACTCAACTGAATCTATGTATAACCATTATTTATTGAATATTCTTAAAAAACTCAAACCTTTTAAATTTTAAACCTTTAGAGTTATTTTACATATAAACTATGTTAATATTACTAAAGTTAACGTTTTAAATATTGTTGGAAAATGATATCAGTTACCTCCAACTGAGCATACAAAAGCGTTGCTTATCACTTGCTTTGCTACCTAATATGCATGCACTCAAGTCTAGACTCACTATCGCGATTGTTAATTTAAGCAGCTAAAGCATAAATTACGCTATGAAACCCAGTAGAAGTGTAAAACTATGCTAATTTAGAAAGGGATTTGACTTCTAACGTTGGGCAGGCAACAATTAACAGAAATGCATTACTATGGTTGGTTTGTGAAGTATATTAACAAAATGCTTAACTCACATGATGTTCTCTGATGTAGTTTTTATATAGTACTTAAATATATGAAGAATAGCCATTATAATATTATTATAACATTATAATCAAATCTGTTCTTTGTTTTATTTTCCATTCATATTTTTATCTTTTTATCCATACCAGTTTCATATATTGAGTATACAATATTATTCACCAATGATTGTAGCTTCGAAACTATTCAGAGAAATTCCGATATAATTAACGTGTGAAGACATTAGGAGAGATTTTGATATTAAAATATAATTTTAAATATGCAAAAGAACAATAAAAAAGTATTGTACCTGATTTTGTTGGATAATTGGTTCTAAAATGAGATGAAAATTCCAACTACATGGGTTGAACTGAAGTTCACTGACAGAAAAAAACCTAGAATCATAGACAAGTTCTCTTCCAACCTAAAAGGAATTCCTGGATTCCATTGTTCCATTTTTAGAAATTTCCTTTAGTAGTTTCAAAATGTCTTACTCACAAAGCTTTTATTCTTACATTTTAAGAGATATAGTTTTTTCACATTCTTTATTCACAAAGGTATGTAAAGTAAAAGGACTTAAAAGTATATAAATTATCATTAATATTAATAATTGTATTCTAATAGCCGTCAAACGTTGTAATAATTTGGCCCTTTTGAAGTAAGAACCCATAAAAATTACTTCGGTTTTTGCAATCAATCACTTGAGACGGAAGAATTGCTGTCCAATTACCTTTGGGTCAACAATGTTTATTGAAGCAAACCGTTTAATATTCACTAATTCAACAAGATTACAACCCTTCCCAACCTTTACTTAAGCACGTCAAACATTTGACAATAACTACCTGTTGATCACGATTCTGATGTAAATTTACAATTCAATCACTAGTACTATTTTAATTAAACTTGACGGCTTTGTATAATCGGTACCGAGTTCGATACCCAGTCGAGCTAGATTATATTTGTAAGATTAATAAACTTCTAGGTGTCTAATATCTTAATAGATAAAGTAGACGTTCCATACAGAATAAATGAATACATACTTGGTATATTTATTGAGGTAATAACAATGTTAATAATGTAATATATTACAAATATAAACAATAGGTTGTTGTTTTATATTAAGATACAATATTAACTAGATTAGCTTCTGTTAAAAATATATCCTTTGATATTGCGAGTACAAATAACCTACTACACAAAGTATATTTCGATAACTCGTTACTTAATTAAATTCTGTTAAAAGCTCAAACGTTTCGTTAAACCATTCTATACAGAAAAAGGTTAAAGGTAACGAATCTTTTAAAATATATTCTGTGTAAATTAATTTATTTTGTAAAGTTGACTGTATTGAAAATAGAAACTAAATTTTCTATAACAAAAGAAAATGTGGTTATAAAATTTAATTCAATAATGAATTTTATTATGTTATGTTTTTTTAGTTTTTTTTTTGTTATTAAAATATTTTCAATTATAAAAAAATATATTTTTAAGAATATTTGCTAAATAAAAAATTAGTTTATAAAAATACAGATGGGTCACGTTATAGTGGTGTTTAAAAAAAAATTGAATAGCAAGAATATCTATATTATACAGGGTTATTTGTAATTAGTTGACCACCTCTAGCAGGCAGCCTCTTTGCACCAATCCTAACAACATTTGTTCTATAACTTTTTGAAATTAAAGTTTTTAAAATTGAAAATTGCCCATACAAAATTTATTTCTTGACTCTGAACTGGCATTAACTCTGAGCGACGGTATGGTGCCCTAGCGTTGACCTTTTAAATACTTCTTACAAAATATAGAGTAATAAGTAAAGGAGGGAGCCAAAATGTTTTTTCGTTTTTCCTTTTTTTTATTGTTTATCAAGATTTGTAAAAAGTTGTAAAACAAATTTTGTTGAAATTGATGTAGAGAGGCTGCTTGCAAGAGGTGCTTAACTAATTTAAAATAACCCTGTATATAATTATTTATGTTATATATATTTATTTATTTCATTTATAGATTTATATAAATAAAAAATGAAAAATAAACCGATACGGGCAGGGATTCGAACCCGCGACTACTGGGAAACCGCGATACGGTAGCTCAGTTGGTAGAGAGACGGGACGGTTTATTTATATAAATTTAAACAAGTACATAGAATAGCTTATGTTTAAAAAGAAAGAATTTCTTCTTGCTTTCAAATATAAAGTCCAACCATAGTCAAACTTCGAAGGCACTTAATAAAAGTAAAGATGTCGCATTTTCTACATAACAAAAAATATACACTAGCTATAATCAGACAAGATGTCTAGTAAAGTATTTATCCTGATACGTTAATGATGATCTACCTAAGTATAGTATGATAATTACATAATATGAATTACTTAAAGTTATTTACGTAAGATATTTTCATTGTCCACAAATAAGGTTGGTTGATTTCTCGACTTCAAATAAGGAGTTGGTCGGAACAAGATGGTAATTCTTTTGATCTCAACAACATTTTCAATTGAAATCTTGACATTGCTTTGTGGAACGAGCGCTAAAGGCGCTCAGCGGTGCCTTGGAAAAATACTCTCTTATTTTATAGGCATTTCCTTTAAAACGTAATCATTTTATACTATCTATTTATATTAAAATATGAAAGGCTTAGAGTAGGGGAAGTTTAAACTCTTCATTTTTATTTTAATATGATATAACCTAAATAAAGGCAACTTAACTTTTTAAAAGGTTTTTTTTTCACAGTTTTAATTATTTAGACTCACCATATTCAGGGCACGTAACACAGAAAGCCACAGCCAGGAAAAAGCTGATCACCTCGCCAAAACCCTTGCTGGCCATTTTGCTCCTTCACTTAACCCACGCTGGCTTTTACCGACATTTTTATTTTTCTATTCCGCTCAAATCACTTAAGCCTCTTTTCTGTATCTATCATACTGTTTTCAAAAAATGTACGCTCTAAGCACATTTTAGACCCAAATGTCACTACAGATCTGTTTTCGTTACATCTGAAACAAAGCAAATATTAAGCTTAATAATCATATTATTTAACTATAAATTATTAAACAATATACCTATATTGTATACTTTCTTATATCTATTTTTCCAACGTCAATTAAAAAATACTTTTTTTCTATAAACAATTTGATTTCCTGATAATTTCTTGAAAGTTATTTCGGTACGATATATCTTTTAAAAAATTGCAATAAAACCCTAATATTTTTAATTTTTCGAAGCTTAACGTATTATATAAAATAGGAATATGAATAAAAAATAAATAAATTGCTTTAAAAATATATGATCTACTATAATATAATAAAAATCCTATGCTGGCAACGTATATTAAATAAAATTTTCAGGACAATGTTGTTTTATGATTTATAGGCACCTCTTTTAATAAAGATAATGTACATGATCTGTCTTTCATTTACATTTGAATTATTAAAGTTTCTATATGACCTTTTCACAAATCATTTACTAACAGGCATCGATTACAGCCGTAATAACATATTATTACAGATATTCAAGAATCAAAACCGACACATTATACCTGGACCAAGAAGAAAAGTATATATTCACTTTGACAATTTCATTTTTAAATGTATATTAACAAATAAACATACAATACAGGAAAGTATACTTCGAAAAAAAAATCTATTCATAGGTAAATTATTTTACGAATGTAAATATTTTTCCTTGTCATATCTTGATTTGCGTATCCGAGTACCTACACGAGAAGTAATATACTTCGTTCTGTCATTATCTATTCTTACTTTCTTGTCAATAAAGGTAACTAATAACATTTGATTTCATATTTTCATTTTTCTTTGTCTCCTTTTTCTCAACATCAAAGGGTATAAGGGATATTTTTTCCATTTATTACACCGCTCCGAAATTGCCCCATCGTTACATTTCTGTTATCAAATTGGGCGGATATAACACTGGATGTGATGGGTTTTTATTACCCCAATATATTTGCTTTCGGCAATTGCTTTTTTACATTTTGATTTATATTCACAATACAATAATGTCACTTAATAAATAACAATATACCCATAAACGAATCGAGTAAAATCGAAAACAAATGAAAACCGAGAAAACCTATCTTTGATTTGAATAATCAAAAACGATTAAAATGATTTACAATGACTAAAGTATCTTTAAAAAAAATAATAAAACATAACATCTTTTACTTGTAGTATACATTTGTTAAATATGTTAGTTTTACTTTTTTTTTGGACTTGTTTAATATTAATATTATAAGACGCTTACATCTAATCTTCGCCTAAAATAATTGCAAAGGCATGTGAATAACTTGATAAATTATTTAAATATTAGTATATCTACTCCTGCTAAAATCGATGGCCCCTAAATTATTTTATTCTCCAATACCCATGAAAATCTAAGAAAATATACTATTTATATTTATAGATACTTTAGAAAAAAATAACAATACACGTACTCATTCCCTAAAATAATTAATTTTAATACTATATTTACAAGAGTCTAAGAGATGTGCATTATGATAAGAGAGTATGCTAAAAATAAATAAAAAACATTTCGCATAGGTCGACAGCACGTTTAAAATGCAAAAGGTAAAGATTAGCGTGGGAAAATTTATATACAATATCAGGGTAAGTAAATTTTCTTTTACAAATTATGTTGCCTATCCATAGAGGCTTGGAGAAAATTTAATATTTTCAAAGTGTTCATAAACCGAAATAAGTTAAAGTAACGACGGCGAGGCTTCATGTTATTATGTAAACACTTCTAAAAGAATGCGAGACTTAGAATACAGGAGAGTGTTATACGAACCTTGTTAGTGCTATTGATATTCTTTATTCTTGTCATATTACCTCTTTGGAAAAACTAAGAATATAAGGAGTTATGCATAAAAATAACAATAAAAACTTAAATCATATTCTTTTTAACCCCCGACCCAAAACTAGGGGTGTTATAAGTATGCTCTGTGTATCTGTGCATCTATTTGTCGGCTCTGGAAACGTAGCACCCAAATGCGAGAACGGATTTAAATGCGGTTTTCTTAATCGTAGGCTTTGTTCGTCGAGATGGTTCTTAGCTATTTTTAGTCAAAATAGAAGCAGTCGTATCCGAGATATGGAGCTTTTATTGGTGCTGGTGAAATGTTATTTTACAATTTTAATTGTAAAAACCTAAGCAGGTTAAATAAGTGTGGTTGTAGGTTCATTTAGTACAACATAAAAAATAGTAAAATAATTTTATAAAGCAGAAAAAAAAAATTAATTGATTAAACCCCCGATACAAAAAGTATGTATGTACTTATAAAGTCGCTGTGTCGGGGGACCATTGTACGTACGTTGACGATTGTTTCTATTTTACAAAATTTTCGGACCTAATGGATGAGGACTTAGACTATACGATTTGACATTGTTATTTCGTTATTTATCTTGTTAACTTACTTGCATTTTGAATTCTTCCTTTATTAGCGGTCCCCCGACGCAATGACTTTAATAAATACATAATAATATTAATTTTATCCTTTTTAGACTTCTTTTTGTTTCGGAGGTTTTATAATTTTTTTATTTAATTTTATCATTATTATTTTATTAAAATATTTTACTTATGTTTTCTAATTTAAAACGTTTAAAGTTATGTCCACCAAACAAATATTTACTGCAGCTATTGTATTTGAATAAGAGAAATTTATATACAAAGTACATAAAATTACAAACATTACTACGAATATAAACATACAAACTTATTAGTATTTATCACATTATTTTAATATTCTTTTTTTTATATTTTTTTTTATATAATCTAGGGCAATGTTTGACTACATTCCACCTGATGGTAAGTGGAATGTAGTCTAAGGTGGTAAGGCGCATTACCCTAGCAGCCTATTCACTCTTCTCTTGAATTTAACCACATTGTATTCTTTCGGAAATACCGACGCAGGCAAGCTGTTCCAATCCTTTGCTGTACGCAGTAAAATAGACGAAGCAAAGCGCTTCGTTCGGACAGGTGGAATGTCCACAACAAAAGAATGGATTCCTGCCGTGCGTCGGAAAGTCTGATGATGGAAGGGGGCCGGGGGAATTAGATCGTGTAATTCCTGCGCACACTCACCAAAATGTATCCTATAGAATACTGAGAGGCTAGCAATTCTACGCCTGTGTTCAAGGCTTTGGAGGTCGGCTTCGACCAACTCGGGATCTCCTATGAGCCTCATTGCTCGCCTCTCAATTGAGTCCAGAACCGCAAGATGAGACTTTGCGGCACCAGCAAATATGTGGCCACAGTACTCTACACACGACCGGATCTGTGCTTTGTATAAAACAAGAAGCTGTCCCGGTGTAAAGTACTGCCGAACCTTCGCAAGAACGGCAAGCTTTGCTGCTGCTGCTCTTGCTCTGGACTCAATGAACCGACCAAAGTTGAGGTTCGAGGAAATCTCTAAGCCTAACAACTGAAGCCGGTCACTGTATTCCAAGGATACATTCTGGAAAGTAGGAGCCAAGGTGAAAGGGCTCCTTTTGGCGGTGAACAGACACGTCTGCGTTTTGGTGGCGTTGAATTTGACAAGATTGGCATTGCTCCATGCGGAGACTGCCTGAAGTTTGTCATTCAAACGCTGCACCATGGCTTCTCTTTCAGACTGTACTTGATCTCGACTAGCCCGAGTACTCGGCAGATATCTTTCTACAACTGTGCTGTCGTCTGCGTACCCATAGATACCGGGCTTCAACAGATCGTTAATGTGCAGCAGAAAAAGAGTTGCAGAAAGAACGGACCCCTGAGGCACTCCGGCATTTATTGTCAAGGATTCCGAGGAACACCCATCGACAACTACTCGGAGAGATCTCTGGCTCAGAAAGTCCGTTACCCAGCCGATCAGACCAGGACATATACCGTACGCTGAAAGCTTGCTTATAAGGCTCGCATGCCAGACCCTGTCAAATGCCCTCGAGACGTCCAGAGAGACGGCGACCGCTTCTCCGTTCTTCTCGATGGCCTCGCCTAGAATGTGTGTAGCATACACTAGGAGGTCCCCAGTAGACCTATTACGGCGAAACCAGTACTGTCGGTCACTGAGGAGATCGTTACCTTCTAGGTATGCTAGAAGGCGCGAGTTCAATACACGCTCCATAATCTTGCATAGTATGGAGGTGATTGAAATCGGTCTGTAGTTGATAGGATCAGCACGGCTGCCTTTTTTGGGCACGGGTTGCACGTTGGCAAGCTTCCAGGATTTCGGCACTATTCCAGTCTTGAAAGAGAGGCGATACAGACGTGTCAGTACAGGAGACAACTCAGCTGCACATGTCTTGAGCAGAATGGTTGGTATACCATCAGGACCACTGGCTTTATTCACATCTAAACGGCACAATGTTCTCCATACCTCTTTGTTAGTGATGCGGATTTCAGGCATCGAAATACCGCAGTGAGGAAGATGTGCTGGAGAAGCATTGCCAGTATCTAGATGCGAATTATCAGCAAACAGAGAAGCAAATACATTCGCTTTCTCTGTTGCTGTGTGGGCCAGGGATCCATCCGGCTTCAGCAGAGCAGGCAGTGAGGGTTGGCAGAAATTCGACTCGATCGCTTTCGCAAGAGACCAGAAAGCTCGACTGCCAGTTGGTTTGACAGAGAGCTTTTCGCCATTCTTAGCGATTCGATCGAGACGAGCCTTCCGCAATGCCTTTTTGTAGGACTTGGCAGCTAGGTTAAAGGCTCTCTTCTTTGTACTTACATCCGGAGTTTTGCGGCTTCGAGCATCAGCCCAAATGAGGTATGCCGAATGTTTTCGGTCTTGAGCATGACCACATTCGGCATTAAACCATGGGCGAGCTTTGCCACCGACGGGAACTTCAGCAAAAGGAATAAAATACTCCATTGCCTGATGCACCACATCGGTTATAGCATCCGCGCAACTCGACGGATCCAAAGAAGAGAAGCAGACCTGCCGCCAAGGATAAGATGCAAAGAAGTGCCGCATCTCATCCCAATCTGCTGACTTGTATTTCCATACTCGCCTAACACCATGATGTGGTTCGAGAGCTGGTGGGGAATATGTAAACACAGATTTCACCAGACAGTGATCGGAGGTTCCCAAGGGGGAGGTGACCTCAACACGATACCTGTCCGGATCAGTTGTCAGCAGAAGGTCCAGGCAATTGGCTGTATGGCCTACCACATCTGGTACCCTTGTCGCTTGCCTCACCAGCTGAAAGAGGTCCAAGGACAATGCAAAGTTCCGCGCTTCTCTTCCAGCATGGTCGGTTTTCTGGTACGGGAACAGCCAGTCTTGATGACAAGCATTAAAGTCCCCCAGAAAAACAAGCTGCGCTGAAGGGTACTGATGCAAAGCCATATCAGCAGCCTCACCGAGATACTCAAATAATCTAGTTGTCTCCTGATCACCGCTGTGCGAACGGTAGACACAGGAATACAGGATTTTTTCGTTTCCTGTGTCTACTAAAACCCATATAGAAGAAAAAGTGGGGTCTTCAAGGTGACGGAGACGCTGGATACAGAGGTCGTTCCGCGCGTACACGCAGACTCCTGCACGTGAGCGAAAATTGTGCTCTAACGTGTATCCGGGATAATGCAGGTGCGCAGCGCTCAAAGGACATTGTATCTGCGTCTCCGTCAAAAAGAAGAGGTGCGGCTGCTCTGTCTCCAGGTGGTGATGGACAGCTAGGATATTAGAGTGCAAACCCCTGATATTAGTAAGGTGCACTTTAAATGAGGAGGAGTGCAACCGCTGTAAAAACATTTTCTTCTTTTTAACTTTACTCATAAAAAAAATAAAATAAAAGTGAATAGGGATGGGAAATGGCAGTTGAACGAGGCGGTACGTATCGAACCCGACGTCGAAATTGGTGATGTCTTGCCACTGGGAGGCTAGTCTGGAGACTGCGGGGACGCCCGAACCTCCCCAGGGATCGCCATCGGGCCTCCTCGTCTGGTCGCCAACCAGCACGATGGAGCCACTCTGGGATTTTTCGCAGCTGGCGGGGCAGCCTTTCGTGGGTGGCTAACCCACTAATTGGGCCCCCAACTATCTGCGGGCGGCCAGCGGAAAGCCGTTGCTTCGGATTCCGCTACCCTCCTCGACTAGACACCCGACAAAACAAACACCAACTCGACGTGAAACCGGTTCGCCAACGCACCGCAGCTGTTCAGACCCATTTCCCATTAACAGCTTCATCGAGCAACGTGCCGGAACACGACTAGGTCGCTTTGCGGCACGACTTTGCCCGATGGGTGGTAACTTTGCCGGCGACCCGATGTTATGGTCTACCACCAAGAGGATTCGATAAAAACGTTTTGTTTTTTTATTTGAGAAAATAAGCATTATTTAAAGCTCATTTTACTATCTGTTAAAAGATAAAACTCAATCTAAAAAGCAATTTGTTTTAATTCAGAATAAGATTGGCTTAAATCGTTTTCCTTCGAAAAATACTAAACTGAACAAACAGAGTGAAGACGACTTAATTATTTATCCAACAAACTCAATGGATGTTTTTTTTTCAAAACTGTTCTCATAATTATTTGTAGAGCAACCAACACTGGAAGTGACCTGAAAAGGACATGTTTTATACAAAGGCGTCCGAGACAGAATTGTATTGTGTTTCGCCTCTTTATACTCGCCGCGAATGTCACTTCTGTTTACCGTTAGTATTCTTTGTCGTGTCACCCACTTAATACTGTTTCTTGTGTCGTTTGTACAGCTTTTCTAATGAAATGTTTTATTCACATACGCGAGGTACTTTGTGGCACTATTTGTTTTGTTCTGACTCAAGAATGAATTTTAATACCTAGATGTTGACGCAATATAAATATAAATAAAGTAAAGAAGAGATGATGTTCAAAACTTTTGTCAATATTTATGCAAACTTACATCAGTACCTAATATTAAATGAATGTTTATTTAAAAAATAATTAGTAATTAGTTATGATTACTTAAAGAGTCTAGAACGCCATCTTTCTTCCTTTTCTCAGCCTCTCACGCTTTTTCCAATTTGGAAATTGTGTTAGTATAGAGCATATAAGATTTCTTTGCTGGCTGATGGAGTTTTTTACAGGATAAAAAAACAAAGCAGAAGAAATGAATAAATTTGTATCAGGTATGTTCATAAGAAATATTTGAATGATTGATAGGTATAATGTAAGCCATATGTTCTGAGAAAAACAACTAAAATATTCTAGTAAAAAAGGTAAGGCATTTTACCTTAAGTGCGTGGTTGACACACTTGACCCGCTTAACTCTAATCTAATAACTGAGTTCGAATTGTGACAAGGTGACTTAGACAATGACGACCTAACAAGGCGACGATCACTATTTAATCCATTTTTATATTCTAGTATATAGCAAAATATTCTTAATACTTATTTAACAACGAAATAAATAGCATCAATAGTCAAAATAATTAGATTTTCATTGCGGTCATCTCACAACAGATACTTTTAAATAAAACACGAGATATATAAAAGACTAAGATCACAGTATCTTTTGTTATAGAGCAGCTCTTTTCTTCGGTAGAGATAAACACGCCGTAAAATATGTTTTGTTCTTCACATAAAACATTTTACGGCTTACAATGTTTTTTCAACTAGTCTGAATGTATCGATAAGAAATCATAAAAGCATATTTAGATCTGTTTTTTTTCTATTAGATACTGAACATTCTCTTGAATTTGTGGTTTCCTAAGTCATGATTTAAATAGACGGTTGAGAGTTAAACTCATTTGCATTGTAACACCATAACTTTAGCTGATGTAAAAACTTTACGATCTCAAGCGACTAAGTGAATTTATAGCAGGCAATATCTTTGAGTTAAATGCAGTTATGGCACTATATTTTCCCTGGTGGCTTGTTTCATGTAAGGTTACAATGGAAGTCAAACAACAGTTCATATTTTATCAGTTATTGTTTGTTGACTTGTATAGTGTAATTGTATTCTAATGTTACATAAATGTTTATGTGTATTACTATTATATACAATAATGTGGTACTAAAACTACTATTATTAATAATGCTATTATATTTAAGATATGTTTATTATTGAATACTATATCTATACAATGTAGTTATTGAATGGTATAGTCAGTATTGATATTTATTATTACTATTTAAATGAAAAAAGTAATCAGTATTCTGCGTTTATTCCTCAACGTCAAATTAATGAAATGATTTAATTACAGCTGGTAACAATAATTTTATTTTTGTTTTTTTTATTATAGTTATATTTTTTATAAATTTTATTCTATTTAAAATACTTTTTAAGCAAACCTTGTTGTACCGAGAGTAATTTTCAAAGATACATATTTTTCATAAAGAATGAAGAAATGTATTACTTGACCAAACCTTAATAATGTATTATAGTCTCTAAGATAAACATGTCACGTCTACATTGTTCGAAAACAAAAGCCGACTTATATCTTTTTCGACAGTGTAAGCCCAGAATTTAAAAAGATAGAAAATTTTATTGTGTGTATTTTGAAAGTCATTTTTAATATTCACGTTAATTAAAATAAATGATGAAATTCTTTTATTAGTTTTTTTACTCATATATCATTAATTACTACTGCGTTGGAAAGAGCTAAAATCTTAAAATAAGCTAAATCCTTGAATGTATTAAGATTTTAGTTTGTTTTTATCCCAGCTTGAACAAAGTCCACTCACCATTTATCCCCCCAATAACTTTTGGAAAGATTCCAAACTGTACAACCATATTTCTTTCTAACCGTGATTTAAAACGTAAAATATTTCCTCTATTAAGATAATGAAGCAGTATGTATATAAATTTTGTTCGTTAATGTTTTTTTTTAATTAAAAATAATAGGCGGTATTTGAAATGGATTTGTCTTTATTTATTTTTAGTAAAAGTCTACCTGTCATATATTATTCTGTGATTTTATCAATTCTTGTACCGCCACATATCTATTTCAACATTCGCATTTCAGCAGCGTGATTTTCCGTTACATCTATTCGTTTTGTAGCCGTGTGTTATCATCCATATAACAATATAAACGTAATGCGTATTTCTGTTTTATGATTTTTTCCCTTCGAAGGAGGAATAGGAAGATTCATATTTTTACCGCAATCAGCCACCATTTGACAAACGCTGCGGTATGAATCTAATTCACCATCATCTTGTACTACTGAGCCAAAATACGTAAAGTTGGTGCTAACTGATGTAGGAACGACGTTAAATGTATTTATTTAAGACTAGACAGAAACCACCTGTGAAACCAAAATCAAAAAGTTAAATATTTATATCCAGTCTGGTCTGGACCTGAAAGTCGTGTGGACTGACAAAGAAAATGTCGTCAGAAAAATAATACACCTTTTTTTTTATTTCCGATGTCAATTACCCCTTCAAACATAGTTCCTACATTCTAACTTGCACACCTCAGTTGCAAATGTATATTTCTTTTTTGGTCCTAAGCCAACTCTAAGCTGGTGGCTTTAGAAAATTTTGAGGATATGCTTGCTATTGTTCAATACCGAAGTGCCTACACGAGCCGCACGGCTTTAGTACCTACATAGTTCGGGGAAAATTTGTATAATTACATTAACTTATTAGTTATATATATTTATATAAATATAGAATGAAAAATAAACCGATACGGAGAGGGATTCGAACCTGCGACTACTGGGTAACCGTCCTGTCGCTCTATCAACTGAGCTACCGTATCGCTTATTTTTCATTCTATATTTATATAACTTTAAATGAGCTTAACAGGGCTATACATGTTTAAAGAATTTTTCAAACATTAGTTATATATACTGAAAGTGCCTCAAAGTCAAAAGATTGTAAGAATGTTAAATCATATTGTTATTCAAATATAATTTATGGTGAAATGAAACCGTATTTATAATATCGAAGGTTCAATACCCGATGTCTATAGAGGTCGAGTGTTTCGAAAACTACTTAACACGGGAACTCTATTCAACAACTGAAAGAGCAAGTCTATCGCATATCCGGCTTAGTTTGCCTTTTAAAAAAGCGGAATCTAAATGTATACTGGATTCATTTTCACTATTTTGTTCTAAAAGCATTTGGATGTTTATTAATTAGTAAGAAAATAACAATCTCTTTGAAAAGAATAGTTTAAATCGTAAGTGATTTTTGTTTAATGAACGAACGTTGTGGAATGAATAACGATTGGTTAAGAAAATTGTATTTATATTAAAAAACATTTTTTCTTTAATAAGTTTTTCATATCAGCTACCTCTCTCAAAATCAATCATATTCCCTAACTTGGAGTTGTAACTTTTACGGTCAGCGTGTAAGGTTAATGAATATTTGAAACATTGACAGTGTGCTGGTACAGGATGAGCCATGACTTATTAATTCTTTGCAATCATTTTCAATAATAACAACATAACTTTTTCTTGTTATACTATTTATTCCTTAAAATTTAATTTTCAACTGTATATTAAAACAATGATAAAAGTTATATGTTTTTAATTTACGTTAGTGTTACGTTTGATGGTAATACTAAGTAAACTAAATTTTACAAACTCGCATATAAATTAAGACGACGCTTTTTGGATCAAACTGAAAATTAGAATGAACTCTACAAATTGTAATATATACTAGAGACAGTGAGAACTATAAATTAGGATTAAGTTTTAGTTAACATGTACTATCAGTCCCTACCCAGCAACTCTTAACTAAACCAAAATAAGCTATATACGAATATTCATATAAGTTACCCAGATATATGGACCTTTAGGGAAATAATTCTATGTGAGATCTAACGTTTTATTGTAATTGTTGTAAAGATTTATACCAACTATATATTTATTTACAAGTTAATTAATATACGACTCTTTACAATTATTTACTGTTAGTAAACTGTAATACTTTTAATAGATTTTTTTACATTCCTGTAAATATTGATTATGTATCCAATTTTAAATAATCTCGTTAATAAACAAATATGTACAGGTATGCTTATAAAAAGAATATGTGAATTTATATAATACATTTGCATTCGTCCCTTAATGTAAAAGTCATTGCCCTGACGACCGATCCAAACCAGGGGATGAGAGCCAGCGATATAAAGATTTAGATTAATCCCAAACGGTATTTTGATATATGGACGGCACTGGTCTCTGAATAGTAAGTATTTTTAAACTTTAACTGAAATTTATTATTTCAAATATACGATGGTATTATAGAATCAGGCTGCTTAGGTTATTAAACTGTTGGAATAATGATAAACGCAACACTAGAATAAGTTTTATAATATATTGTATGTTGGCAACATTTTTTTCTCTCGCTCTGTACTTTTTGGTCTCTTTTGCCTCACCTACGCAATATACGACATTAGTAACTTACATTTTTACTCTTTTATTTAAGTTTCCCACAGGTTATGGGCCCAGAAACTTATTTCAAAGGATATAAGTGTTAATATTCGTACCTATCGTACCGTATTCCAGTTTTGCACGTAAATATAATAGTGAAGCGTAATAATTGCCACGATGAATAACCTCCAAATAACCAAACTCGCCGGAAGAGAAAAATATACGACATGGAAGTTTGCAGTAAAATCATACTTAGAGCACGAAGAATTATGGGATTGTGTTAATCCTGGAGGTCAAGATGCCAAGAAAGACTTGAAAGCCAAGACTAAAATAATTTTGTTGGTTCAACCAATCAACTATGTTCATATCGAAAATGCCACATCATCTCGAGAAGTATGGCATAACCTACAAAATGCTTTCGAAGACTCCGGGTTATCAAGAAAAGTTGGCTTATTAAAGGACCTAATTAACACATCATTAGATAATTGTGCTAGTGTCGAGGAGTACGTAAACAAAATAATGAGCACGGCTTATAAATTACGAAATATCGGTTTCGAAGTTGGAGATGAGTGGCTTGGGACTCTCATGCTAGCAGGCTTACCGGATAATTATAAGCCTATGATCATGGGGTTAGAGAGTTCAAGCATAAAAATTTCATCAGATTTTGTCAAGACAAAACTGTTACAAGAGGTTAAGGTATCAGAATCCACAGCATTCCTCACGAAGCACAAAAAGAATTATACAACCTCAGAGAATAACTCAAAACCAAAAGGAAAAGGCCCACGTTGCTATAGTTGTAATAAATATGGACACTATAAAAGTCAATGTCGAGAAAAGAATAATAATCAAAATAATTTTTCAGCAATATTTTCAGCTTACAGCTCGTTGAATCCAGATGATTGGTATATAGACTCAGGGGCAACCATGCATATGTCAAGACGCTCAGACTGGATGTACATGATTGAACCACCTCCGATCCAAAAGATAACGGTGGCCAATAATGATGCAGTCTCCGTGCATAACATGGGTAAAGTAAATATTGAGACAAAAGTATGTAATGATGTGCATCGGATCCAGGTGGGAAATGTTTTATTTATTCCCGAGTTGAGCGCTAATTTGTTGTCAGTAAGTCAATTGACAAAAAATGGATGTAAACTAGAGTTCACTAATGAAGGCTGTAACATTTATAGTGCCAATAAAGTACTCATTGCAACGGCAAGTTTGACTGATAACATGTATAAACTCAATATAGCAACTCATAACGCATATGCCACCACATTTGAAAGTAAGGCAGATTTGATTACATGGCATAAAAGAATGGGTCATTTGAACATGGCAGATGTTAAGAAGTTAGAGGTATGTGCTGAGGGTATAAAAATATCAAATGAAGAAATTGATTCCGTTTGTATACCGTGCTGTGAAGCGAAACAAAATAGATTTCCGTTTCCACCATCAAATTCTAGAGCAAATGCATTGCTAGAGATAATACACACTGATCTTTGTGGTCCGATGGAGACACCTTCTGCAGGAGGAGGGAAATACTTCATAACCTTCATTGATGATTTTTCTAGAAAAGTATATGTGTTTATTCTAAAGAATAAGTTGGATATAAAATTTGTGTTTATAAAGTTTAAAGAAGAGGTCGAAAATGAATTAGAAAAGAAAATAAAGGTCTTGAGAAGCGATAATGGAAGAGAATATTGTAATAAAGATTTATCTGATTTTCTAGTAACCTCCGGTATCAAGCATCAAACCAGCGCTCCGTACACGCCTGAGCAAAATGGGCTAGCGGAACGGATGAACAGAACGTTGGTCGAGCGTGCCAAGTGCATGTTATTCGAAGCTAATCTGAAGAAAACATATTGGGCTGAAGCTGTTGTCACAGCAGCCTATGTTATTAATCGGTCTCCATCACGAGTTTTAAATGAGGTAACACCGTATGAAAAATGGACTGGTAAGAAACCAAACATTTCACATCTCAAGATTTTTGGTTCTAAGGCCATGGTACATGTTCCGAAACAAAATCGTTTGAAATGGGACCGCAAATCATATGAATTAACTTTTGTGGGCTATTGTGAAAACACAAAAGGATACAGAATGCATGACCCGTTTAATAAAAAGATGGTAATTAGCAGGAATGTGATTTTCATTGAGAAAACAAAAAATATCACACAGGAACCTGTATCCGTGCCACAACTTACCTCAATTACACTTAGTTCTGCTAATGATAGATTAGAGAGTGAAGAGAGAACTACTAGTGATGCATCATTTGATAGCTGTAATGGTTCTGATGACCCTACATATTATCCAAATACAAGTGATTTTGATGATAGCCATAGAAATGATGATGTTAAGAGAAATATCACTTTAAGATCACATCAAAGGCATAATATGCGACAAGGAAATAATTTTATGTGTCTCACACAGATTTCAGATCCGTTAACTGTAAAAGAAGCACTATCAAGTACTAATCCTAAACAATGGAAAGAAGCAATGGATGAAGAATACAGATGTTTATTAGAAAATGAACATGGGAATTGACTAGTCTGCCACCGGATAAGCATTCAATACCGTGCAAATGGGTTTATAAGACTAAAACAAACGAAAATGGTCAGATAGTTAAATACAAAGCTCGACTTGTGATAAAAGGATGTTCACAAAAGTTTGAAATCGACTACACTGAAGTATTTTCACCGGTTGTAAGACTTGCATCCTTAAGATATTTATTTGCCATAACGGTGAAATATGATCTTGATACATGGCAAATGGATGCTGAATCTGCTTTCCTTCAAGGCGACATAGAGGAGGAGATTTATATGATGCAGCCACCTATGTATAGCAATGGTAAACAAGTATGTCGATTAAAGAAATCATTATATGGTTTAAAACAAGCTAGCAGGCAATGGAATAAAAAGCTTGATTTTGCATTAAAACAAATGGGATTTATACAATCAAAGCTAGATCCTTGTATTTACTATAAAAACGTAGATAAAGACGATATGACGTTTTTGGCAATATATGTTGACGATTTAATTTTATTTACAAATAATCAAGAGTCAAAATGTTACATAAAAGAAGAATTGCATAAAAGATTTAAAATGAAGGATATTGGAGAATTATGTTACTGTTTAGGAATACATGTGGAACGAGATACAAAGAAAGGAATAATTTATCTTGACCAAAAGAAGTATATACTACAAGTATTATATAAATATGGAATGTCAGATTGTAAAGCAGTGAAAACACCAATAGATTTGAATATTAAGATACAAAAGTCAGAAGGAACTAACATTTTATATGACATTCCTTATCAGGAGATAATTGGATGCCTGTTATATATTTCTCAAGTTACTCGTCCCGATATAAGTTTTGTTATTAATATGTTGAGCAAATACAACAACAAACCTGAAATGCATCATTGGATTGCACTTAAAAGAGTAATGCGTTACTTAAAAGGCACTCAAGATTACAGACTCAGTTACAAACAAAACATGGATGAAAGTATGAGTCATGGGTACTGTGATGCTGACTGGGCCAGCTCAGAAGATAACCGGCGCTCCTGTACCGGCTACACATTCTTGTTTCAGGGAGGAACAATCAGCTGGAACTCAAGGCGTCAACCTACTGTTGCACTTTCTACAACAGAGGCTGAATATATGTCTTTGTCATCATGTGTACAAGAAGCTTTATGGTTAAAGCAATTTCAAAAAGTTTCTGGCCACATATAAAAGGTGAGGCCATGATTATTTATAGTGATAATCAAAGTTCTATTAAACTTTCAGATTCTGATAATCACCACTCTAGAACCAAGCATATAGACGTGAGGCACCATTTTGTTCGTGACAAAGTACTTCAAGGGGCAATTGATGTTCAATATAAACAAACCGATGTGATGGTCGCTGATGCCCTTACTAAAGCAACTTCACATTCAAAGTTGGCCTTTTGTTCGTCGAAGATGGGGTTGCGTTTAAGGGAGGATGTTGGAATAATGATAAACGCAACACTAGAATAAGTTTTATAATATATTGTATGTTGGCAACATTTTTTTCTCTCGCTCTGTACTTTTTGGTCTCTTTTGCCTCATCTACGCAATATACGACATTAGTTACTTACATTTTTACTCTTTTATTTAAGTTTCCCACATAAACCCCTTCAGATTTAATAATTTGTAATTGTATCCACCTCGATTTTTGTAGTTGAAGTCGAATATTCGATATAAAAAAATACGGCCTACCAGACATAATAGGTTGTCTCAAACGAAATTTACCTACGTATTTTTCAATGTAATAGGTCTATATTTTTTGTTTTTTAACGGCTTAAATTTAGTTTTTTCGTTATATTCGAAGAAATAACTCATTAAAATCTACTAAATTCCAAAAAAAAATAATGCTATTTTTTTAACTTTTGATTAATTTAAATTAAGTCTAAATGTAATATTCGTAGATATGGACAAAAATAATGAATATATAAAAATATATGTGACAAATTTTACAGCTACATAATGCTTTTGAATCCAAATGTCAGTGTGATATACTGCGTAGAAAAATACTAATAAATAATTAGGACTGGTTATTTTTTAATTAATAATACATTCAATGTCAATTATACTCAAATAGAATTGTTTACGAGAACTTATTGACCAATTTGTGTTATGAGTATCGTGATAACAGTCTCGTGGGAATGAGGCTTTACATAACAAAGGGTTTCATGTGATGCTACTTCCTTATCGCTTCGTCTTTAATAGGTTTAGTTCTGATCTCCGAATTTATTGGGTCTCTCGGGAACAGATGGTACAATAACTTTAATCATTTAAGTGATCTTTACGTTATGAGTCTAAGTTGAAATCTGGCAGAAATCAACTTGATTTCATTAAAGCAAACATACTATTATAAGTTCATACCTAATAAATAAATAAATTTTTCTTGTTGTAATTTTATTTTTTTACTAAAATATAGGTATTTTAAGATTTCAACCCTCTATTAATTAAGGTTATTTTGAACTTAAATATTTAGCATTCTCAAAATTTAAAATAAGTTGATACATGAGTCTAGTAATGAGCCTGTGAATTTATTATATTTACCAAAAAAAATCGGCATGGAATATATTTAATGTACTTATTTTCTTTGACCCGGTTCAATATAGTCAACTTTATCATATTTAACTTCGTAAAAGTCCTTCAGAGTCCTCCCCTGTCCAAGTGAACTTGGGTACTTATTGTTTTGGGTTAGAATAGCACTCGGTTGCTTATATTCTCCCAAAGGGTAACTTGTTTGGAAGGCGTTTATACATTGTATTTGCAAATATTCGCTCTTATCTAAGAGCTTTTGTTTGCTGATGAAACACACCCTACTTATTAATAGGTCAGAATTATCTTTTATAAATATCGTTTGATGAGGGAACATTATTTTATAAATATAATTTATTTATTATGTTAAGAAATATATACATATTTTTCTAAACATAGTTAGCACAATATAATAAAAAAAGTATAAAAGTAGTTTTCTTTGTGACTTAATAAATTATTTGCTTTTTAATTCATCTTTTCTTCTATATAATTACAACTTACCTAAATTATTATACTATTTCACACAGCTGTCAACCCATTTTTTTATATTATGCGATAGCGGACACACTGACCTCATTCTGTCGCATTGTCCGCAAAGACGTTATTAGAACTTCGTGATACATTTGATATAGTACTAACTGCTTGAATACTTTATGTTATTATAGATTAAAAAACAAAAAAATGGTAATGTGTGAAGACCAATATCTCGCGTAAATTTTAAGTAATATCTCTTTATATGTTATTTACTTAAAATATTACTATTATGTAATATGTATAATTACTACAATATTTTATTCATTTTATTCAAACATAAATAACGAAGTAATTTTTTCAAATTGTGTTCTTGCTATAAAGAAAGAGCCCCATAATTTTGGTTTTATTGGCTAAAGACTAAGTTCTTCATATTTTCTACATGACTGGCTCTGTCAACTCATCTCATGGAGTATGTATAGTGTAAAGGCGGCCTAGTTGAACATAATGGCTACCTTTTCAACCCAAATCCGCTTTTATATAACCTTTTAAAAGCACATAGGTTTACAGTTTCTTTGGAAATTAATAACAAAAAATATTATCATGTTTAGACATTCAGGATAAGGACATTAAGGATAGCTAATATACATTACCAAAAAAATAATATTTATTTCTGATCATTAAATATAAAAATAAAAACTATACACATGTATATAATTATGAATCTCTTTAATTTTACTTATATCAGTCGTCTTACACTATTTTACAAATCTAACGACGAACGTATTTTTTTTAAGTTTTAATACATATAAATTTCAGTTCTATTGGCAAAATTAATGAGTGTCAGACAATAAGACTTGACAATGATTTTTTCTAAAGAATCTAGGAGCAAAAATTGGAAATAGAAGTAATAATATAATTTTCTTAATAGTAAGGAATTTTAATGCTGTAGCATTTTAACTGTGTTCAACAAGCTACAGGGACTTCACTTTATTATAAATTTACACTTTGATTCAACAAAATATAAATTAGGTGTTACAAAAATTTCAAATTTTGGAATTTCCAACCTGTTTTAATTGAACAAACAACGTGGTAAACCAGAAATCTGCTTTAAAAAATTAAATTTTATATTTTTATTTCACCTGAACGCGACTCTACCATTTAAACTGCAATTTTGCAACTTAATGAGAACAACATATCTGCCAAATTCAACGTTTTCCGTAACTTCTGAATTATAAAATTTATTTGTCAAGCTTATTTCCAGCAGAAAGTGGATCAAACCACGTTCAGTGTAGGTACTTGCGTAGCTGAAATAGAATGAGTTAACGAACTGCGCTTGACCGAGGGTTTCCATCAAATCGTCTATGCTGTTTCTGTACATTTGAAAAGGATTTAGATTGAACTAGCGAAATTAAAACTAGAGTGCAGTATTAATTTTTTGCCTTCTCTTATTTTATGAAAGATAAACTGCTGTCATTACAAAATTAAAAGAATATGTTGTTATGAAAAAAATTACAAGAAATAAATAAGTGATAATATAATCGGATGCTCCAAGTTTTCAAAACATTCTTATAACATGTAACAAAATATTTTTATAAAATATTTTGTATTAGGTTGTGGCTATGCATCATTAGAGACAAAAGCACCTTTTTATAAACAATCTAAGGTAAAAAAAAATGTTAAAAAAAAAATTAAAACTCAAAAAGAAACAATAAATGTGAACTAAAAATGCATACTTAGTATAAATAACAAGAAATGAATTAAATTGTAAAAAAAAGAGTGGGTTGCAACGTGGACATGAAAAAATTCAAGTCAATTCGACAATTCAAAAATTCGACAATTCAAAGTTGGTCAAAGTATTCGTTACAAAGATACATACGTAGATCAACCTAAGCTATAGCGATAACAGCATATTAATAACTTTGAAATAGATAGTCTTAATTGTGTTTGAAAACTATAGACATCGCACCCGACGATTGCTATAAGCTACAAAATTTTACCTTTATGATTACGTTTTCTATTACTATTTCTTACAGAATAGGCAATTTTCGGAAACTGTATTTCATGAGCAATATACTTCACATATGAATACCATTGTTTTTAACGGTCGGAGGTTGAAGGTTCTGTTTATCATTTTGAATTATTGTCGATTAGTTTGACTAACTGGAAAAATGGTATTTTTATCGTAAGCAACGGCTTAAACGGATTTATATACTTGCATTATAAACTTATGCATTATCGAGACTAGTGATGTAATGTGTCAAATAATAATAACTCTAGAAAAATATTAGATGTCATAATAACAGTTTCAAGTTTAAACTAATGTAATATATTTTTAGCATAATACTAACAAAAAGAGCATTCTACTGTTATATTAGTACCATTGCATTAGGTTGCACGAAACAGTTAACTTCGTAAAAGTAATACAATTTTAAACTATGAAATAGTTTAACAAAGTGCATAATCGCAATGAAAACTAAGAAATTAGGTAAGTAAGTTACTATATTTGTATCTAGAAATTTTCCTTGAAGAAGACACCGGGGACAGCAAAGTTATGTTAATTTATATCTATACAGCATTTACTAGCAACAGTACACCACAATGTAACTGGCAGAATTCCAATACATGGCAAAATGTAGAACACGATACATTATGTCGCGTGGTTTTAGAATAAAGCACATCGTATAAATAAGTAATCATTTTTAGTTAAAATTATGTGTTCCTGTTAGAAACAAGTCAGGTTAATGTTTAACACATTGATTAGACTCAGTAATCTCTTTGTTTTACAAATTATTATAAGCTCAGTGCTAAATGGAGTTAAATATTGAAAATCTGTGGAGTTGACTTCTTTTAATTATAGCTAATCTTGCGATTGAAAATACAAGTCTATTACAAACAAACAAAATATTATAAGATGAAAGCAGAATATAAATATGTTTTTTGTATTATAATCATCAGTAAATTGTATTATTATAATATTATCTTGTTACTTATTGTGCATAAACATTGATTTTTGAGATTTTGATCATTGATAATGATTATCAAGGAAAACCTTTATAATATTATATTGCATATATTGTACATTAAATGTTTTGTATTTATCATAAATATAAAAATGTACCTGCTAATTACCTTAGTTATTAATAGTTCGTTATCAATAAAATCAATATTTCATATACAATTGCAAATATCGCTTATTTTATTTATTTATTTTTGTGAAATCTTATATATGTACTTAATATGCATTGTGCAATGATAGCTCATGTGTTATGTATCTGTTTGGAATGGTGTCCGTTTTTTTCTTGTTTACTCTCATTTGTAAATCATGTCTGCATGTTGTGGCAGTATCACTACGAAGTGTGAACTGACATACCGCTCTAAGCTGAGGTCATTTCAAAAGCACTTTTTAAAATCACTTAAATAATAACAATCACTTAAATAATAAATAAACACACTTTTTAAAATCACTTAAATAAATACTCATCTATATCTATACATATAATAAAATTGTCACTGATCGTTCTGTACATGGAAAATATAAAAAAAAACATCATGGGGGCCTTTATAAGAGGAAGAGAACACAAAACAATGGTTCATCAGTTTGTTCTTTTTGTCTGTAAGTCTGTATGTTTATATGTCTGTTTTTCTGTATGTCTGTATGTCTATATGTCTTTATGTCTGTATGTTTGTGCAATCTAATCTCAGAAAGTGATTAACCAATTTGGATGCGGTTTTCAGGAACATACTATCACAGTCTTCACTTAACATTTGGTGTTCATTTTGTTTAAATCCGTTAAGAAATAAAACAGTATAGTAATTTATGTCATTCAAGTAATAGGTACCAAGCAAATCTTCGTTTATACATGTAATAAATCCATAAAGAAGTGGTCTCTGTATATTCAAAATATTAAGAAAAGAAATATTTATTTTATTAAAACTTTATTGTACAAAATTATTGGCTTAATGCTTAATGGCAATTGGTGGGCTAAATGCTAAAACATTACCTACCAGTCAACCGAAACACTATACAGAAAAATAAAAACTACAAGGTTACAATACAGAAAATTAAAAAATATAAAATTCAAAACAATGACTAAAGATCTAAAATATATAATACATATACAAACTAAAATATCATAAGTTAACAAACTTAAACAAATACCTTACGTACAAAATACTAAATATACTATGGACTATAATAAATACATAAACTACTACATATACAACATAATATCCGATAAATAATAAATCATTACGCTATATAAGACGAAAAATTTTCACTCGTCTTCTCTATCATTATTATCGAATTATTATCATGATTATCGAAGATGATCAGGCAGGCCTTTCCAGAATTTTATTGCGTTTACTGTGAAAGGGGAAGATAGAAAACCAGTATCGTGTAGAGAAATATATAAACTAAAGTTGGACGACGAACGAAGATTCAAATTGTGAGTGGTCCTGAGTAAATAAACTTTGGATTTCTGGTACCGAGGAGAAGATGGATCATTTAAGATGAAAAGAAGTTGACTTATATTTTTCGAAATTCGTCTTTCACGGATGGAAAGCCATTTGAGCTTATTACGATACTCAGAGATGTGATCAAATTTACGTAAGCCAAAAATGAATCGAATACAACTATTAAGAAGACGATCTAATTTATTAACATTGGTTTCAGAGATTTTAGAGTAGCATACATCGGCATAGTCTATGAGTGGAAGAATGAGAGTCTGCACTAACAGAGTTTTGGTCCGAATAGGTAAAAAGTTTTTATGTCGATAGAGAAAACGTAGCGAATACTACACTTTACGACATAGCTCAACTATGTGGGAATTCCAACTGAGTGTACTATCCATAAGAAGACCGTTTATTGGTTTTTATTTTTATTTTATTGATTACACCAGTCAAGAATATCATTAAGGTCGTTGTTAATATCAGCAATTGCGGCATTTATACAATCAGGCTTGAATTTCAAGATCGTCAGAATACAGATGATAAGAAGAAGATAGATTAATGGTAATAAAATTAATAAATAATGAGAATAGAAGAGGAGAAAGTATACCACCTTGTGGAACACCAGAAGTTAAGTTACACCAAGCAGCAATATATAGCCTGGATGTGAATAGATAATTAATAGAAGCCATTTCTAACATTTTTGACATTTTAGTGTGTTTATCTGTTTCTCTTTTAGTTGGGCACGCAACACGAAAAAAGTATATGGCCAATGTTACATAAAAATTGAGCGTCACTCTGAATAACATTTAGTTTTTCACTTTCATTGCACAATATTCAGTCTATCAAAATGTATTTAAAGTGTTCAAGAAATGTGTACATAAATAAAAAATAAGCTGTTACCGATTGCTCTCTGTACATGTAAAATATTTACAAGAAATCATAATGGGGGACCTAAATATAAACAAGAGAACCCAAAGATATGTTTTCGACATTTAATTTTGTAGCATAATATAGCTGTGTTATATAATATAATAGTATAATATGATATGTTTAGTTTCATTGCATAATTCCATCTATTAGGTTGATGGCAATTTATTGTGATTTTTAAAGATTCTGGTAATGATTTAAATCATTTGTATCCGTCATCCGTCACGGTAATGATAAGGTTGCCATTGAAAATCAGCACTGGGTTTCCTAGCCCACGTCGTTGCTGAATGGTGTACCTATTTGGGGCACAGCACTGTTGCTAGGCAATAAATTATGGTGGTTTTTATTTGTATATTCTCTTTTTTTATTTTTTTTATTTCTTTTATAATTGTTGTTTCTTTTTAATTTTTTTTGTTAATTTTGTTTATTTTTTAATTTTTTAATTTTTTATTTATTATGGCTTTTTAATGTTTTTTTTGCTCTTTTTCCTTATTATTTTATTTTATTGTTAGTTATAATTATTATCATTTGGTTCTTTTCTTTTTACAATGTTTATTTTGCATTTATAATCTAGTTATAAGTTACCTTTATTTTGTCTGTAACTGTGTGCTGTATGCTAAATAAATATATTCTATTCTATTCTATTCTATTCTATGGTTTTTCATTTTGTCTGTTCGTCTGTATGTTTGTAAGTCTATATATCTGTGTCTGTATATTTGTGCACATTAGTCTCCAAAATGGATTAACAGGTTTAAATACAAATTTCGGGAATAAATTTTCATGGGCGACACTTTACATTTAGTGTTTTTTCTAATTTATATCCGTTAATAAATAAAGAAGTTAATAATCTCTTATTTTCGTACCATTGTGGTAAGACGTTTTTTCAAAGTTGAAATATCTCATTGTAATTGTTATTCCCTCAGGGAATAATAATAGCCTGCCAAAAAAAAAATATATTAAAAAAATTAAATTAAAAATTTTAAAAACCCCTCTACAAAAAGACCTCTCAAAAAGAATAAAAATAATATTATTATGTACTTATTGAAGTCGTTGCGTCGGGGTTTTCATTAATATTTAAACTTATTTATTTTCTGGTAAATATATCATATATATTACTTGTTCCGATACGAAGCGTTGGAGCTAAGTTATAAATCATGAGTTATCATATTTTCCGTAATCTAAAGAAGCAATGAGCCGTATTCTCTTTATGTCTTCCAAACTCGGAAACATACGCTCTCGTGTAGAAATAACATTGTTTGCGTTTGAAATACGTCCTACAATACATTACTACAAAGAAACAGATGCCTAATTTTATCGCCTCCCCGTATAATATTTAAATGCTCTTTATTTAATTATAAGCTTGGATTTAAGTAGTCTTTGTTTTTAAGATATTATAACTTTTGTACACACATACATTAAAATAACCTATTTATAGTAGACGGTTAAATAACTAAAGAGCCCTTTGTTTTAGTATCTGCACCTTATAATTATAAATAAATTTGATCTTATACGATTGATATAACATAAGATATATGGCCTTCTTTTTATTTTATATCTAGTAAAAAAACTAACAATGACAACGAATAACAGAACTAAAAATATAAGAGATGCTGACAAGGCATCGAATTGCTGAGCTTCAAAGTCGATTTGGGCAACGATTTGCTGCCTCATCGTATTATCGAACCCCGCTACTGTAGAAACGAGGTTAGTAATTAGTGATTTAGTGTCTAGTGAAACGGAAGGAATAAACAACGGAGTACTTTAATTCAATATTAACATGGCCCTCTTCACTTTAGTTGTAAAATAAGTAAATATAGATAGATTTCTCAAATTGTATGTTTTAGAAGTAGAAAAATATCAATTCATTAGCTGTTATCTTTTATTAATTTATCGCAAATAGAATTTCATCAAATGTTATAGGTTAAAATAACCATTTATTATTTCATTTCTTTGTAACAAAAGAGAGTTGAGCCTCGAGAGGCGAATACGTAATGAAATTTACAGAAAATGTTTCGGGAATGAAGCGAAAGTTTGCAGTTTATTTTGAATTTTTAACGTTGGTACAAACAGTTGGAGCGTTTAAATAAGTTATTTTTAAAAAGGAAGAGAATTGTAAAGTGTTAAATAAAAATATATGTTACGCAGCTCGAAGTAAATTCAAAGTTTTGCCTATAACCATAGGTCGCGGTTGTGATGGCACAAACATTGAAGACGCGAATCCTTATTGAATTGAAACCCATAAAAAAAATGAATCTAGTTTGTATTATTAATTTAAAATACAAATCATTGTTGGTAAACCTTCCACAGACTTCCCTTTAATCTCTCGTGCGTAATACGCATCGCATAGATACATCTTAATAATAAGTCGATACGCTTTTTAAAGCCTGTCATGCCAAACAAAACTATATTTTTTTACAGTGTAACTAATTATTCTTCTATAAATAATTAATAATTACCAATGTGAAAAAGTCTAGTAAACCTTTTTAAACAGTTAATATATTAGTCAACTATAAATAATAGTCAACAATAATAGTTGCTACTATTATAATAATAGTCAACTATTATTGTTTTATAAAATAATTATAGTATATCAGATATATACTTAAAAAGTTCTTTAAAACATATTGTACTCCAAGAAGTAAAACATGTAATTATTATACATTAAATAATTAAATCATTGACGTGGTAATTTTAGTAATTTGTCTTATTAAGTTCAAATTAATTAGCCCCCTAGTATTCTTCAAATGGAGGAACCACTTACGAATCTCAAAGATGTATTAATTGTCCTGAAATTTAAGAGACAAGTAGGATGAAAAAATGGGGAACTGCAACCCAACGAAATCCTTGAATTTAATTACCAGGATTCAATATCAGATTTATTGAAAGCATAATGATTTTCGTGGCAGTAATGACTCAGCAAAAGCGACTGAATGTTTTCCGACTCACATAAACTAATTTATTCATTGATGCTATCGCATTGAGTTTGTCGCAACGTAATATGTTAGCTTACATAACTAATACTGCTGATAATCAACGGTTCTTACGTACGTAATAGCATTGTTTTACATAATACAAGAAAAGCCATGTTGGAATAATAAAACTGATATTGAGTACAGATTTTACGAGTAGGAGGAATTCAGGTACATCTTTGAAGTATTGGTGTAAGGTATTTTGTGCCACAATATAAGCATTTCTTAAATTAGATTTCCTACACTCTTACTTCTGTGAGTACGCATTGTACATTTTACATATATAATAAGAATATTTTCATGATATTACGAATGTTATCATATTTGTACACTTTTAGATCTAAAATTGTACATTTAAAAGTAAAAGTGTGTGTGTAACTTTGTGAATAAAAATTGTAAACAATTTCTTAAAACATTTTCACTTATGACTATAATATATACTTTATTAAAAAAGTGATATAATTATGTAATGTATGTTGAAATACGAACATAAAATTCTTATTAAGCACAGCGCAAACGACCGAATAATTTAGGGACAGGCTTTGAGTAGATCGAAAACGAACCAATTGGATTACGCTCGGTCTTCTTTTATCAGGCATGTAGGTTTTTTGCACAAAAAAATTTAAAACGTCGGTAAAGTATACCCACCATTTGATACAGAACTATGTTCAAATTGTAGGTTACTTGTTTAAGAGGATGTTATTTTATGTTTTTGGTAATCTTATAAAGTAACTAAATTGAGAATAAATAATGACAGTTTTCAAATATGTTATATTATATTACTAAGGTTACACAAAAGTATTGTATTTCCACGAAAATAAAGTATGTATTCGAAAACTAGAATGGTTGTGATTTCTCATAAAATTATAAGATGACAAGTTTTTCTACGGGCATATTATAGATATCCTATAGAGAAACACATAATGTAACAATTAATTAATTCAGAATTATTCAGATAGCAAATGTTCTGTTCGTGAAAAACACAATTTAAGTAGTCAAATAATGTAAAGACAATTAATAAATTATTATATTATAATCCATTTAGTTTCCCCGGAAATCACGTTATCGTATCTAACATTTTGTATATTACGTTTACATAATCGTATAATATATTTATCATTATGTTGTTTGTTGAGCGAATATCTACATAAATATGAAAACCAGCTATTAGGGATTTAGTTCACTAAAATGAGGTTGAGGGTAGGATATTACGTAAATAAGGTACCTCGCCACACCCGACGCAGAAATATGAAGGTAGCCTTTAATCTCTTTTAACTACGCATTTTGTTTTACAAAATACAGGTTGATGAAATTACGACATAACCAAATGTAGCTAATTGGAAAGGTTGGAAATTTTTTTATACAACAGAATTTTTGAACGTATTTTCTTATGGCGACTTGCGGGCTTGGGGGTAAAGGGTAATACAATCATCACGTAAACTTTTTATGTTATAAAAAAATACAATTATAGATTATTATAACGACAAAGTACGCTATCAAATGATGATGAAATTTAATAAAACTAACAATGAAACTAAGTTAAGTCAAAGTGCAAGATTTTAATGTATTATTGCGTCAAAGGGATAACCTTTTTTCATGTTCAATTATCTTTAACCATTTTATATATTTTTATTAAAGGTTATAACTACAGAAAAGATAATATTTATTCAGTGCTCATAGATTATTGTCAGTTTTTGAAATAAAAGTATAATAATGTAATGGTGGTTTTGGTAATAACTTCTTTACATTCCATTACCTCCCATGTTTTAAGCCTTTTCTAGGATTTACTCCAAAAGTGTCATAATAAGTTCCATTATTAAAACGATAACCACAGAAAAATCACCCAAAGCAATTTAGGCTTATTATATTTGTATTGTTGCCAGTATAGTTATATTTTTTTTATAAACATGTTTTATCACATATTCTGACATGACAAGTCATTTTATATCATTTATATATAATAAATAAACAGCCCAAATTATACGATATGGTATATTTTTATGTATTTTTTTAATAGAACACGATGACAAAGATTTTTTATCAGCAATTTGTCTAATCCATGGATTTATTTACTGTTTAAATGGCAACATTCTTTTTGCGGAGATTATTAATGGATTTACTATCAATGTGTCGTTTAAAGCTGAAATGGCCTCAATAAGTAATATTTTTTAGCATTTTTCAGCTTCGGAACGTATGTTTGGTATCATACTTAGGTAGTTTTGTATATAATTGAAAAGTTTTACAAAACAATTGACCCATACTGGTTTTTTTATAGATTTGAACGAAATCTTCAGTACTTTTTCACAAAAATTAAACTTTGCGACTCCTTAGTAACACCTGATCAAATCTTCACTGATATAGAGTTATAGTTATGTTGCACCTTCAGACTACTTTCGTAACTTTTTTTTGAGCTGGAAGCATACGAACACTTTGTTATTTATAGTGTTGTTGAATTGTTAAAATGGTTTTATCACTAAAGAGGACAAAAGAAGAGATGATGATTTTTTTAGTGGAACTTTAAAGGAAGTAACCTTAAGGATTGATTTAGAGTCTGTCCTGTGACTCCTTCAATTCGGGCTAATTGACGGACTTTCTAGTTCTAACAGATCCTGTGTGCTACAATATTTTATGGTATTTGATAAAAAGACTGTTGGCTTATCTGTTTTCCTACTTCATCCAATATTTGAACCCAAGCTTCGCAATTTCTTGAAAATGATTGAGGACTTCAAAGAGTACCTATTTTGGGAAAACTGTGAAAAAATCCCGTTTTTGCTTTAAGACGAGTTTATTATCCATGAGTGAAACAGCGATTATTAAATCAACTCAATCAATCAAAGACTCAAGATACATCACGCCTGTGCAATCGAAAAAGACATAACCTTCACGGTCGACAGAACTAGGCGCGATTTCTTCGGTCTTGGCTCATGTGGCAGGTTCTATTGGGACGATTGAGCTTTGGTTTCCCCAGCATAACAATAAACCCATGATTCATCCCCAGTTGCGACCCTCTGAAGCACATTTGGATCGTCACGGACCGAGTTCGACATCTCCTGAGCAATGTTAACGCGATGCTGGTTTTGGTCAAAATTGAACAAATTTGGCACGGAGTTCGCCGTGACCCGACTTATGTCCTAATCATTGGTCAAAATCGAATGGCAACCACCAGCCGATACTTTTAGGTCCTCAGCAACTTCTCAAACGGTGATTCGACGATTGGTCAATACTAGATTTTTCAGTTTATCAATGTTTTCGTCTGTTGTTCTTGCAGTCCGGAACGCTGTTCGTCGTTCACATCTTCTCGGCCCTTTTCGAACATTTTGTACCACTGATAAATGTTGCTTTGGTCCAAAGTAGCTTTACCATATTATATCAGTCAATATTCGGAATGCGTTCGGAATTCACACAAAATTTAAAATTTGATACAGATTCTTTGATCCATTCATCCAAGCAAAAAGCTCTCAAAAATTTACTAAATAATCAAAATGGTCGGTCTTATCAGCATAAGTAAGGGGCATAGGTACCAACATAACAATCACAAAATATCAAAAATTAAAATATGTAACTCGCGGAAATTCAAAATTCTGTATACTTTTTTAATACACCTCATATGCGACTAAAATACTAACATGCCATTTCATTCTCAAATGAAAACTAAGATGTTAAGTGACAGTTCAAAAATTAATAACATAATTACAAAATAACTTAAGCAATTAAGAGTTTTAGTAACAAAAACCTTTCAATATTTTCTGAATAAATTTAATATGAGATCAGAAATAAAAAACAACTTGTCGATTAAACAGACAAGTCAGGTCTCGATAAATCTCTAACTCGGCCTAAGATTTCATACAATTTGTGTTCCGGATAAAATAATAAGAAATATAACTTAGTGAAGCCATTTTTAATTTAAAATCTTAAAAGAATCTGAATTGTAAAAAAATATAACAATTACAATATAGAAACAAATATAAACTAACTTATTATTAAAATATAATCTTTACATCTTAAACAAAAATATTATAGTTTTGTACATTTTTTATCATTAGTATAAAACTACAATAATATATTATTCAAATAACAAAATACATTAGAAGTTTTCTAAGAAAAAAACTTAGTTGTATAAATTGTATAATGTTAACATAACATCTTTTTATTTTATAAACGAATAAGACCCTCATACCTTTAATGGAATGAGTAACAAATTTTAGGATTAGGGTAAAGTAATATTTGAGTTAATTTCTAAAAAGCCTCTCATCTCATTTGGACTTTATTAGTTTATATTTATAAAAACTTTTTTTTTTAATTAATATAACTGACATATTCATTTTATGTAACATTTAATTGAAACCAATTCGTTTAAATTGTTTTTAATTTCACTATTTTCTAATTCCTTGGTAGTAAATAGATATACATATCGTACAAAATACAAGGTGATATTTGTTTTCAATACTTTATGCAATTTTTTTTTTTTATGAAATAATAGTGGGTTTCTTACCATTGTGAAGGATCCAACTTTGATGCTTTCTGATATTACCCGAATATCATGTGATAAATAAGTTTTTATTCATTATTTCTAAGACTCCCGCATTAAGATTATTTTATTCTTGAGAAGCAGGGGACTTCACAAACATATAGATAGTGGATACAAAGTAGACAGACACGCAACATGAATCTTTCTTTACATCACACAAGAAGTTGTGCCGAGTGGGAATGAATCCCACAACCTTTGGCTTAGCTGTAAGTGTTATTAACCGCCTCACTAACGAGCTTAATAATATATTTAGCTTATAATATATACTATCACAATCTTTGTCCTAGACAGCTTTTACAATGTCACTGTGTTAAAACAGTTCAAATCAACAAAGCATTTTCTGCTCAGTCGCTTACTAGTAATTGGCAGACGTCCAAAACCTAACTGGCTAACCCTTGTATATATTATGATAAAATATGATCTAGATATGCATGACTATCTTATCTTAACGTGTCGCTGTTTTTAACTATATCTTAGAGTTATCTACCCTTTGTTGTTTATTATTCTTTTAAACTACAGACTTTATACATAATATTACAAACAAACAATATTCATTGGATTGACGACTATTTATCATCTATATCATAAATAATTATATTGTAACAAAAATATATAAAAAATAGTAGATAAAAAAAATATATCTTTTAGGGAATAACTAATTTATATTACATGATAATCAGCGAGTATTATATTCATACTAATCTTTTTACGACTACTTAGCTAAACTACTTTTATTTTACAGCCTTTAAAACTATCAATTTGTATTGTAATGGGCCTAATAAGCGAAAATTAAATTTGGTTAGATTTAAAATTCCAACTTGGCACCTTTTTCTAGAAAATTATTTTTATGAATATATTTATAAGTAGAAATATTTTTTACGTGTATTTAAAATAACTTAAATCACAACACTTTTTACAACGGCACAATAAACGACGGTTTAAAGGTGAAAATAGGAAGCGACAATGCTATACTTGAGACGGCTTGCAATTATGCAATCACAAGTAACTACTTGTTAGCGCGCTGCCTGTTATAAGTTAACCTATATTTTCGCGGGCCATTGTAGCGGAGGTTTTTTAAGGGCTGTATTAGTTTAAACATGCTACTGTGATGTTAATACAAAAAAGATGGTTCTTTTAGTTTGTAGGTACAAACTAGGTATTATAGTAGTGTTTTTTAAGGTTTTCACGAGTACAACACATTGAAATAAAATTATTTTTACGGATTTAACTCGCGTATATCGAATTAAATTTTAAATTTACATTTTAAATCTAACCCGACGTTTCGAATGCTTTGCAGCAATCGTTTTCATCGTGTGTTTTATTTCTAAGTATTATAATTTAATATTGCATTCCAATGTTAATAGAATGACTTCGATCTGGTTTATAAACCTGAAGTCTTTAAATTCTTAAAAACCATTACACTTTTTATAGACTTCTAAATTCCAGTTATGTAGAGGTAAACCTTGGTTTGAGCTATTGTTCTTGAAGGGCGTCATATTTTCAATTAGCGAAGAAAGTCTTAATGATGTCGAAACAAAAAGCTTTGCTTAGCTTTATTGGTGTACGTTGGCCAAATGGTTAGAAATATATTATAATACCTACGTTTCCAGAAATGGTATGATTCGAAAAATAGTGATGTAATTAAGTTATAGTTCACGCTTAGAAATTGTTATATTTTTTTAAAAAACAAGATTATAAGTTAAGGTTTTTTAATAACAATTGTTAGTCAGTATTTTTTTAACAGCAATGTATACTGACAGATCTAAAATCTTATACTTATGTTTACACATTTGTATATTAAACATATATTTCTAATAGGGATACTGTGAATGTAGTATGTGACGGTACCTACCGGACAGACAATATTAATAATAACGAAGATGTGCGGGTAGATGAAGAAATTTCTTCCCCACGGATTCGGCGACGGAGAGCCTGCACCGTTAAGACAGTCAGCCTGTGACCACGACCGGTACAACTAGGTCGAAATGTCAGGCAAATAAAAGGAATGTGAAACCCATTCCGGACGCGTTAGTTTCCGTTTTTTTAATAATTATATATAATGAAACGCGATAGTTTAAAAGTTAGAACATATAATCATAGGTTTCATGTCAGATAACCTTAAGATACTTTATATAAAAAATTCTTAACCCTACAACAATAAAGTATTATTAAGAAGTTATTTTGGAATAAATCAATACCAAAATGGAGCCTCAATTCACAGAATCTGAATTATTAATTGGGTCGTGAGGAAACATTAAAAAACATATTTTAAGAGCTTTGAATAATATAAAGTTTCTTTACAAGGATAATTACTTAATTGAACAAAAGGGAAATATTAATATTTAATATAATAATGTTCATAAAATAAATACAATCTTTATTTTTATTTCAATACAATAATTTTCATTTATTACTGAATTTTCAAAATTTTAAAAAATATAATACAGCTAGATGTCAATATCCCACAGATTCAGGGCCTTTCTATATGAATAACTTAAACATTCTTTATTATTATTATTTAAAAACATTAAATCTTAACATGGCTAAGGTGTTTAATAGTCATTTTTAACCAAACCTCTTTGTGTATCCTACAATTTACATTATTAATTTATAAACTCTCATTATTATTAGTTTACATTGCCTATTTTCAGTATGTTATTTTATAAATTCAATTTAATAGTTATTAATTAACATGAATAAGCACTAAATAAATAAACATGAAAAGCTACTATTAATTTAACCCACGGATTAACAATTATTAACCCTCACAGCTTTTGTTTAGGAGGAAACAACTCGGCTTCACAAATAACAAATTTGATTATATTAATAAATCAGACCTTTCATATCACGACAACAAACTTACAGAAATATGATAGAACTGAAAATTTTATTTGATGGTAATAACACTATTAAAAGTAGTTTAATCGGGCCATTAAAATTACCTACAACTAAGTGATCGATGAGAATAAGCTATGTCGCAATAATTTATCATCATTTCTATAATGACTAATGAATTTTGCTAAAGACGTGCTCCTGGCATTTACAAAACTTATAATTAACTTCAGGCTAATTTAAGATTCAATCGCAATCAGTTTCCAAAATAACTAATCGACTATATTTATTAATTTCATTTCAAAATAAATGATTTTAACTAACTTTATTCTTGAAATCTTAAGAAAATGCTTTAATTTTAATAAACAAAGCAACTCCATTCACACAAGATATAAAGTTTTGAATTCAATATTATAAATCTAGTTTATTTAAATTAAATATAGAAATTTATTTTACTTACAGTTTAATTAAAAGTTATATTAATTTGTATTTTGTAATTTGGACCTAAATATATGCATAAACTGAGTTAAAAAATAAATTAGGTAAAAGCCATTCATTAAAATTAACATAATCAATTGTATTATTACATAACTATATATAGGTACATACTAAAGTAGCTGTATTATTAAGTAATAACTAATAGTAATAATAATGTCTTTTTGTCAAACTTTGACATAAGCTTTGGTTTTTTTTTCAATAAAACTATATTTTAGCCTAGCCTACTTCAATGCTTCCAGGGCATTAATTCAATAAAAATCATATTGAGAGGATAAATTATAAAACTGCACTATTAAATGAATAATTAATGATGATTTGAGAAATTAATACGCACAAGACTCGAACCTACAATACTCTTGAATATTTAAATCTCTAGACTTGTCAATTCGTTCTTCCTAGAATGGTTTTGAATTAATAATATTATACTTTATTGCAAATTACTATAAGTGCAAAAAATATTAGAAAAACATTTACATACATACATACAATAAGCTGGTCTTATAGCTAGGTAGAGTTCTATTTCAGGCAACCTTATTCTGGTATGAACGAACACATTAAAGGGTGGTTAATAATAATGTATTAAATAAATTAATAATTATACATAATAATTACAACATAATAATACGTACTTAAAATATAAGCCAGTTAGGATTTGATTAATGTATATTAATATTTTTAAGCTAAAAAGATACATTATGAATTGTCTTAATTCCTGGAATAATTAGTCAGAATTGAGAAAATATTTTAGAACCTTATATTATTTTTAAAAATGAAGGTTATAGATATAGGCTTTGTAACAAACATCATAAATGTTCTAAGCTAAGATATAATTAAAGAGTATTGTGAAAAAAATCTCTAAAGAAAATTTTAGCTCTCTACAAAATTATTACAAAATCGATAATTTCCATTACTTTCTTTATTTAAAGGTATATAATAAGGAAACTAACTAATTGTAAAAATCATTAGTTAGATTCCTTATAGAAGGGAGGGAGGAAAAAGGACAAGAGATTACAAAAGGGAGTTATACGTATTGACGTATAGCTCCCGTCGTAAATCCATATAGAGGGAGTTACTGATAACAGTTTGTCTAGTAAATATATATATATTTATAATTATTATTACCGTTACCACTCAAGGCATTATCTGAACTGTGTTACAATATGAACAGGTTTTTGGTAATCTTTAATTAAATAACATGTCTCCATATGATGTATACACTGGTGTTTGTATATCAATATAATATTATAACGAGCGATGTATTTGTATAATATTCATTTAACTTTATAATTTTCACTCAATTCAGTTAATAAGTCAATTAAATATTCAATCTAACAGTAATTTAATGTTACATTGACGCAATCCAGATGGTAAAAATAATATTACAAGACATATCAACTTATTTGAGCCATGTATACGGTTTGCTATATGATAAAATTATTGTCATTCCAAAATAAAAGGATGTATTGCATACATTACATGAATAAAGTATTTATTGCCTAAAAAAATAAAATCAGTTTCTTTTTTATATAGCCTTATTACATTCAATTAATAAGTGCTTTTCAAGAATATTTGTATTGTGTAAACAATATTTAAAAAGCCGACTTATTGAAAACTTATTTTGTAATTAAATTTGATATTAACCGAAAACAGCATTATATTAATTTAGGAATTATTTCGAATAAGATCAACTTCATCGACAGTGCTAAGAGTTTGAATATCGTTCACCATAATTTTATTGGAATAGTAATATAATAATGAAACCATACATTGATTAATTAATAATCCGGTAAACTCAAACGAATGGCAAAACCGAATTGCGAAATTTAATATGCCTGAGCTTCAAAAATATTTGGTCAATACGAAAAAATAAATTAAAAATCTGAAATCATAAACAAATTAGGCTGTACAATTTTTATGACCTCTTGCGCTGCATTGTTTGCTAATAACGTATTTTTTTCCTTAATTAATATATAATATATATATATCAAAACAACGGAAAAAAAATAATAATACCAAATTATGAAATAATTCGTTAACTTTGATTGAAGCCCCATCGCATTCATTAAAAAGCCTTGATTATATTTTTACATTACATTACATTTCTTTATAAATATTTCTTCTTAATATTTCTTTTTAAATATTCTTTGTTTAACATTTTGTTAGTAAGAATTATTATTACAGAGCACACGTAACGGCAAATATATTTTAAATAGTTTACATAAATAAGAATAACCTTAATTATATCGGATTTTAAAATTCCTGTTCCTAAGTTGAAAGCCGTAAAAGCATATGAGGGTAGTAAAGTGACATACAAAAGTTAGCGTATCAAGCTAGTTGTATATTTAAAAAGGTGTTTCAAAGCGGAAAAAAAATAATTTAACGTATTGCAACTTTATTATTTAAATTTGAAATACCTATTTGTTTTTATATAAATTATTTCCTTGTAATTAAAAATAGAGAAAACCTCGTGTTTGTGTAATAAAACTAAAAGCACTACCGTCGGACTTGAATTTCTTATTTTTTATTAACAAAATAATAACCATTCATCTTTCTTACAATCTAAATATATAAACTAGACTTAAGGTTTTCTGAAATATCCATAAATAAACAAAATATATGAGAGAAAAAAAAATATATAAAATTTATCAAATCCAATATTATTAAAGAATTACTTATAACTTACACTAATTTAGGTACGTATAACTTAAGTAAAACATAATTATGATACATTAAATTGTTTAAATAAATCATTAAGTGCAGATTTTTGGCCTTTGAACTGTTATTTGTAGGCAAATTGAAACTTTAGATATGTAGTTTAATTACACAATCATTTTTATATATAGAACTCCATATCATATATTTTTAAATAACAGACCCGTTAAGCACGATAATTACCTCTTCATAGACGTTTTAGTTGTCTTTACAGGTGATAAACACCAGCTATCTCAACCCTACCCTAATCCTCTTAATACAAGCAATGTATTATAACTTCAAAAACTTACCAGATTCTGTCTCACTTATAAACTCGAAACCCACTATATCACTGCACGAGTCACAGCATCCCTTTTCGGATAAAATTCCAAATATAAAGCACTCACGACACAGACACTGATACCCACAGTTTTTAGCCAGTTTTATTGAATCGACGAGCGTGCGCCCGTTCTCCGAAGCTTGAACTGGCTGGGGTGCCTCTACCGCGCGTGCCCTTCTCCCCCTCCCCGCTTACCGCTCACCTCGCACGGGCAAATAGAAATAAAGTATGCGCTGTAAGGACAGAACGTAAAAGAAAAACCTGCCGTGAATTAGGATTAAAATTTCTGAACGACACATGTATAATTAAAGGAATTGCACTGCTCATTATGTTGTCGGGTCCATATTTTTCTTTTGTAATGTAATTTTGAGTTGGTAACAAAATAGAAAATTTAATTGATTTTTAATGACTACACAATATACTACGTTTATGTATGGGATAAAATATGAAGGCAAATAAATTGTTGATATTTGTTTTTTTTTTGTTTTTTTAACAATATTAAAATAAGTAGTGTAAGAAACCACATGTTTTTTATTATAATTATTTAGTACTAACATATTAGACAAATACAGTATATATATATATATATATATATATATATATATATATATATATATATATATATATATATATATACATAAAAGAAATATATAATTCGATAAAAATTACAATTGTTGGCTTTATAGCAAATTGAAGGTTTAGTAAAACTCAGTAGCATCATAAAGCTATGTTTCTCAACCGCTATGAAACGAAAATATAACGCATTAGGATGTTTCTTCTTACTTTTATTTCTATATTAGTATCAATAAAAAACTGATAGATAATTTTAAAAAAAGGAAAGTATGAGTAATAATAAGTCATCATATTGTTTATTAGCTTATGTAGCAACCACGTAGCGCTTCAAACTACGAACTCGTAGGTAAGCGTAGACCTCAAAATACTTCTAAGTCCCAAATCTCATGCAAGCAGTAAATAATATATTTCACGCAAGCAGTAAATAATGAACAATCCGTAGAAAATTAATGCAATACTATACATAATCGTATGGTGTATCATGTGTACTTGGAATAGAAGCTATAAACGAGAGCATTTATATACTAACCGTGTTTTTATTACTGTTCAGAACATCCAATAAAATACGTGAAAGGAAGTCTACAAGGTACATGGGTGATATTAAATTAGTTTTGCCTATTTCCAAAAGGTTTTTCGATGTTAAATACTTAATACTTTAATTTTAATAGTTAATATTTTATTTTTAAGATGATTCATTTTGTAAAAATTTGCGATTGTATAGTAAAAAATTACTCCCATATGTATTTTTAATATATATTTATCCGCGTTACCGTAGATATATGAAACCGATAATTTAAGTTCGAATATTTTAAATTTATATAAATATGGAATGAAAAATAAACCGACACGGGCAGGGATTCGAACCCGCGACTACTGGGAAACCGTCCCGTCGTTCTAACAAATGAGCTACCGTATCGTTGTCCGCTTCGGTGAATCAAGCATTCTATATGTGATCGTCTTTATCGAGACAGTTAACCTGAAAAACGATTTTGGTTCGAATCCCTGCCCGTATCGGTTTATTTTTCATTCTATATTTATATAAATTTAAATAAGCTTAACAGCGCTATACATATTTATAGATAATTTCAAACATTCAATTATTTTAACCTAAAATGATTTCAATATCCTGTTCACTACTTTAAAAACAACACGATTTCATCGGTATGTGTACAGTAGAACACTTACTCATAGGGAACTGAAAGGTTAATTAATAATTAAGTATTTTATGATTTTGGAAATCGTTATGGTTTCATTATTAAGAATTTATTATTTTCAATAGCCAAATATTTTAAATGAATTCTTATTGACTAAAAGTTATATAAAATACTGATAATCACATTTAGGAGATTGTACCATTTAAAGGTGAATATTTAATACTATAGATTTACTATTAAATAATACGATTGATTTTTTTTCAATATTTCATTATTATTAAAGTAAGATAGTTATAAAAGTGTATATCAGTTTCGATAGAAATATAGTCTACACATTGATACATTTGCAGTAGTGATTGAATTACTGAACTCAACGCCTAGTCCAACATCTTTGACCTAGAAAGCTACAAAAGCTACATAGAGGTTTCCCTTATGATGTAAACAAGGAATAGAAACGTATTTTAGCAGATTCTAGATTAATAGCCAAAGAAGTTTAAAATTATTAGAATGATGTTTTAAAATTGAAAATAATGTGCTCAAAATTCTATAAATCCAATTTTTAATAGAGACTAATTCTTTGATTTAATGTTAATGCCAAACATAAATTGAATAATAATTAATAAATAAAAGCTTGTTCATGGTTATCATAATTAAACCATGTTATGATTATATTGTGATTCCCCCGGGTGCCTTTAAGGCAATCAATTGCGTGTCGTTACCATCTTTTTATAGCAATCGCTATAAAACTAGTTAGCAATGTAATAACTGTAATGACATTTTTTATTATTAGACTATATTGCTGTCTAGAGGCTTATTGCTTGATTACTTAATGACGGCATAAGACGGGAATACTAACAACAATTTTTTTTAATTAAAACGTTGGGAACGTTTTGCCTTATTGTATAAAAATAATGACTCGTTTTTGTTAAGTTAAGTTTTGTTAAGTAAAGTCAATAATGATAAAAATGTTAATAAAAAAATAAAATATAAAAAACCCTATAACAATTATACTGATAAAATCTTTTATACCAATAAAATTTTATCATATTATTACAGTTTTAGATGTTATGAATTCTCCTGTTAACTAATATTTATTTCTTGTTATGCTAACTAGGGAAAAAAAAACAGAATTAAACCAAATTTGGAAAGATATTTATTGTCTCAAATAGGAGTTATAACATTTACATCTGCATAAATAAAAAAAAAATATCTGCAATTTTTGATTTTGACAGAATAACAGTTTTATAAATCAACCACAAACCATCAATAGTTTTATATGAAAGCATTATTATGAATATATTGCATATCCATCATTTAAAAGCGAGATATGAAAAGTCACTTGACACAGTCCTAAATAGATAAGTATATTGAACAGTTGGCGGAACGTTTCTAACGGAATGTAAAGCAAGATTGATGTTCCACAAAAGGATTTTAAACTTCGTGATCAAGACACTGCCTCCCGTGTGGCCTAAGTTTTCTGTAATCTTATAATTTATAACGTAAATTAAGTTTTGTTAATAAACATTAAATTGTTAAAACAATACGACGTAGAAAAAGATTGGAACTGATGGGAACATAATGGATTAACATATCCGGAATGTTTGTGTTTTTGTTACTGTGTAAATATTTTACACAAATATTTTCGTTTTTTTTTTTTGATTAATTTAATTATTTATCATTAAAACCATACTTCGTTATATGAATATAGTATAAGAACTTAGAGTATCATTAAAATTAATAATTTAAACTTGTTATAATCATTAAAATCCTATGCCTTAAGCTGCACCCAAAACTTGCGTCCGCGTGGAACGGCTCGGAAATAGAATTGGAAAGAAAGATGAACGGCCTCGACGAAACACAGTTAATGGTCGAATAAGAAAGTATTTGATTTATAATCAATCGAATGTCATTCAGTAAATCGAGCAAAATGAATTAGGTTAATTGATGGTTCTCACGAATTGAATTGGTCCAAGCAGTTTTTTAGAATTACTATCAATACTATCAAACAGTGTTTATTCAGATAATTTAATTGATAAACAGTCTATAAGGAGATGGATCTATAAAACCTAAGTCGAGATACTAGCGTTGGCTATCTGTCATATTGATAGTATGTCTATATTTTAGTTCATGGTATATTTTAATGTTTGGGTGTATCTTTTACATCAACGCTCTAACCGTATTTAATGTTTGGTATGCAGGTAGATTATGATCTCTACTGCCATAATTATTATTTTGTTCCAAGTATATCTTTAAATAATATAACTCGATAGAATTTTGAATATTACTCTCCTAAACCTTTGAGTTACAGCCGATTACAGTTTCCCAGAAAGGCCGTCATTAATTACAAACTTGGAAATCTCTGCAGGTCTTGCGGTAGCAGTGGTTAAAGACTTAAGGTGTGTCCAATATCTTTACATGGAATTAGTCTGTTCGGTAAATGTAAAATAATCACTGTTGAAGAATGCCTTTAACGCAGTCGTGTTTCTATTTATTATTCAATATTTTATCCTAATAAGTTTATGTGAACAACACACCGCGGAGGGTCGGGAGCACATTTATTTCTATATTTAATGTAACAAAAAGTGTGTTTTTTGCTGTTACAAGAGTAAAAGGAAAGAATTGTTTTATAACAATTGTATATCCTAATATTAAAATATTATTTATATGTTTAAAAATTACTTTTTAATTTAAAACAAATAATACACAATTAGACACGATAAAGTTTTTAAAATTGCATACGTGGCTCGAAACATGTTTGTCATTTCCTCAATATCCAACTAGTGCGGCCTATGAGTATTTAGGACTTAGTAGTAGGTGGAGCGAAATAGAAAAATTATACAAAACATAAGAACGAAAATATTACATTTTCTTAAAGTTTTCAATTTAAGGGTAATTTTAGTTTAGCATTATATTATTTATTATATTATGCTATTTGATCTCATTGATGATTATTATTAAAAATGATTATTATCACGATACAATTATTTTTAACTGCAATGTTTTAAAACTATTAATATTAAAAAATTATCATCGGTTTTAAATTTTCTAATTAACAATTGAAATATTTATTCAAATGAAAATACAAATATTAATTTTCGGAAGTTATATTATTTTTATGCAACAAAACGTAAAGTGCGGCCTAAATAAGAACAAATACATAATTATCAACCGCTTCGACTATCACACTACCAGACCCAAACAATTATATAAGCGAGTGCTGAAGACGTAATAATACAGCCGCTTCGCTCAGCCCCTACACGCTGGCGGAAATTAGCAGCTTCTAGCTAGCAGCGGCTGCTTGCGGAACTTCCACTAGATAAATCTGTTATATCCAGTTCCAGTTGCACTAACCTGGTCAAGGTTGTCAGGTCTTGTGTATCATTTGATCGTCATATGACCAGACGTACCAGAATTTTTTTACGTACGACGTACGTTTTTTTACGTACGACGTACGTTTTTTTTGCGGGTAGATGTAAGTACATTAACAGCTAAAAATTTTTGCTCCATCTCTATTTTATTATTAAAAATCATATATCATTAATTTACATTCTTTTAATGATTTATTATTGAATATTGATATTGTTCTACACTACCTGGCAATATAAAACTTAATTTTTCAAATAACATCTTTATTATATAATCAATATGGATCTACATAGTCAAGTCACTAAGAACATGGATGACATTATTAAAATGTTTGAGTCCAGAATGGATAGCTTTGACAAAGCTCTCACACAAACACTTGACACTAATAAACCACAGCCACAAATTAACACTTTGAATGATATTTCCGGACTGGCTCAAGATTATGCCATCTTCAAAGACCTGGTGTGGAAGACACTATCCATGTTACAAAACCAATTGCAATTGCTCTCTGTTGGTTTTGATAGGCATGAGGTTTTCTCGCGGCGGAAGGTTCTCCTATTTCATGGTATTGACGAAACCACTAATGAGAATGCTGAGATGGCAGTCAGTAATGTCATTAAAAAACTTAATTTGAGCTGGTTTAAGATATCTCACATTGATATATGTCATCGTCTGGGAGTGAAAAAAGATAAACCCAGACCCATTCTGGTACGGTTCACATCGTTAAAGCAGAGATCTGAAGTCTGGAATACTAAAGCTTCTCTAAAGGGATCTGGTGTTACCATCTCAGAGTTTTTAACAAAGCCCAGGCAAGAGATCTTTGCAGAAGCTAGACGCCACTTCGGGATCAAAAACTCATGGACTGCTGACGGTATCATTGTTGTTTCCCTGCCTGACAAGAGCCGTAAGAAGTTACAAACTATGAAGGAGCTGCGTTCTTTAATGGCTACGTTTTCTTCACCTCAGAATGTTCAGGAACAAAATACGAGATCTCGACGTTTGCCCAAAAAAGTAGTTAAGTAGTGTTTTGTTGTATTTTTCTCTGTCGTTTGTTTTTCTTTGGTGATTACTTTTCTTTATGTTCTTAAATTGTTTTAAAATGCTGGCCGGTAAACGTTATTTGGTATTCCTTAATTTGTTTCTAATTTCACTTTTTATTATTCAGTTGGGTAGTGTTTTATTAATTGTCTTTTTAAATTTTACTTATGCTTGTTATATACATCAATGACATTCTGTTTGACAACTCAATATTTAGACTTGACAGCTAAGTATTTTTGTCCTGTCACTTGTTTAGAAACCGGTCCAGTTTTACGATTTTTGTTAATCTTTAGTACATATTATATATATATTTTTATCTTGTTATATTATGTAAAAGTTTTTTTTTTAATTTTTATTGTAAAGATGTTTTCTTACTATGCCAGTGAGTGTGGGACGATAATAGTTATTATCGTTTTTTTTTTTTTTTTCCTAGTTAATATTTAAGTGATAATATTATATTTATTGTAGTTATTTATATATATATATATATATATATATATATATATATATATATATATATATATATATATATATATATATATATATATATTTATACTTGTTATGTCTAACACGATAGAAGATTTTAATAACATTTGTCTGTCGTTATCTTCCTCTGATGAATTTTTAAGTGCCTCCAGCCATGCCTCATCAGATGTTGATTTCACACCTTTAGATTCCAAACTTCAGTCTATACTCTCTAGCGGAAGTAATAGCTTTAATATTGTTCACATTAACGCTCAAAGCATACCGGCTCATTACTCTGATTTCCTTGCAACATTTAGTAACGTCGAAGTCGATTGTATCTTTGTATCTGAATCCTGGCTAAAACCTTCTCTCTCATCCTCTCTTTACAGTTTACCTAATTATACTATGGTGCGTAATGATCGCCTTGAAAAACGGGGTGGCGGCGTTTGTTTATATTTAAAAAGTCATATTCCCTTTAAAATTATTGCCACATCAACTTCTTCAGATATCCCTCACTTAGAATACCTTTTTATTGAAGTAGTCCTTAATCATTCTAAATTACTTCTTGGTGTCATGTATAGCCCCTCTCCTACTATCGACTACTTCAATAACTTCGATTTACTGTTGGATTCTCTTTCTCCTTCTTATCAACATGTTATCATCATGGGTGATCTAAATACTTGCCTTGCAAAAAACAATTATAGATCAGATAAACTAAAATCTTTAGTTGCCTCTTATAATCTCTCTATTCTTCCCCTTTCTGAAACCCATTTTTCACCTCACTCTGAACCTTCTCTTATCGATTTAATGCTGGTTCTTAACTCCGATAACGTTATTACGCACGGGCAGCTTACTGCTCCTTTTTCCTACCACGATCTTGTATATCTTCGCTATAATCTTTCGACTCCCAAAAGCAAGGGTAAGATAATTCTGCGACGTAATTTCAAAAATATAAATTGGGATAAACTAGTCTCTGATGCTTCAAATATTGACTGGTCCAATGTATATAATGCCACGTCAATAGACTCAAAAGTGGATATATTTAACTCTCTCATCACTTCTTTATATGATTCCCATGCACCTATCAAACGATTCAAGGTAAAACATTATCCTGCACCGTGGCTTTCTTCCGATATTAAGAGCGTTATGAGCAAACGAAACAAAGCCAAGTCACGGTACAAGAAAGTCCCCACCGATGAAAATTTCGCTGTCTATAAGAAATTACGCAATATTTGCAATCGGATGTGTAGGGATGCTAAACGCCGTTATATCTTTTCATGTGTCAGTAACTATACTCCTCCTCAATTGTGGAGGTTTTTTCAGTCACTAGGTGTGGGTAAATCTCAGCCTTCGATAAACAATTTCCTAAATTTAAGTTCAATTAACAATTACTTCTCGACTTCGCCTCTTATCACAGACTATTCAAAAAAACTCTCAGTTCTAAATAAATTAAATAATACCACTCCACCTATCTGTGACAGTTTTTCTTTCGCAGAAATTACGGAGTGTGATGTTAAGACAGCTATAGTTAATATCAGTTCCAGAGCAGTGGGTAGCGACAATATTAGCCGTGACATGTTGATTCCCCTCCTTGACATTATATTGGATGTTATAACTCACATTTTTAACTTTTCCCTAACAACCAATTCCTTTCCATCTCCTTGGAAATCTGCACATGTCATTCCTTTGCCTAAAATCATTAATCCGAGTTCTCCCTGCCACTTTCGTCCGATATCTATACTCACATTTCTATCCAAAGCCCTAGAAAGCATTGTATCCAAACAATTGACAAATTTCCTAAATCTAAACAACCTCCTTAGTCCTCACCAATCCGGTTTCCGTACAGCGCATAGCACATCCTCTGCTTTGCTTAAGGTTACTGAAGATATCAGGTATGCTACGGACAACAAAAACCTTACTATCCTCGTCCTATTAGATTTTAGTAATGCCTTCAACACAGTGGATTTTGATATTTTGCTAGCTATTATGAGCAGTCTTAACATATCTCCACCCGTAATTTCCTGGTTCCATACTTACCTGTTTGGACGTCGACAGATTACTTGTTCTGATGATTCATTCTCTGAATGGGCAGAACTTTCGGCTGGCGTCCCACAGGGCGGCGTTCTATCTCCTTTACTTTTCTCCATTTTTATTAATGAAATCACTAAAATCTTTTCTTGCCACTACCATCTCTACGCTGACGATTTGCAACTGTATAGGCATTCATCATTCCAAAATCTTAATAGCACTGTGAATCTTATAAATGATGACTTAAGATCACTAAAAGAGTGGGCTGAGTCGTTTGGGCTTTTAGTGAATCCCAAAAAATCACAGGCTATTATAATTGGTAGCAGACACTTTCGAAATAGAATTATCATTAATCAACTTAGCAATATAGTATACGACAAATCTATTATACAATTTTCCGATGAAGTTAGAATTCTAGGATTGACATTTGACAAATATTTATCTTGGTCGGCGCAAATTAATGATGTTAGCAAGCGCATTCATATGTCAGTCCACTCCCTTAAACGTTTGCAGAATTTCTTACCCTTGCGGACTAAAATCTTGCTAGCACAATCTCTTTTATTACCCCTTCTCGACTACGCCGACGTGTGCTACTTGGATGCATCTGAGGAACTACTTAATAAGTTAGATCGCCTACAAAATTTGTGTATCCGATTTGTTTTCGGATTACGCAAATTTGACCACATCACAGAATTCCGTCGTCAACTTAAGTGGCTCCCTATCCGCTTACGCCGGAATATGCACATCCTTACCCTGCTATATAACGTCTTTTCTCATTTAGCCCCTTCTTATTTGCATGAGCGTTTCCAAATTTCATTACCTAGTAGCCGCCCTAAACGTTCCTGCGTCTTAGCAAAAACTTTCGATATTCCTTCCTACAAATCTAGCTTTTATTTCAAATCATTTTCCGTACAAGCAGCGAAGTTATGGAATTCCCTACCTAGCCATATTACTTCCAGTCCTTCCGTCATGATATTTAAGCGTAGACTGAAAAATTATTATATGTCACAAACATAAGTTATATTTATAATAATTATGTATGTAAGTGTATGTATTCTTATATATTGTAATTATATGTATTTTTGTATTTAGGTTGATATATATGTAAGTATTTTATTTACCATTTGTATTACTATGTTTATAAAATATAATGTCAATGTACCTTTCTCTGCCCTCTATAACTACGTCTCCAACACTCTTGGGTAGCTGGAAGAGATCTCTTTGAAGAGATAAGTTCATCCTATGTGTACGTCTTTGTTATTGCTCTTTTGTAACTGATTATGGTACATGAATAAATAAATAAATAAATAAATAAATAATAATATCTAAATACTAGAAATTCCGATTTATTTTTATACAAAATATACTGCAGTATCATAAGATAATATACGTTTTCAATTTCATGGAATATGCTATAATCCATTTCCACTTTAATCTAAATTATCGATAATTTCTCGATGCCGTGCGTTCAACTTCATTATCGCGTGCCAATTACAGAGAGGCAAGAGTTAACACTTGACAGGGTGGATAGGCAAATGCGTTTGTATAGTAAGTTACTTCAAATAATTATTTTTATAGATGGAATACTATCATAGAAACACCATTTTTGCTATATTTTATTTGCTCTTTGTTATTTGACTGATTTAATACAAAATGTAAGATCATAAATTTGAAGAATGTTTTTTTTAAATTAAATGTACTTCTGAACTGAAACTGACTAGTACTTAAGTTTAAATAATTTAAAGTTCAATAAAGCTAAAAGATAATCAAGTAACAATTGCTATGTGCACTAAAATAACGATTTCTTTTGGCGTTAAGTTTATTATTCATGTATTAAAAGTAAGAAACAAATATATAACCATAATATTAACTGCTATTTTTAATTTATTTGAAAATAGAAAAAAATCTGCACTCAAACAGTTTACAAATATTTGTCAGGCAAAATGAGTTTATTTATATATTTGTAATATAATTTAGTATCCTTTGACAAGCTTCTATCTCGTAACTACAAACACACACATACAATAAACAAATAAATAATTAACTCTATATGGTAGAGAATATTCTTAACTTTAAATGATATGCTAACGATATATACAAAATATTTTACTAAATATTGGCTTTCATAATATAATGAGGTACACATATTTAGCATACATGTTATTCCCCACTTTATATTTTTTGTAGAGAATTTATGTAAATCTATCTCTATCGCTTTAATATTCATAAATAATTTTAATGCATAAATGTATTCAATTGGAAGTTACATAGTTTTAAACGTTCAACGAAGTGACTCTTTTAATTAACAGTTTGAAAACTTATTAAGTCGTGTATTCGAACTGCAATTGATGTCAAATCAATAGTTCTGTATTATCATGTTGTAAAAAATAGTGTTAATAATGTTCATAAGCTAATAATTACTATATAACTTATGTAATGCTTATATATTTTTTTAATATTTATATAAAACAATATCTATAATAAGCATTAAGGATAGGATTTTAAATGGTTTGTAAAAAAAAAGATAAACATAAAGAAGATTTTTACCTATAAACATTTAATCATGAAAATAGCTATAACCTATAATATTTATATAAAAAGAATATATGTTAGATTATGTTAAAAAAATGAAACATTAATAATATTGAATGATGTCAGCAGATTACTCGTAAAGCCGTTTGTTAAACGAGTAAACTAATTACTGAATGTAATATTGTGCAAGTGTATATGTGTTTATAATACACATATTATGTGAAATGAATTTTTAAATTGTAATCATACAATTCAGGTTTACATTATTAAAGTACATGTAAATATTACAATAATATTAAAAACAATTAAATGTATTGAGATTAGGATTTACATTTATTATTTTTATCATTAAGCATCTATACTCTTATACATCTCATATTTGAGTCCTGTTTCTGTTTATCCTTGTTGATCCTCCTGTTGATTATTTATTTAGAACTTTTATTCTATACTTACTTATAATATAGCTTTTATTTCTGTAACAAAATTATCATATTATTTTATTTTACAACCGGTTCAAAACAGTATTTACCACTACTAGTTACCGACAAAGTCAATAACATTGAAAGCCATGCGTTTGTTCGTGATGATGGCCTAGTTTCAGGGCGTGCATCAACTTCGCCCTATAGATCTATAGTGGATTGTGGAATGCGTGTGGCTCTATTTCCATTTACGTTCAGATGCAATGCGGCGTCAAAATTGGAGTTACCTGGCATTGTGAAGAGCTTTTGTGTTAACATTTCAAAATTGACTCTCAGCATTATTATATTTTATACTTTTTTTTTGTAGAAATATATAATATGAAATATAATGCCATTTATGTCTTGATTTATTCTTTCTACTGTTTTTTCGAGGTTGGCTGGCAGATCATATTTTGGGCATTAAATCCCCCTATTGTACTTCTTCGGGTAAAAGGATTAAATATATAAATAAATATAAAGGATATTACCATTTTAATAATGAAATACAATTTGAATTTTAACATATAAGTAATTATAGTTTTCTTGTATATAAAACGAACAAAGGATTTAATTGCGGAAACTCTGTATTCATTTTACAAACGTAATTTTGCGATTATTTTTATAAGAAAGGATCGTGAAATTACTTTTTAAGTTGCTAGAAGATTTTAGCTCATAAAAGCAGTTGTATTATGTGACGCAATTTCAACTCGAAGTGCAGAAATGCACTTGCAAGGAAATTTCGTACTGTCATAATTATTAAGTTTCATAATTTGAATTTAATCATGAATAGTCTAGATACAATTTCTACGTGAAATAGTTTAATAAAGATATTTTCGGGAAATAAAGTCTAATTAGGTAAAGAATAATTAATTAAAAGAGGTAATTTTTTTTCGTTACTTTAGATAAATCCAAATAGCATTTGTTTTTCCTTCAATTGAAATATATTGTTAAAGTACAGTATGATAATTATAAAGAAGTCAATTACATCCCTGAAAATGTGAACAGTGTCTCAATTTATTCATACGACCAATTGAACATTTAAATGTATTTAAAATATGAAAACGCAAAATAAACAAAGCGTTATTTGAACATAGATTTTAATAGATAACTATAAAACATTTATTGTAAATCTTTTATTGTTAAAAGGTAATTGAGTAAATTAAATTCGTTTAAGCTTAACATAGGTCATAACTGCTATTTTGACCGTTGTCATAATAATATAATATAAAATAATTATGACTCATAAAAATTCTGTAAAAAATATATATAATTATATCATCATGGTACAAAATCCAACAACAGATAAAATCAAGCTAACTAACTAACGAGAAGCCTAAACCATATTGTTATATGTAATCTTGAGGTTTCTTAACGTGTAAACTTTGTAATCTGAGCGACAGATGACACTTATGTGTGACATTGTTTACATTAGGTCGATGTTTAGAAACGGAGATAGGCAAGTAGAGAAGGCTTATGAGCCATTTAGTGACGATATTCTGTTTTGATCTATATAACTCCTACAAATAGTTTTTGTTGGTTTGTGTAAAGGCCTTTTACTGTAAAATAATTTTAGAATATGTAAGATTACATTATAACTTAGACAGCCAGTATCAGAAAAGAATAATAAAAAATATTTAACTAATCCCAACATATAAGAAGTGTATATAGCCGAAGTCATCATCATCGCCATATGTTAAATATAAATAATATTATAAATAATAATATTATAAATGCGAAAGTAACTCTGTCTGTCTGTCTGTCTGTCTGTCTGTTACGCTTTCACGCCTAATTCACTGAACTGATTTTGATGAAATTCGGTGTGAAGATAGAACTGAATTTGAGAAAGGAAATAGAATACTTTTCATTGCGAAAAAATTGGTAGAAGGGGTTGAAATAGAGGATGAAAGTTTGTATGGAAGTTCCTTATTGTCAAACATAACATCATGTAAGATGACATAAAATCATGTAAGACGACTAACCATATCGCGCGATATAACCGAATTTCACGCGGGCGAAGCCGCGGGCGGAAATACTAGTGTTAAATATAAATAAAACTATGAAATATCTCTCACAGGTTATAAATCAATAATGGAAACTCATGTGAAATACGAGAACATTATTTGTATTCAAAAATTGTAATTGAAAAAAATCGATTCGACAAAATATGTAAATCCATTTTGTGTACAATGAAATGCTTTCAGATCTAAAAATAAAAATTAAACCTACCTTGCCAGCCTCTTTGTTTGAGGTAACCTTATTTCCTAACAGCATGTATATATATATACCGCATGCCAAATATACAACGTACTGCTGTTATCATATTGATTATTTCATTTCTAATGCTTTTAACCATATATTTCCGTCGTAATAATATAAAATGAACACATTATGCTAGTTTGTTTTATATTCACGTGCTAGAAATAAAAATAAATACGAGGATTTTTATTTTTCTTAGTGTTTTACGATTGTAATAACTACTACTACTACTACTAGTACTACTACTATTACTACTACTATTACTACTACTACTACTACTACTACTACTACTACTAAACTTTAAATTTAGCCTGATTTTGTCAAATACTTTGCAGCAATCATATTCACGGAAAGAGTTAAATCTGTTTAAAATTTGTTTCAACATGGTTTTATCAATAACCAAGATAGAATGTAAAAAAATGGCTTTATTCTCGAGCTACATAAAAAAATCAAAGTATGATCGCAATTAGTACAAATAATGAGAGAATGACGTTCATGAATACACACAAATAAATTTTCAATATAAATTCGATTTAACTTCTAAAATATTTATAGATTACCATTAAAATCTCATTTTGTTACTATTTTAAAGTAATTTCTTTTAAAGAAAGATTATTATTTGTACCATTTCTGTATAATTGAAATAAAATAAGTCAAGCCAAGGTGGTTATTATATTACTTGGTAGAGGACAAGTGTTATAAACCAACTGCGTGTGAAAAATTGTATTAGGTACTCAGTTCTATAACCTTCGTTTAGTTAATATTTCTTTCCAAGGACGATATGTCAATATAATAAATACCTCGAAAGGACCACGCTACTATTTGCACGTTCAATGTATAAACTATGGTATATTTTAACGTTAATTTGTACCTGAATTTGTTTATTTAATTAGTATAAACTGGATATCGATTTTTTTATTTGATGTTATTTTTCCAAGTATGAATACTTTGTTGATTGTTTAATTTAGTCTTATCTTACCTACATGAGCATGGCAAATTAAAGAATGCTTACACTTTTTTTTTTTAAACTACTGCCTGATTTTTGACTATTGCCTTTAACGGTATTATTATTAGAATGATTTCTTCTTTTTTACTTCTACCGATTTTGTTTGTGCGCGGTCATCACTGCGTACTTCTGTTACCCTAATGCCCCAAGTGTCCTATCTCTGACATTGAAAGGTATTTTAAAGACCTCTTCATTTCCGATTCAACACCGTAGTTCAAGTTTCTAACTAACTCTTCCATGTATCTCTAAAAGTAAATAGCATTGCTCGATTAGTTTGGTCTTCATTCGCAAAGATATTTTAGAAATAATTTCTATTAGATATACAAAGATTAATTTTGATGGAATAATGGAACATGTAGGTACATTATGTATTATTTACGTATTGTTTGTTTATTAATAAATATTTTTTTTATTAAAGCACACATAATAGAAACACTGTATACCCATATAGAAATACTAATTTCATATCTTCGTGTAGCTATTTATCGTCTGTTAGTTCCAAAGTGATAATTAAACATATTACATATGTAGATAACAAGTGAACATCAAACACACACAAACTATATTTGAATACGACTCGAAATGAGTGCCAACGTTTCCTATAATAATGTGGTTGGTGTATGCATTCGTTTTTCAATAGCCTTTTCATCTATTTTAATTTATAATCTAAATAAACTTATTAAAATGGTAAAAAAAAATATAAAAGTTTTGGTGTACACAATTAGACAGGGAAAGGAAGAAAAACAAACTGAAAAGTAAATTTGAAAATCCTGATAACGACCCAGTTTCTGAACGAGTGTGCTGTATGATCTTATATTAATTTATTTAATGCATTGGTATCTGATGTTATTTGTGTTATGCTACACCTAAGCTTTGTTCAATAATAACTATTATTTTACTTTATCAAACATACATTGAAAGTCCTGTCAGGAGACCACAACCTGTGGAATATCGTTGTAGTAATAAATGTTTCATTACTTTATATTAATATTCTCAAGTACATCTCAAACTTTATTCATTGAAGTTCTTACATATATGCATATCGTTTATTTTTAAATATATTGTTTCGAAAAATTTAAGAGACATTATGTTTTCCTTTTGGTTTCAATAAAATTTCCTTATTATTTTAGTTCCATTAGCTCGCAATTTCAATTTATTTTACTGTAGGTTTTCTAATAGAATATTTTGTTTGATATTGTAATGTCGATTACAGTAGAAATTAAATAACAAATGTTAACGTCCAAAAAATATATAATTATTATTCAGCAATTTAATCTAATAATTACTAACAATTATTAAAAATACGAAATATTTTCAATGCATTACCATATTTTCCAAGTAAAAATGAATTTAAGTATGTTAATAATATAATTCAGTTTCGCTTGACGGGTTTCCATCTCATCAGTTCAGAGAGCGTTTGTATGCGGCTCTCACTAAGTACATTATGTAAATGTAATACTAGAGACAGGACGGACCGCGCTCATAGTGCGCTGAGATAACCACACCCATATTATTAGCTGTAGACAGACTGAGTTTCTTTATTCTCAATAATACGGCAATATTTTTAATAATATGAGTATTTTAAGTAAAGAATAAAAAGACAAAGAAAAATTTTGGAAAAAAGTAATCATCAAATACAAAGACAATAAATTGTCTTAGGTATTATTACTTAGCCAAGGACTTTAAAGTTAAAGGTTGATTTGAGAAGAAATCCCAAATTGAGTTTAAATTTGCTTTTAGGGTTCCAAAGTGATTTTATAGATTAAAGTGAAATCATGTTTCAATGTTTCCAAGTGGTTCTTGTTAGAGGTTGTGTTGAATAAAAAATATTTGAAAAGATACGACAGATGAAGTAATTGAAACCTGTGAATCGTTAAATTGAAGCAGACAGAATGCTTTCAATGCATTTTAACTATAAAAGTACTGAAATAAAAAATAATTTCATAGTATATTAACTTGTACTAAATATAATTATATTATATATTTTACCTTTGAAATAAGGTAAATATATTATATATTATACCTTTAAACATAAACCTATACTTTACCTTTGAAATAAGAAATAATCATTAAACATTATTTTTGAACACCACAAAATATGGTTCGTCATTATATGAAAATTAATAGGTTAGATTCTATAACCTATTAATTCCGTGTAACCGTTATATATCATCTAACCGTTAGATGATAGTCTCATTTAAGAAATGTTTTGCTTGTTTTTTTTAACTATCAGAAAAAATCTATATGAAATAATATTCCTGGAGAAGTAACCGAAATAATGGAAATTTGGGATCGTAGCTTTGTATGAAAAGAAAAAAAATGTCTTACGCAGTTCAGTTTGTCATTTTTGCTTAACTTATAATATAACTGTTCAATCGATTGTTATCAAAATTAATATAAACGTATTTTGAGTATGAAAAATATGTCCGTATTGTCCATTTTGCTTTCACTAGATAACGCAACATTATATCAACTTTAACAGAGTTTAACCAATCGAATATTTTTATAAATTGGCAGGACAATCTGCCCGGTGCTGGTAGTAATAAATAATTATATAAAAACATACAAGTAAAATCATAATAAGAATAATACTTCTCATATGTTTATTTTTCAATTAAACAATAAACATATTCATAATCATGTCTGCTGATTATGACATTATATGTTTAAGCGAGACTTGGCTTCTACCTGGTATCAATGACAATGAGTTATTTGACTACCGCTACAACGTATTTAGATGTGATCGCGATTATATTTTGAGGGGAGATAGTATAGGAGGTGGAGTGCTCATAGCTTTGCGCCGAAATATTATTATTAATTCTTCAAGAAAAATTGTATTTTCTAATGCTGTTGCAGATATTCTAGAGGTGGTTATTTGCGCTGGCTTACGGCCATGTTCAACAAACTTGCATTTGTTTTGTTGCTATTTTCCCCACTGTCAGCAACACTCTGACGCTCTGAATGAATTTTTTGAATCCGTTTCAAAAGTTTTTTGCAGGTGCCTGATAACAACTTTTTGATTCTTGGAGATTAAAATATCAGTAATGCGATATGGGATAATCCTAATAGTAGTGGTAGGGGTATAAAAAACTTTAAGGAGAACAACATGTTATTGCAATCAGTATATTGTTTTTTAAATTTTACAAACTTCTCACAATTCAACTTAATACCAAATGTAAATAATAAACAGCTTGATTTAGTAATTTGTGACATGAACTGTGTAGTTAGTCATTGCGCTAATCCTTTTGTAAAAGAAGATCCACATCACCCAGCACTAAGTATAGGCACATCCGTTGCCCATGTTGTTGCGCTTCGCATTCCACCTCGAGACATTCCTATTTTTCGTACTGCTGATTATGACGCTATTAATCGCGAAATGAATTACCTACCTACTAACTGACCTATTTAACTGGGCGGATATTCTTGAAATTGATGAAATTGATGACGCGGTAAACAAATTTTACAATATTATTAAAAGTATAATATTAAAACTAGTGCCAACTAAGAAATCTTTTACTAAGCGTTATCCACCATGGTTTTTGAAAGCTTTGGTGAAGATTATTAATGAAAAACTGAAATTTCACAAAAAATGGAAAATATATGAACGAGATAACGATTACGACCAATTTAGTTATTTACGCTGTCGACAAAGAAGAGTTGAACTAATATGTTATGATTCATATATAACAAAAGCAGAAAATCAGATGAAAAGGAATAGTTAGTTATTTTGGTAATTTGTCAAATCAAAAAACACTGGTACGTCTAAACCTGATGTTATGTTCTTTAAAGATTTTCAATCTTCTAACGGATTAGATATTTGTAATTTTTTTAGCAACTATTTTCAATCTGCTTTTGAATCCAACCCTTATATTGGAACATCAACAAGTACTCTAAATGCTTTCTCATTTCCGAGTAGCGTAAATATTGGTTCCGTTAACCTTTCAATTTTAACCATTGAAAGATATCTCAAAAGCCTTAATCCTAACAAAGGGTGTGGCCCTGACGGAATTCCATCTTTTTTTTAAAGTCCTGTCATAAGTCTCTTTCTAGGTCATTATATATTTTATTTAATTTGTCCCTTCGAAATGGTAAACTACCAAAACTCTGGAAGCAATCGTTCATTGTACCCATTTATAAGTCTGGAGATAAACACGACATCCAAAACTATAGACCTATCTCAAAATAAAATATTATTGCTAAGGTATTTGAAAAAATTATATACGATAGTATATATCCTACCTTAAGATCTACGATAATAGAACAGCAGCATGGTTTTACTACTGGACGGTCAAGTGAAATCTTTGCGAATTTACACAAAGAGTTGCTGTAGAAATGGATAATGGTGGACAGGTTGATGTTGTGTATACGGAATTCTCAAAAGCATTTGACAAAATTAATCACACTTTGCTAATTCAAAAACTTATATCTTGTGGTATACATGGAGATCTTCTGAGATGGCTCATCTCGTATTTGAGAGATCGTAGTCAGGCCGTAACAGTTCGAGGTTTTTGTTCAACTTTTGTACCGGTTGAGTCAGGAGTTCCACAAGGCTCTCATCTTGGACCTTTGCTGTTTAATCTTTTTGTAAACGATGTTATTAGTGTCATTGATAACTGTAAAATCCTGCTGTATGCAGATGATATAAAAGTTTTTAAGTCAATAAAATCAATTCAGGATTGTTATTTACTACAAGAAGACTTAGATAAGCTTGCCATTTATTGTCACCAAAATTGTCTCTATTTAAATGTAAAAAAATGTAATATAATAACCTTTACTAGAAAAACGAAATACATTTTATACACTTATAAAGTTAATAATGATAATTTGACTAGGATTAACGAGGGTAAAGATTTAGGTGTAATTTTAGACAGTAAGCTAACTTTTATTTCACATGTTAATTACATATCGTCGAAGGCTTATAGAATGTTAGGTTTTATTTTAAGGGTGGGTAAGGATTTTAAAAGAGCCTCGACTTTTATACTTTTATTTAATACTTTCGTGAGGTCATTACTTGAATATGCCTCTACGGTTTGGAATCCACTATATAAAGTTCACATTGATACAGTAGAGAAAGTACAAAATAAATTTACTTTCTCGGTGAAGTGAAATTCAAATGTCCCAGATTGAGTTCCAGAAACAATAAGTTATTTTTTATACCTTTTAACAAATGTAAAGCCACAAATAATGTATTTATATCTCGAGCTTGTCGTGACTTTAATAACACTTGTCATAACATCGACATCTTTAATGACAAGATTAGTATTTTTAAAAAGAAATTTTCGTTAAATATTAACGTTTTTATTTATTATTTTTGCAATGTGAATGTGTTCTAATTTCTGGGATTTTATTATTTTTTTGTTATAAATGTTTTGTTTTTTCTTGTAACTTATGCTTTTATTGATGATTTGTTAATATTATTTTTATTTTTACTTTTTGAGTTCATGTTAAGTTTATTATTGTAACAGTGGAAACTTTATTGATATTATGTATTAATTATTAATTTTATTTTTAAGTGTGTGAATATTGTTTGTTTCCCAAATAAATAAATAAATCCCTGAAAAATTATAACTAATAAGGTATCTTATATAAAAAGATCATTTCTTGGTCAACGACTCTGGAAGCAGATCAGAAAGTCCATGTTAATTCTTAGTCGATAAAGTTAACAAATATTATATAATGAATGAATGAATGAATTGGATTTTTTGAAATATTTTTAAGATCTTTAAGAATTGCATAAAGATACAGGAATTAATATAATAATTTGACAAAGAGTGATAAAATAATATCAATATATTACAATGAAAGGAAATAATAGTTTGCGAGCTTATTACATATTATCAACAACTTTTTATACTTATCCATATTCAGGTTTAAAGAATGAAAAAGACTGATTTTGTACGCTTATATATTATAATAAAATAGTTACTACGTGTTTCATACCCCTCACAGAACTCTAAACAATATTTTTTATAATTTTGTTTTTATATTTGTGGCTGTTGGTTTGTTAATACATCACACAAAACTAGACGATCTGCAAACATTTTGTATGAATAAAGAAAATTGTTAGACTCTATATATACGCGATATATAATACATACATTTACAGACAAATTGTCTTCAAAAAACTAGTTAGGCCACAATGATTATAAGATTTTAATCATAGATTTGTATACATTTTAGGTGATGGCTCTTAATTTGTGTTGTTTGTATTATATAAGACAATTAAATTAAAACAATATTCTAACATACATATTGTATTAAAAAAAATAGTATTTTATAACTTATCACATAAAATGTCTAAGTTCTTTTAAGTATTTTAAACTATTTTACTGCTGTAGTTGATAGACAGAACAGTATTGTAAGAATCTTTGTTATTACTATCGACTTGCCTTATGTCTATTAAGTCAAACATTATTTAATTTAATTATTTATATCAGATTAATAATAAACCTTAATTTAAAAATCAAATCAAATCCTATTATTTTACTTAAAACGTAAGTCTGTCTTATGGTACGTAATATATTAATAATATAATATCATAGGACAAATTACACAGAAACTGATCTAGCCCCTAAGTAAGCAAATTATTTGCTGGTGTTAAGGATGCGAGATAACAATACTAATACGTAGAAATACACATTATAAATACTTTGTATTTATTTCACAAGCGGCCAAACCCAGAAATACAGACGTCTACGCTTATCATGTCATATATGTTCACTACAGGGAGTCGAACCCGAGCTCCTTTGCGCCGCGATACGTTAGGCGTTTGACCTCTTCGGCAAAGGGGCGGTAGAATATACATATAGTACTATTACCAAAGGCAGTATAACGTAATAGCTTGTTCATTACTTAATAAATTTTATAAAAATAAGGATAAATAAGTAATTATTATAACTTCATGTCCGTTATAGATGATTATATTATATTTTAATCATATGAATTCTCCAAGAAATATATATTTACTATCACGATTTTTTTTATTGCCAGTTACTATATTAATAAATAACATTTATGAAAATGTATTCAAATGTGAAAGTAATGAAGTCTACATTTTCCGTGACACTTTGAACGATAATCTCCGAAGAATTATTTATATCAGCTACACATATAATAAAATTGTCACTGAGCGATTTCTGTACATGGAAAATATTCAAAAAAACATAATGGGGGGCCTTTATAAGACTAAGAAAACCCAAAAAAAGGTTAAAAATTTTGTCTGTCTATATATATTTATGTCTTAATGTCTGTATGTTTGTGCACGCTATTCTCAGAAACAGATTAACCGGTTTGAATGCAGTTTTCGGGAATATATGTCAAGGGTTTCACGTTACATATAGTGTTTTTTTTACATAAATGGGTTAACAAATAAAGAAGTTAATAATTTCTTATTTTCGTACCATTGCGGTAAGACATTTTTCCTAAATTGAAATAGTGGTTCTCACCTCAGGGAATAATAATACCCTTTACAATAAAAATAAATATCTGTGATTAAAAATTACAAAAAGATATAAATATAAATTAGAAATACTCCAACTCCCAAAAACTACTTGATGTTTGATGAAAATTTGAAGGGTTATAGTTTATACATTACACATTGGCAAAGGGTACGTTTTATCGAAATCTACGCGTACGAAGTCGCAGGCACAGCTAGTACATTATATAACTCCGTGTACTGGTTAGGTTTACCTTTTTTATTTGCAATATAGTTTTTCTTTTATTGCAACCCACAAAGTTTTCATAAGGATCAAGGTAATTCCACGTTGCACGTGTTAGAGGTAGTTTTAATTTAAAAGGACTTTACAACACGATCTGTCGACTGAACAGATTAGAACCCGTCGTTCTTTCAATTGAACCAGATATCTTGCTATATGTACGTCTGTGTCTCATTTAAAAATAAAAATCTCAAATAAAAATGCGCCAAAGGATTTAATGAAGTTCATATTAAAGATTTAATACACACGTTAATGATATGTATTATATATATTATAATAATTAATATAATATACCACTTTTTTTTAAAGATGAATATTTTAATTACTAACTTTAATTAAATTATACGTATCTTTTTGACTTACTGTTATTTTTTTTTAACAAAATGGTAAATGAAAATTTTTAAATTGATATATATTTGTAGGATATTTTCTTAACACAATTACTTTAAAATATGTTTCTAAATAAAATTATTGAAATCTTAATAAATATGACAGTGAAGTCATTACTGATTAAGATTATATATAACTTTAATAATTATATAAACCGTTAAACACAGCTAACTTAAAAATAAAATAATTACAATAAGAAATGTTGGGTTTTCGTTAGATATATTTTTGTTTACTTCCATTTAAAACTCGATAAGTAGCTTTGTTATTATGTTAATATAATTGCATTTTAATAGAATACTTCAAAGGTATCGGCCCAGAGTTGATATATCAGATTGGCTAAGTTTTAATTCTTCGCTTCAGGCAATCGAGCGATAAGTCGGTTTAAATTAAAAAGTTGTCGACAATCTCCAAGCACGGGGATTAAAGAAACTTTCAGTTCCCTGAAAGACCCTTTTTCTTGGTTTTTTGTTTGTAAGAGCTACTTAACAAACGAAATAGATTTATAGTAGTTATAGATTATAATAAAAGTGGTCTAATTAACTACGCAAATATTTTATATTTGTATGCTATCCTGTTTTGTGAAACAGGGTCTAAATTATTTATGTCTAATATGAGGGTAATGATTGACAAGTGTTATAGTGATAAGGAAAGTATAAATTATGAAGTTCCGACTAGATCTGTATATAGTCTAATTGGATACATAATGAACGTAATTAGTATTACAAATGTCATCAAACATAGTAACTACTACATGTATGCAGATGATGTGTGCTTCTTGTACGGAAATAACTTCTTCCTGAGACCCTGGCAAAACAAAAAACCAAGAAGATTTAACAACATGAAAAAGTGGGCATATGATAACGGAATTATTATAGACATAAAAAAAAATGATCTGCTGACGTTTCCCTTATAATAAAAAAGCAAAACAAAATTTATAAATATAATTGGTCATTAATTGTCTGGACAAAAAAGGACGTTATTGTAATTGTAATGGATGTCAATCATATAAAAATCTAGACCTTCCAATAGATTCATATACACAAAATATGGCAAAATATTAAGACTGGTACTTATAAAATTTTATAAACTAAATAAAATATTAAATCAAGGCACCCTGTACAGCGTTTACTATCCTTTAGCAGACCCCACTATAAGTTACGGCCTGAGTTGGTATGGTCTATCATTTCTTACATATATAAGATGAATTAAAACAATACAACTTAAAATATTAAATAATTTATTTAGTAAAGCACAAAGAGTAGTATAAATAAGGAGTATTATGAAAAACAAATATTTCAAAAATGTGAAATATTACCAGTCATGACGCCAAAACACATTACGTAATTTTCTTAGATAAATATCAAAAAAGTAAATTTAAAATAAAGAGAACTCTTAACTGTCCAACCAGAAAAGCATCCGAGTTTTATTTTGTCACAGATTATAAAATAAAAAAAATATTATGGAAAACGTACCAGAAAATGGTTGAATGAAAACGTACATTAGTCGGTACCTACCAGAAAGTTTCGAGGAAACATGTTAAAGATTTTTAAAGTATAAGATTAAATGTAAAAAGGCATTAAAGGATTTATTATTGTATAGAATTTAATTAAGTTATATGTGAGTTTGTGTGTTTGTACGCGTATATGTATATGTATGCATGTTATGTGTGTATCTATATGTATATTATTTAATACTATACTTTATTGTAATAATACTTAATAACGAGAATTCGATCTGCCTACAAACAACTGAGTAGTTTGTTGGCAGATCGAGCAGTAGTTTGTTTTTATATTGTAACGTGTTTGTATTATTTGGATTAAATAAATAAAAATATAATAAAACTCATTAATGTAAAAAAAACTAATAGTTATAACTATTATATTTTTATAACACATTGTTTCGTATAATGATATTTTTTGTGCAGTGGTCAATCAGGCAACAAATATGAATTAATAAAAAAAGTGTAATGATGTGTGACGGCAATTTTGCTATTTATTACAGCTATTTACAGTTTGTGCCATTTTGGTATAAATATATATTTTTATAAACAATCATATATAATTATTATGTATATTAAGATAATATATAATCAATTCAAGTTAAGGTTTAAAAATAATGTATTACGTTATTACAAAGACCTTCTGAAATTTTACTATAGAAATTTATTAATAAAAAGAAGATTAAAGTAATAATGAATAATAGATAAAACTAATAAAAAGTCTTCTTTTAGCCCGTGATAGTAAAACAATTATGAGTTATTGTAATACCGCAAGCAACACTTATCATTTTAGAGATATTAATATTATTTAAAACAAAAATAAGTAACATAACAAAAAGTTTTATATCAAAAACAAGTTAAGATCTAAAAGTATATACGCAATCCTTGTTTTGCTCTCTATTTCACGTTAACGTTGTTTCGTGCGGGGTAAAAAGATTCACGTCGAAAGGTGATCCCAATTAGCACTGAAAGAATGACGTGATGTCTACACTCATTCAATTTTCGTTATAAATTCAATTTACCATCTAACTTTTTATAGGATTACTACTCGCAGCACTTTTTACGAATGCAAGAACCGTCACTAATACAACCATTCTCAGTTTTAATCGAAATTTAGAATAACATTTTAGGGACGATGACAATATTATAATAAATGTTATTTATTACAGCTTAAAAGTCATGATTATTAACAAAGCAATAATTGTGTAGTTCCTTCATGTCATCTTACCTATATCTATTTACGCTGTTAATGTCGCAAACCTGATGGGTTCAATGTTTATTCTAGTCAGCATATTCCGAAATAGGGCTTTTTGTATAGACGAGCGAGTGAGCGACTAGTTATACAACACAGGGTGAACTTAGAATATATCCCAAACTGTTTGTAGTCTCATATCATACCGAGTCTCAAGTTGTAGAAGGAATGTTTGTATGATGTTTCGAAAGGAGTATCGATGTATAGACCAGGTCTTCGTTCAGAAGGGATTTATATCAAGATAATATTTGATTTTTTACGATATATTTTTTAAAATGGAACAGGCTTACCCTAAGAATATATACCCTTACCCTAAGAATATATACCCTTACCCTAAGAATAATAGTAGAACAAGATGTTTTGTATTGAAAAAAATATTTATCCTAAGATAGGCTGTTCTTAAAACGATACTTTTAAAATAAATTCTGTAAAACGTGTCCAAAATATCCGAAGGCACAAAGGAAAATAATGTCGTGAAACTTAAGATGGGTAAGAAAATATTTACATTACAGCAGGGTCCGGCGTCTTGTAATTAGTTGTCTGTTTACATTCTCCTCCGTAACAACCTGCGAGATAGCCTTCATAGTTTGCACAGCGGCCGTGATTTAAAAGATGTATCATTATAATATTTAGCCCCGACGCGAGTTTTAATATATCCTGTTGTTTGTTTTCATTAATTTGAGTGATAAATTTTGCTATTCAATTTCACGCTGAGGATTTATGTTGCTTTTTTATGTATTGAACAATAAACATTTTGTTATGATTTATTAGGTTTTGTTAAGATATTATTGTTTTTACTATATAAAATATTAAAATTAGAAGTTATATAATTGATTTGGTAACAGTATAAAGATTAACATATAATTTCGATAAAAGAAGAAAGTGGGTAAAATTAATATAAAAAAATGTATATATATATGTTATAGTTTTAGTTTTCCAAATAACTTACAAATATATATATATATTAGTAAATTATTTGGAAAACTATAACTCGGTTCTTATTCATTATTTTCTCTTAGCTTATATTAAAAGGTAATAAGAAGATGTGGAGAACTAGAATCTTGGTGACAGTAAAAGGTAGATACTGTAATAAATTGAGTCTCAATTTTACTCATGAGTCAATTAAAACTACATGTGGCATCATGAACTCAGTTCAAGCCAAGCAATTTATCTATAATAACGCAAGGAAACAATTTAACTTGTGCAAAACGATTTAAACTTTGGCTATTTTAGGTATAAATCTTGAGATTTAACATCATAATTTAAAAAAAATCTAGATTATTTTTAACGTTATTAAACTATACAAATATTTTAAAAGTATTGATCATTTGGTTTTTTTTATGTTAACTAGGTAAGTGAATGATATTTAAGGTGAAAAAAATGCTGGTTAACAAACTTTGCAATAAAAATTGGTTTATATATAGTCTAGAATTAAAAAAAAACATTTGTTATTTTTTGTCATCATTAGTTTTTCTTGAACTTTTTTTTAATTTTTAAGGTGAAATATATAATATAATATTTTAAAAGAAAATTACTAGAATTCTGTTCATAGACAGCAGAAAATCATCTTCAAACTTCTGAAACTCTAAATGATGCATAAAATTGTGTCAAAAAAGAAAGTTTAATCTAACAAAGGCCTTGAAAGTAGCGCAATCAAGCTTCATTATTTCTATTCAGAAAACTAATATTAAGTGAAAAGTTCATTCAGAGCAGGTACAATGCAAATCCCATTCGTTTTGAAATACAATCGTTGAAGTTTTGTGCGCTGTTTAAACTTGAAATGGCTTCCTAGTTAATCGTTGTCATTTGGGAGAGAACCTCTGCAATTTGGCTTGATGATGTTTTAGCAAAGTTCACAGTGATGCCTAATCGTTTTAAAGTAAAAATTCTGAGACTCCATTATATTAAATAGACTAATAACATGAGGGAGATCTTCAAAATGATTTTTTGTATGAAATATTATTTTTCTTAAGAAAGATATGAAAGATAAATAGATTAAATAAGATCGTGATACCGAAATATTAAAGTTTTTGGCCTAAACTATCAGTAATAAAAAAACAGTAAATATTGTTGGCGTCTTTTAAACTTAATATTAAAATAATTTACAATATATCTGTCATTGCTATTACTTCAAATATATGACTAGTCATGTATCCAAAAACTTTAAACACAAAATATCGAAATTATAAGTACGTTTGTTGTTTTCCCACACTGACCTTTATATATTCGTGTTTCGTTCTTTTGTTTTTCTTCAGACAAAAGACGCACCTTTGAAAAGGAAATCCAGTGAGCGTGTTATGTAAATTAGAAAAGAACAGACTCCTCGACATTCATAGGCCTAATGGTAAGCAGTCTTGTAACTTTTGTATTATTATAATTTATTATTAAAAAAATAACTATTAATTAGTTAAATTAATCCAAACTAAAAAATATATATTACAATATAAATCTTATAACAATGCTATTAATAAAATAAAGGTAATACAAAAAATACACGGAAGAAACCTACATTGACAATTATTATACAAAGAACATTATTCTACAATTCAAGCAGGATTTAAACATTTTTTTAAATTATAAACAATACTTTTTAAACTATTTTCTATAAAATGAACTAGTCAAAGAAAGTTAAAGTAATATCTTTATAGAAAATCGTATAGACAACTTCTTACCATAACGCATCTCGTGTGTGCATAACAAAGTATTCGGTTTTATTGCTGTAATATACGCGAGCACTCAATTGCGACTTCGTACTAGAGGGACTTAATGAAATTTTTCTGATTATTCCGCCTATTTGTGAAAGGACTTGTTACAAACTCTGTCATGGAATTGTACTAAATTAATAAGCAAAATTGTTTGTTAGTCATTTTTACTTATACATATTAAAGTTCAAAACATTTTCTTTTCTAGAACGATTATTAGAAACCAAAATAAACAAAAGAAATTTCAATCACATTACAATAGTATTTGTGATTTTGGATTGACATTACTTTTTATTAAAAGAAACATATTATTAGGTGGTGAGAAAAACGGTTTTTTTAATTATTTCTTTGGTTATTAAAGTTATAAAAAAATGTAAGGGGGAAAAGGTGTGAGCAATTTTGTGTCGTGCCTTATGGTAAACGAAATATCTTCTAGGTCGACCTTTTTTAAAATGGCATTACGGGTTAAAAGTCTCACAAACGATTTTTCTTAGCATTCTAAATATAATTATTTATTATAACAATGTGCTTAAAATCAACCATTTCTGCGTTATTTAAAAAAATGTTTTTACCTGACCTAGTACAAACTAAAAATTGTTTCATATTTTTACTTTTCTTTAGTTCATTTTCATAAAATACTATACATTCCAAACCAAAACAAAACGTCTTTAGATATTTGACTGATGTGTTTTGAAGATATTCTGCTTATAAAAGTGCTGTGTTAATCTTTGTTATATTAAGTAATAATATAAATTTCTCAATGTAATATATACCCTTCCTCTTTACTCATAGGTGGTAGACCATAACAACGGGTCGCCGACAAAGTTACCACCTATCGGTCAAAGTTGTGCCGCAAAGCATCCTAGTCGTATGCCGGCACGTTGCTTAGTCTGGCGGCCCGCAGTTAGTTGGGGCCCCAATTAGTGGGTCAACTACCTACGAAAGGCTGCCCTGCCATGTGGGAAAAATCGTGCTCCAGATAAGAAGGCCCGATGGGGATCCCTGGGGGTTCGGGCGTCATACATACAGCGACAGAGAAAGCAAATGTATTTAACAGGGTCTGGCATGCGAGCTTTAAAAGCAAGATTTCAATAAAGCAAGCATAAGCAAGTAAATGCCGGATTGCCTCAGGGGTCCGTTATTTCTGCAAATCTTTTCTGCTGCACATTAAAGATCTGTTGAAGGTATCTATGGCTATGTAGTCGTTTACACAACTATACTATCGACAGCACAGTTGTAGAAAGATATCTGAAGAATAATCGGGCTAGTAGAGATCAAGTACAGTCTGTAAGAGAAGCTATGGTGCATCGATGGGTGACAAACTTGTCAAATTTAACGCTACTAAAATGCAGACCTGTCTGATCACCGCCAAAAGAAGCCCTTTTCCCTTGGCTCCTACTTTACATAAAGCATCCTTCGAATACAGTGACAGGTTTCATTTGTTAGGCTTAGAGCTTTCCTCGAACCTCAACTTTGGTCGGTACGGTTGAGTCAAGAGTTGGTTTGGTTAGTGCCAAGATTAACTGCCAGAAAGCTTGCCGTTCTTTCGACGATCCGACAGTATTTTACACTAGGACAGCTATTTATTTAATGCAAAGCTAAAATCCGGTCGTATGTAGACTGTGACGGACATCAAATATGTACTGTGGTCACACATTTGCTGGTGCCACAAAATCTCATCTTGCGATTCTGGACTCAATTGAGAGGTGAGTAGAGAACTTATAGGCCAGAAATGGTTGAAGCCAACCTTCACAGCCTTAACCATAGGCGTATAATTGCTAGCCTCTGAGTTTTCTAAAGTTTAAATTTTGTCGAGTGTGCTCAGAACTTACAATAGTTAATTCCCTCTTCCCCCTTACATCATCGGACATACCAATGCACGGCACGTATCAATCCCTACGCTGTGGATATTCCTCCTGCCCGAACAAAGCGTTTTGCTTGGTCTTATTTAGTACCATCACCGAAGCACTGGAACAGCTTGAGTGCGTCGGTATACAATGTGGGTGTCTTCGAAAGAAGAGTGAATAAGTTACTAAGTTAATGCCTAATGTTAGTGCCTATTGGCACTTTTTAACGTTCTCTTTCAAGAGAGTACTGCAGAGGCGGCATAAATGGCACCAGGGATCCTATTATCGCCAACAATGATTTTTGGACACAACATGTTGATAGAAAGTCAGCAAAATATCTAGACTAATTGTTGGAACCTCAACAATTCGTTCTGTAACACTATCTATTATATTGAAGAACAAAAAGGTAAGGTGTGAATAAAAAATAAATAAAAAAGATAAGAATTCCTATATGTTGGATGCATTACCGACTGTATGTGACCAATACTTAATTATACTTAGAACTCTGTATAATGTAAGCAATAATATAATTAAATTTAAATTTTAGATTTACTAGTATTTAAAGTTATTTAGGACAAGTAAAAATCTTCCCAATATTCAAGAAGTTCACGAATTTTATTTTAGTCACGTATTCAAATGAGAAAAATTTCGTTACTTCAAGCGTCCGTCCCTTGTATTTATTCCGAATATTTCTATAAAGGGGTATGAATAAACGATTCACTCTTAGAATTGTATTACAGGGCTTGTAAAGGATGACGCTTTTAACTCTTTATTATTACTTTTTACTTTTATTCCTATATATACTTTTCTTAAATTAAATATAAAATAAAAAACAAGACGGTAGCGGTAAATCTTAACATGTCTATACTTGTTATAAGACATAGACATAAAAATTAATTTCGTTTATGGTACCTTTTTAATGTAAAAATATAAACTGTAATGTTAAAATATAAACTGTACTGCAGGTATACGGTAGCGCATTGATAGAGCAACGAGAAGAGACTGTTTTTCAGAAATTGAGGGACCAAATTCTGACCGTATCGATTATTTTTCATTTTAAATTTAATTGGAATTAAAATAAGCTTAACAAACATTTAGTGTCAGTTTCTTCATCACCAAGAAATATTATTATCAATAACCGTTTTTATTTTATTTTCACTAGATATCTCATAAGTGTAACATTGGTCATAATATTTTTATAGCCTTACTTTCAATTAATATCATAAGTCAATCTCTTGTCCAAAGTTTTATTATAAATTCTAAAAGTTTTTCAATAGTTGGTACTCTTCAATGATTTGCAGTAATGATGAAAATCATTGTAGAGACAGTAATCGTCCGGTTGATTACTGTAATACATAGAGACGTAGGAATCAAATCATGTTCAAAATCTTTAATATTAGGTTTTTGTACTTGTTAATAAATGTTACAAAAAAAAACATCTAAAGCTTCTGGAGGATTTACAATTTCAGTTTGATATAGCAGTTATTTACTTATAACCACAGATTTGGGGGTCTTGCAAATTGGTGCATTAGTATGAGAGAGTAAAGAGTTTTTTCTCAAAAAGTAGAGTTTTTTCATAATAAATTACACAAAGAACACTCCATTATTAATTTGCTGTACAAAACCCAATATAAATATTTTTTAGTTTCAGTTTGACTGAAAACAACTTTACTCGGTTATACCTGGCACCCGATGAAATTATGAGTACACAATAAATAATGCTGTGCGAAAGCGTAATAGTGTGACTCCAATGGTATAATAAAGAAAATATTATTTTCTGTTCTGTTTTTTGTAAGTTGAGGATCGCGATTACGTACCACGCAATTTTCAGGATAATGTGGCTGCTGAACTATAAGTAGTAACTAACTAATAGCAAAAAAAAAACAGATGGTTGGTGAGTATTTTTCACGATTTTGTTAATAAAACATATTGGCAAGGGGTTTCCATTTTTCCATTTTCCAATTATGTAGGACAAATATTTTGTTCAGTTTATGTAGATAATTATAGGGGTAGTTACCATTTATCAATATTGATGTAAGGAAAAAAGTTGAACGTCTAGTCAAAATGTAGCTATTCACGAACAATCAGCTTGTTAATAATGAATGATGAAAATTGGCCTGGGATACAATATGACCAACATTAAGGATGTAGTTTATATACGCCACAACATTGTTGAGTCACTTGGCAAACGGATGACTGAGTTTGACGAACAGTTAATTAAAAAAAAAAAAAAGTTAATGCCAATATACCTGTTTAAAACATTATTGTAGAACAATCTTGGCCGGCTAATATCTCATAATGGGACTGCTCATAACCCAAGTTACTGTTGATAAATAGAGTGATGCTTTTGTTATCCATTCTTGTAATGATTGATTTCAGTATCGCATTCCACGATGTCGACTATGATATTTTACTATTCGGTCACAATACAATATCTCGGTTTCTTCTAACAGGTGGTTTTCCTGATAGTTTCATTATCATTACCAGGCAGGCCCAGGCAAGCCAGGTAAGTATGAGCCCGTATGGTTACTGGCCCCATAGGACACTTTTTTTATCTTCATTATTATTTTTATTAGGTCCATTAAATCTAATCAAAATTGTCATCTTCACGCCGATGATTGGTAGATTCAAGTATATATAGCATTGTCAACTTGATCATTTTAGTAATAAATACAAATATTACCCTTGAGCAAATGACTGGTTTTCGACATTGCTATTAAAGTTAACCTTACCAAATATATAGCGATTTTTGTAGGTAGTTCTCGCAATTTGTTTTTCATTTCTATTTTTTTAATTTTTTTTGTTCATGTTAATGCTGTTAACTCTGTCGGTTATTACAGCGTCAACGGGGGAGCGAGAGAGTCGGAAGACTTGAGTTCTCGCTAGTTGGCTGAAATTAACTCAAAGTCTGTACCGAACATCATTTTTGATAGCACCACAGAACTTTTTTTTATGTAAAAATGATAAGAATATAATCCGCAGCTCTTAGTAAAAAAATATTCTTATCGCTTAGGAATAAATAAAATTTTGTGAATATTTTATTACTTCTAATTCTTGACTATCAGATGAGGGCTCCAAATAGGATGTCAAAGTTCTGAACAAACTTCCTCGTTGACTCAATACTTGCATTTGATTTATTTTCGGACTACCGAAATTCGATCAAGTGTCAAACTGAAGATTCTATGACTGAAGCGGCTACCAAAAGGTGTTGAATAGTTTTTCCTTAACAATGGTATTCCGGTCAGTTGGTAGTAGTGTTAGTTATTATGTATTTTTTTTTAATTTATACGTTTTTGTATATACATATTTATTTACTTATTTTTACATCTAAAAACTTTCCCGTGTCTCCTAGGTCGGCTGATAGAAAATGCATTATACCATTATTGAAGGCTGTTTTACGCTTTAATCTTAAGTAAAATTTGCAATAAATAAATATTTAGGAACCAAAGCAAAAAGTGAAACGTATTTTGTTAGATCTCATGAATCGTATTTTGTTATATCTGACTGCAATTATTTATTAATAAAAATATTTTAAAAAAATGCTGTTTTTATATTACTACAACACTAATATATAGATTGGATCGAAATAAACAAATGGTTAAAAATATAAAAATAATCCTAACCGTTATTGAAACTTGATATTATTACATCAAAAAGCTTCTCTTACTTCTTACTTAGTCTAAGTATTATTTCTGTACAAAAAAAAATATGTTATTCACTCTACATTTATATACTCTACATATACAATTATATGTTATTGTTGTCGATATATTTTTTTTTTATAATTCACATTCACAATTACAGAATATTAAAAAAGTAAATAACAATTTTCAGCGAGAATATCTAGAAAATTCAAAAATTACTATATAATGAAATTACTGAAACCTCAAAAGGATGAATGTGTAGTAGGTGAACTTTATACTGTTTACTGTGGTACTCGCGAGGGATACCACGTAACAATTAAGCTTTTTAATTTGAAGACAATCAATAAAGCGTACCTATACATCGAGTTATTAGGGCTTTTTTAATTTTCTGGGCGTTATTAAAGACACATGTTAATTTTTTACACAAAATGTATTTTTGGATTTTGTATGTGTATGTGTAAAGTCACATAATATACTGCGACTCTTTTGTATTAAAACTATTAATTTAAACACCAATTAAAAAGATTCGTTGTCTTTTCTAAATTTAATATTCCGCTAGACTAAAAAAATCAACCTAAAAAAAATGGCCAACAGAATAAAATAATAAAAACGGTACATATCAAGAAAATGTATATACTGCACTGTTATAGTAAATTGGATAAAATAAGAAGGGAAGCAGGTACGAAAAATCTACAACATTCATACTCAATTAGGTTAAAAGGCAAAGGTATTATAATAACAAAAAGTATTGGTTTCAGCAAATAAAACACTGCGCTAGAGTTATAGCCTGTCGTTCCGTATACTTATTTATCACGTCACTACTCACGTCGTTAACATTACAAAGTTGACGTAGTCCGCTTTAGTGCTCGTTAAACTTGCTACAGCTATATTATTACTTCAGGAATCTAGAAAAAAGAACAATATTTTCACAACGTGATTTTGTTGGACGTAACATTGTTCAGTTATTAATCATTATGTATGATATATTATATTTCTTAGAAAGAAAACTAGTTTTAAGTTTATAGTCTAAAGGGAGACAGGCAGTAAAGTAAATACATTATAAATGCCTCAATATTATAAGATGTTTTAAGGTACATATTACTAGCATAAAACATAAATATTTATCAATAAAATTAAATATATTTTTTAATTCAATATTTAGAAATAATTATACTAAAACCTAATTATACAAAAATCTAATTACACAAAACTCGTAAAAAATTCTTAAAAAGTGTTAAAAGTGTTAAAACAACCGTAATATTATTTTCCGAATAGTAAGTACTATTTGCAAAGTGAAAATATTAACATTTCATTTTTACACTAGCTGTGCCTGCGACTTCGTACACGTAAATTTCGATTTTGATAAAACCTACCCTTTGCATTTACTTGTCTAAAAACTATAAACCTTTAAAGTTTCATCATACTCAATCAAGTAGGTTTTGCGGTTTTGCGTGTAGGAGTATTTCTAGTTTATTTATGTATATATTTTTTATGTTTAATCACTGGTATCAATCACTTTATGTTTAATCAAAATAAGAGATTTTTAACTTCTTTACTGGTTTACCGATTATTAAAAAAAATGAAAAGTGAACCCCATGACAATATATTCCCGAAAACTGCATCCAAATCGATTAATTCTTTTCTGAGATTATCGTGTATAAACATAAAAACATACCGACAAACCGACAAAATGAATAAAATATTGTTTTGGGTTCTCTTGGTTGTATAAAGTCCCTCATTACGTTTTTTTTTATATTTTGCATGTACAGATATCGATCAGTGACAATTTTATTATCTGTATAGATAAATGTTGCTAATATTTTGGTAAATTCCTGCCCGTATCGGTTTTTTTATTTCATTCTATATTTATTTTAATTTTAATTAAGCTTAACATAGCTTTTTTTTTATCGTTGGAAAAATGCGTTTCCGCATCATCACACCGGCCAGGAAGGCGATGGCCAGGCGGTATGTGCGGCACCCGGCAGCATAGGAAACGCTGCCATTTTTAAGGCACCCCACTAAAAAACCAACGGCTGCCCTCATCGCTGCAACGGGCCGCCACGGGATCGCTTTCGCACTCACCGTGACGCCCCGGCAAGCTTAACATAGCACTACCTTATTATATATTTTTCAAGTATTGTTGTTTTTAATCGATACTACAACGATAAAAACATTGTTTAGATATGACTATCCTAATGAATCCTCTATTCATCGAAGTAGGTAGTGATACGGTACCTCAATTGGTAGTTTCCCAGCGGTCAGCGGATATGTATTTCATTTTGGTTTATTTTTTATGCTACATTAATCAAAAAAATTAATAAAATTAACATGTCTTTTTATTTTCATAGATATTTCCAATCTTAAATAATCATGTTTACGTTTATTCCACATGAATAAAGACAGAAATAGTTATAAATGAATTGTAAAACTATTTGAATTTAATATATATTCAATACAGTTTTATGTCATCATAACAATAATATTTTCTACTTATCTTTTTAAGTGTTACGTTATCAGTCAAAAATTTTGAATACATAAATCGGGAATACTACTTTAACTTTTATAAGGAGCAATAAAACAAGATATATGGATTTCAAGCTATCAGCTCCCACTTAGGATATCCATAAACGGACGAGTAGAATTTAGTCGCATCTTCAAAATGTTCTCGCTTTAAAGTTTTATAATTTGATATAAACTTTTAAATTATTATGTAGAACAAAGATCTCTGGAGAATAACTCTTTTATCCAAAACGTATTATGAATAAGGATTAAGATTTATACAATTTAAAATTGTAGAACTACGTCAAAAATTAGCATATACACTATCATGCAAGTAATATGTATTTTTTTTAATAGGCAAGGCAATATATGCAAGTACATCCACCGCATAATTTTGCATAAAATATATCGTTTGAAAATATATTTAAACATTTATCACCATGTTCAGCTTATTTACATTTTTAATAAATTTAGAATCGAAAATAAAATACGACCAGATTCTCTGGAATGCGGTCCTCTGGGACGGTTTCCCAGAGGACGAATCCTGGTATCGTTTTATTTTCTATTCTATATTTATTAAAATTACAATATATTGAATACGTAGGTAAAGATATAAATAAAATTTTTCGTTAACTTATCAAGTTTTATTAAAAATACTTTTATTAATTTCCATCGATATTTACAAATTAAATTTACAAAATAATCAAAGCTACAACAAGGATTTTAATATCACAGTGCGATAAAAAATACTAAAGTACACATCTATACATTGTCACTGTATCGTTAACGAGATTGCCTGACCTAAATAAATGCTTTTAAAGTTATTTGAATTTAATGCTCCTGTATATGAAACGAAGTATTTTAAATATATTATTTGAAACATTATTTTTTTTACTATACTTTGTGTAATCGATTTTATTAAACATTAATTATTTGTATCAAATCTTATAAGCGTTTGAATAAAGTGTAAGAATTTTGTGTAGAAGGAGTTTATCTTTCATTAGTCCATTATTCCTTAGATTCCTTTAAATAAGTGCAGTAGCATTAGTCTTCTTACATTTCTTTTGTATTTCAGCTTTTTCTTTTTTTATTTTCATACATCAATTGTATCAATAAATAAATTTAGTTAAATTAAATTAACATGCATAAGTAATAATAAAAAAGGAGTATTATATAGGTATTATTCTAATGCTATTTAGAAAAACTTAAGCGAATGTTATATTTCTTGATAACGCAATAATACAATTATTTAGATCAAGGATCAATATTTATATCAATATAGAATTTTTAGTAGTGATTGCGTGATTTTATTAAAATGTTTTAATTTTGATTCGTATTCTATTTTTTTTTAACCGGTCTGAGAACGTAAAGCAAGATCAAACACCTATCCATTTATTTACCAACACTACTAGTATCATAGCATAGTTGAAAGGAGTATCTCAACAGCGCAAACTGAAAACCAAAGCAACTATTTCAAAGCCCTTCTATGACAAACAACTACATAGACGTTATTAATCTCGCCTGGCGAAGCGTGCTTCGAGGTGTAAGAAAAATGACGGTGTAAAGATACAGGTGTTTACAAAGACAATAGAAGAACTTGTGGGATTGCTATTGACGCGGATAAATGAACTACGCATTTATAACGCGTATGGCTGTTTTTCTATTTACAATTGTTATTTAGTTCCTATAAGTAATCTAAGGAAACGGAAAAATATATATTATTGAATTTAGTGAATTACCGCCCCGTTGGTCGAGTGGTTAGCGCAGACGTGTTTTGATTCCCGACAGGGACATGCATGTATGTGACGAGCATAGATAACTGTATTTCTATGTTTGGTCGTTTATTAAATATATTTAGAGTATTTATAATGTGTATTTCTAACACCCTTAACACAAGCAAATAATTTTCTTACTTAGGGGTTAGATCAATGTGTGTAATTTGTCCAGTGTTATTATTATTATTATTATTAAAATGTTAGAAGTTCAATTATAAAATTGTAATACTTTATGTTAGAGTAGAATAAAATACTTATTATATTATTGTTGCAATTATTGCTAATTAACAATAATATATCTTTAAAGAGAATTTTATATTTTATGATCAACTGGTATAAAATTAATAATAAATATTATATTTTTTAGTCTACTTTTTAGTTACGGGTCCAAATTTAAGTCGGAATTTAGTTATTCAAAGTTGATTACTTAATTGAAAATGAATTATTGAGACTTTAAATGTAAGTTAAATATTTAAAAATTAAGGCTAAAAATATATAATATGCTTATTTTATTATTATTATTATATTCATATTATCATCAAAGAAATCGTTACATATTAATCATATTTGTGTAATCGTTACATATTTATCCTATTGTATTTTGAAGATCCCTGTACCAAATATAAACAAATATATTTTAACTTCTTTAGAACACATTACATTTAAGTATGGTTTAAGTGCTTTAATAGTGAAGTAAATAAAATTAAGTTAGTTTTATAATAGCAATTAGTAGTTTTAATTTCGAATGTAACATTTTTAACTAATTATAATATTTTTAAAGCTGATTTTTGCTTACTATAAAGAAGTTGTAGTTCGTAAAAACGTATTATAGTATCATATGGTTAGCTTGAAAATTTCTTCGAAGTAAGCGAGTTCAGCCTTCTGTTCATTAGCTCCCAAGATAAGAACAACAAGATTCAAACTGCAATTACCAACACAATGAACTTTAGAAACTCGCTTCACATTTAGAATATTAAAAAGCAAATTCGATCGAACAAACTTACAGTGAATCTTAAAAACCTTTTAAAGGCATTTGCAACCTCCATAATCTATTCATTGCAATAATCCTAAGTGCGCAAAATGTGAAGAAAATCAATCACGTTAGTGAACAGATAATAAAGAATGATAATTTAATCTCGCTGAGTAGTAGTGACATGTAAGCCGAGTTGTTTATGTCAAGATTTAGATGATCACTTTTTTGTTTAGGTTGTCAAAACAAAGACCTCACTAACTCTTAATACTATTAAATTAAAACGAAATTAAAACCATCTTTCGTCGCGTTGCTCGATGAAGTCGTATATGGGAAATGAACAGCTGCATTGCGTTGGCGAACCGGTTTGGCGTCCAGTTGGTGTTTGTTCTGTCGGATGTCTAGTCGACGAGGGTAGCGGAATCCGAAACGACAGCTTTCCGCTGACTGCCCGCAGATAGATGGGCGCCCAGTAAGTGGGTCAGCCACTCCCAATAGATTGCCCCACCAGCTGTGTTAAATACCAGGGTGACTTCAACGTGCTGGTTGGCAACCAGTTGAAGAGGCCCGATGGCAATCCCTGGGGGGTTCGGGCGTCTCTACATTCCCCACAATACCCTCCCAGTGGAATGACATTACCAATTTTGAAGTCCGATTCGATAAGTATCGCCTCGTTCAAATGTCATTTCACATCCTCTTCACTTTTATATATATATTTTTTTTAAGTAAAAGTACAACGAAAAGAACAAGTTTATATAGCGGTTACAGCCCTCCTCACTCAAAGTGCATCTTACTAATATCCCCTGATATGCTTGAACTCTAATATCTTACATGTCCACCACCACCTGGAGACAGAGCAACCGCACTTGCTCTTTTTGACGCAGATACAATGTCCTTTGAGCGCTGCGCACTTGGATTATCCCGGTTACACGTTCGAGCATAACTTTCGCTCACGTTTTAAAGTCTGTGGGTATGCGCAGAACGACCTCTCTATCCAGCGACATTGAAGACTCCACTTTTTCTTCATTATCGGTTTTAAAAGACGGAGAAAACGAAAAAATCCTGTATCCTTGTGTCTACCGTTTGCACAGCAGTGACCAGGAGACAACTAGAGTATAAGAGTATCTCGGTGAGATGACTTTGCATCAGTATATGACTGCTGCTGATATGATTTTGCATCAGTACCCTACAGCGCAGATAGTCTTTCTGGGGGACTTTTATGCTTGTCATCGGGACTGGCTGTTCCCGTACCCGAAAACCGACCATGCTAGAAGAGAAGCGCGGAACTTTGCGTTGTCCTTGGACCTCTTTCAGCTGGTGAAGCAAGCGACAAGAGTACCCGATGTGATAGGCCATACAGCCAATTGCCTGGACCTTCTGCTGACAACTGATCCAGACAGGTATCGTGTTGTGGTCACCTCCCCCTTGGTAACCTCCGATCACTGTCTGGTGAAATCTGTGTTTACATATTCCCCACCAGCTCTCGAACCACATGGTGTTAGGCGAGTATTTAAATACAAGTCAGCAGATTGGGATGAGATGCGACACTTTTTTGCGTCTTATCCTTGGCGGCAGATCTGCTTCTCTTTTTTGGATCTGTCGAGTTACGCAGATGCTATAACCAATGTGGTGCATCAGGAAACGGAGTATTTTATTCCTTTTGCTAAAGTTCCCATGGGTAGCAAAGCTCGCCAATGGTTTAATGCCGAATGTGGTCATGCTCATGACCGAAAACATTCGGCATACCTCATTTGGGCTGATGCTCGAACCGCAAAACTGCGGATGTAAATTCGAAGAAGAGAGCCTTTAACCAAGCTGTCATTCCTATAAGAAGGCATTGTGGAAGGCTCGTCTCGATCGTATCGCTAAGAATGGCGAAAAGCTCTCTGTCAGACCAAATGGCAGTCGAGCTTTCTGGTCTCTTGCCAAAGCGATCGAGTCGAATTTCTGCCAACCCTTACTGCCTTGATCTGCTGAAGCCGGATGGATCCCTGCCCCACACAGCAACAGAGAAAGCGAATATATTTTCTTCTGTTTGCTGATAATTCGCATCTATACACTGGCAATGCTTCTCCAGCACACACTGCGGTATTTCAATGCCTGAAATCCTCATTACGAACAAAAAGGTAAGGAGATCATTTTATTATTTAGATGTGCATAAAGCCAGTGACCCTAACGGTATACCAGCTATTCTGCTCAAGAGAGGCGCGTTGAGTTGTTTTCTATATTGACACGTCTATATGGCTTCACTTTCAAGACTGGAACAGTGCCGAAAGCTTGCCAACGTGTAACCCGTGCCTGAAATAGGTAGCCGTGCCAATCCTGCCAATAATAGACCTATCTAGAGCGTGTATTGAACTCGCGATTTCTAGTGTACCTAGAAGGTAACGAGCTCCTCAGTGGCCTACAGTACAGGTTTCGTTGAAATGGGTCCGCTGGGGACCTTCTAGCGTACGCTACACATTTTAAGTGAGCCTATCGAGAGAAACGGAGAAGCGGTAGCCGTCTCTCTGGATACGAAGGCATTTGACAGGGTCTGGTATGCGAGCCATTCAAGCAAATTTTCAGCGTTCGGTATATCTCCTGGTCTGATTGGCTGGGTAACGGACTTTCTGAGCCAGAGATCCCTCTACTGGGAACTGCTGAGTTGTCGACGGGTGTTCCTCGGAAATCTTGACAATAAATTCCAGAGTGCCTCAGGGGCCCGGTAAATATGCGTATGCAGACGACAGCATAGTTGTAGAAAGATATCTGCCGAGTACTCGGGCTAGTAGAGATGAAGTACAATCTGAAAGAGAAGCTAATATAATTGCTAGCCTCTCAGTATTTTATAGGATACATTTTGGTGAGTGTGCGCAGGAATTACACAAGTTAATTCCCCCGTCCCCCTTCCATCACCGGACGTCCCGACGCACGGCAGGTATCCATCCTTTTGTTGTGGACATTCCACCTGTCCGAACGAAGCGCTTTGCTTCCTCATTTTTAGTGCGTACAGCGAAGGACTGGAACAACTTGCCTGCGTCGGTATTTCCGGCCAAATTTATGTGGGTGTCTTCAAGAGAAGAGTGAATAGGTTGCTAGGGCAATACGACTTACCATCTAAGACTACATTCCATTTACCATCAGGTGGAATGTAGTCAAGCATTGCCCTAGATCATATAAAAAAAAAAAAAAAAAAAAGCAATTGTGCAATGTCGTTTATGAGACAAACTTCAGGCAGTCTCCGCATGGGGCAATGCCAATCTTGCCAAATTCAACGCCACCAAAACGCAGAAGTATCTGCTCACTGCCAAAAGAAGCCCTTTCACCTTGGCTCCTACTTTTCTTTGTGTCCTTGTAACACAGTACCGGCTTCAGTTATTAGATTTTTAGATTTCCTCAAATCTAAGCTTTGTTCGGTTCATTGAGTCCAAAACAAGAGCAGCTGCAGGCAAGCTTGCAGTTCTTGCGAAGGTCTGACAGTACTTTACACCTGGACAAGTTCTTGTTTTATACAATGCAAAGATCCGGTCGTGTGTGGAGTACTGTGGTCACATATTTGCTGGTGCCGGAAAATCTCATCTTGCGGTATAGGATTCAATTGAGAAGCGAGCAAAGAGGTTTATAGGCGACCCCGAGGTGGTTGAAGCCAACCTACACAGCCTCGAGCACAAGCGTAGAATTGCTAGCCTTTCAGTATTTTATAGTATACATTTTGGTGAGTGTGCGCTTGAATTACACGATTTAATTCCCCTTCCCAGTTCCATCATCGGACATTTCAACGCACGGCAAGTATCCATCCTTACGGTGTGGATATTCCACCTGTCCAAACAAAGCGCTTTGCTTCGTCTTTCATAGGTTCTTTTATCGAAGGACTGGAAGAGCTTGCCTGCGTCGGTATTTCTGGCCAAATGCAATCTGGGTGTCTTCAAGAGAGGAGTGAATAGGTTACTAAGTTAATGTGCCTTACTTACTATGACTACATCACCACTTTCTCTCAGGTGGAACGAAGTCAAGCAGTAACTTAGACAGTGTAAAAAAACCTAACGTGTTAATAAAATGTTGCGTGATTAATAATACGGCTTAAATTATAGAACTGTGACTCATACAATTTATAATTAATGCGACCCATAAAAATTTAAAACATGGCAGATGATAAAAAAGATTTAATTCCTTAACATCAACCCACTGTTTGCATTTATTTACCCTGAAACAACCGTTGAAATGTCTGTTACGGTTATGAATATAATTACATGATATAAGAAAAAAAACTGTGCCTTTAAAATTATGATGGAAAGACTAGAAATATTATATTAAATTTTGTCCCATAAATCCAAATACAAAAGGCCTTTTCACAAGCATTAAGTTTCTTTATCCGAACCCGTTCAGATTAGGGGTATCTAATTTCATGCGTCGTTTTGCATTAAAATTGATATATTGCATTATGAAAGTTAGTCTGCTAGAAATATAAATCAATCATTGTTTCTATAAAATATTTGTGATATTCCTTTATTTACGAAAATATTTTTTTGAACGTAATTTTAATATAATCTATAATTTATTAAAACGTATTAATTTAATTATTTAAAATCAATTACAATGCCAGACATTATATATTTAGACTTAAAAGAAGTTAAGTTACTAGAACTAGTTAAGTAAGAATACAACTGAATATGGTTTTTAATTATAGACCGGTGTTTAAAATTTATTCTAAAACATTGAATAAAAAAACGATTAGAAACTTATTCATAAAGTTCAATCTGCAAAGGTTTTTTAATAAGATAATATCAATATGGAATCCGTGTTTAATCAGGAAAATAATATCAAACCAAGTTACACTACGTATCTTACTTAGGTACTAATTATCCACAAAATTATAATTTATAAAAAATAATAACCTTCACTTATAATACTTTTTTTTAATAAGATATAAATATGTAATTAGAATCAGAGCGGTGTTGATCACAGTACGCTCTGTTCACTGAACGTTGGTAATATATAACTCACGACCAATTCTTTCGAAATGTTTACGAAATTGGTATCAACTAAACAAGAGCATGACCCTCATTACTTATCATGATGTAGATGGACTCACACCTGCTATTTCACATCAACATTAAAATGAACCTTATAAAACAAGCCTCTAAAAATGTGAATTTTAACACAATTTATAAAAATATTAAAACTTTTAACTGTTTTCATACCTTTAATAATTAATAAATGTTTTTCAGAAATATAATCTTTCACGCAGAAGGTGAAAATAATAGAATCTCAGCAAATCTTTGCACCATAAAAATTTTGCTCCTTTTCCCTTAAAATGAGATATTACACGGCAACGTTTAATTTATTTTCTTGGGCATTATTTTTCATAAAAACTCCACAAAATTATTACCTCTGAATATTTTTGTATTAACAAACAGTTAAGCACTGGAACTAATTACTTTAAATATTATTATGTAAGTTTCATTTATAAATTAGAAATATATTTCATTGTAATTCTGCAGTCATAATTAGCAGTATTATGCATTACGACATAATTATATGTTAAAGTTATATCTCTATATACATACAAAATAAATTTTAATAAATTTTAAATTAATATATAAATTGTATAACATGCTTCTTATGATTTTTTTAATCTTTAAAAAAAAACAACAACATATACTACAATTATAGCAATTTCGTACAATTTTGTTTTTCTTACAAAGCATTCAATATTTCAATTTTTCAATTACCTAAGAAAAAAAACCATTTATTTGTAACAAGAAAGCAAAATATCGAATGATATATTTAAAGTTTAACAAAATCAGATTCACAAATTTTTGATTCTCAATGAATACATTAAAGAGATATTTATAATTTTTTGTTAGCCTGTGCTAGGCGGCAATGATATAGCCAGGCAGATTCGGTTTTATCAAAGCATAGATTTACAATGCAACTAGCTTTGAGAGCAATTTTAATTATCCATATATTTTTCCTTATGCCTTTCCCAAAAACAGTATAATTTATAAAATAACAACCATTTACCAAAATCATTTTCATATAACGTTTAGGGGACCCTTATCAAAAATGCTGGTATTATCTGAAACAGCGACAATTTGTCGGTGAAACAATTAATTTGTCAGTGAAAGTGCGATGGGGAATAACTCGGTTAGCATTAATGAAAATGGTGCTTCGTTTCGTATACCTAACTGTTAGTATTGCGACATCTGTCCCAATTACAAAAGTCAATTCTTGTTACTGTTCCGACTCGATTATTTGTAACATAAATAAGAACAAGACAATGAAAGATAAAGTTAATCCTTTCCATTTAACTACTAAATACCATTTATTACATTTTTTATATGAATTTATATAAATTTTATATTACTTAGGTATATACAATTTACATTATACATTTGCATTATAAGAAATACAAAAAATAATAATAATAATAATAAAAATAATAATGATGAATAGTGACGATGGTCCATCATTATGTGGATGCTGGATTGTCATTCACGAAAGGTTGAAATAAATCTATTTATACATACTTTATTTATATATGTACTCTATTTGTATAACCAGCTAATAATATTACGACAATATTGAGCAATAGGCAAAAAAAAACCTTATATTACTTAGGCATATACAATATACATTTACATTTAAAAAAAGTAATACAAAAAATATATAAAGCTTCATTTGCTACAAACAATTGTAAATATTAATCTGTCACGTAAACAAAGCTAAATCCACCTCTCAGGTGAAACCAATACTCCCATCGATCACAGTCAATCCTTATCAGAGTATCATTTATAGTCTAACCAGTTTTTGTTTAAAAGAAAAACATTTTATCACTGACGGCTATTTATTTCTATTTCTATTTGTACTAAGTATTGGAAATTTGATTTGTTAAGATTTTTTCATAAGAAATATTAATCAATTATTTAATTACTTTTTTCAATGGGAGCAATATTTTTTTGGATGTTGTTCTAGTTCTTTTAAATTACCTAGTTGTTCGAATTATTCTTTTTAATCACCCAGTTGCTTAAGCTTCAATTAATGTTATTCATAAAATGTGGATAAATTATTAAGTATGTTTGGAAACTCGTCTCTTTTTTGGTAATAATACCGTTAAACAGTGGTAGATATGTAAGCTTTTATTATTTAATATTATCATATTATTACAGTAGTTTATATAACTTAGGTATGAATTTAAAGCAATTAATTTAATTAAATTAATCAGCAATCGAATCTATGGAAAAGATAGCCCTGATTCAACGTTACACTTTTTTTTTTAATGTTTTTAAAAGCTTAAATACATATAAATATAATGCCAGGTATAGCAACTAACTCTAAGATTTGCAGTCTAGTGTACTTTTTGCCCTAATTTAGCCATAACTTGATCGAGTGATTGGAAAACGTGAACTCTGCACTTCTCTAACACTCGAATGCCCATCGGAACCGTATTCACTTTTAATAAAGACAATTATCATAGACAGCGTGATACCTAACGATTATTAACATTGTACCCAAATGACACTGATGACTAAAATAATACACAGACCACACTCAAACGTCATTTAAAAGTGACAAAACGCTTGACGTCTCTTCAACACATGCTTAGTGAATTAAGTTATGTAATTTAGCCAGTATGATAAATAAATAACAACTCATTTATTAAAATGTTCAAATAAATTTTATTATCTTAGCTTATCATAAAAATATCATCATGGATTTTAGTAATATTACGACAATAACCTACATCTCGTCCCGTGACCATGATTGATGCAAATCGAAACGTCGGGCTTAAATTTAAAGTATCCAATGTTAAATATAAATAAAAATATAAGTACATTAAAAATAGTTTTATTTAAATATAAAAATATAGACTATTATTATAGGTTTAATAATATGTTGACGTTGGATGTTGAACAAGTTGCATCGAGCAATATTTCACAGGACACACTCATTTTGTCAGCATTTTGCCTCGCCGAAATAAAATGGTACTATTTCTTAATCATACTAGATAAAAATTTACTACGAAGATGGTTGAAAAAAATAATACCAAATAGAATATATGCATTATATTAGTTTTCTTTTAAAATCGTACAAATTTTACAAGTATATAATCATCAATAAGCATGATTTCAGAAGCTCCTAATATTTAATAATCACTTTTAATTTCATTAATAAACATTATAACAAAATAAATAAATAAATACGAGATGAAGATCTTTGTGCTCTTTATAACGTAACTAGTTATTCCTCATGACTACAGTTATAATAAAGGAGCCAACCACCAAATAATATTAAATAAACGTCAATCTTAAATGAGCACCCGATATTAAGTTGAATGATTACAGAATATACTCGCAGATAACAATAAAGCTGTGGGATGGACGATGATGTCGGCCGCCCATTTTAAGTCAATGGCCCGTGCTGCTAATATCACCGGAAAATGCGGTTTATGTTTCGCCTGCATTCTTGTTTCTTATGTTGTAAATTATTCTCCGAGCGCTGAAATTTAAAAGTTGTTATTAAAACTATATTTGAAGTCATAAAAGAACAGTTGGTTGAAAATTTTGGGTGACTTGAATAATTCTTACATTTTTAGGTTTGAATAGTTACAATTTGATCTATAAAAATATTTATAACATTAAACTGTCAAAAGCCAATTTAATGTTAATGTACCCATGCTTTTCTTTTAAATACAACTCAAAACAATGTTTTCTCAGATATACCGACGCCTCGATTAGTCTAAGAGTCTTATTTTGTTTAAAATCGAAGTTCAGCAAATTAAGGGTAACAAATAATTCTTATCAAAAATATTATTAAACAGAAATCATCAAAACTTGTTTTGAGAATTGTTTGAAATTGAAAATAAAAAGAGTATATTTTTTATAAAGCACAACCCTTGCATGACATGTTGCGGTATACCGCTGCTATATAGCGGTTGTGAATATTGAATGAAATCTCACTAAAGAATTCGTGTAATTATTATCTGTTTGAAGCTTTGGATTTCCTAGCTGATGAAGACTTATATCTTTATATGCTATCTTTACAGCAAACGAGCAAAATAATGTATACTCTCTCAAAATCATTAAACCCACACACCTAAGCGCTAGCATTATTTGATTCTGCAAAATCATAAAAGTTTCTGCTGACGTCAAGTGACACTTCGTTGTCTCAGCCGAACGAGTCTAGGGCGTTGCATGACATTAAGCTCATAAGTGATAGTCTAGCCCTTACGTAGCAAACAAATACCTAAAAAAATTAAAAAAACACAGCACATCTCTTATCATCTTAAGATTTCTTTATGCCTATATCTGAAATCTAAAACCAATATAAAGAAATCCAGTTATTTTATTAACCGTTTTGTTTCTGGATCTGTTTTGAACTTAGTTCCCGGTTTGAAACTCAAAGACAATATATATATTCACTGTATGATGTGGTCTTAATATAAATTTTCATCCCAAGAAAACTTGTTTGCACCCTTACATTTTAGAGTTTATACAAAAGCATGATTGATTGTTCGGAGGCACTGGTGATCGGCGATGACACTTTATGATATCCTTTGTGTGAGGACATGACAAAGTTTTCTGACTTTGGAAAGTTGTTACAGAAAATTACATGACGAAGTAAGTGGAACTTACTCTGATATTTTTTATGATAATTTGTCCATAAAATTTCTTAAGCTGTTTATTTTGTTGGTTTAGGAGATAGACTCCATAAGTGATTTTAGGATAATAAGAAGAATATTTGAACACAAAATATTCAAGGTCTTTAATATTAGTACTATTTTCTACAATTATTAATTGTATAAAATTAAAAAAGAAGTGATGGTGGTAATTATATTATGAATATGGAAATGTAATTAACTGCAGTCCTCGCTTATAAAACTACTTATGCATAAAGTACTTATTACTTACATCCCTTAGGTTTGATATGACCCTAAGACTCACAAAGTCTATCAAACGTGGTACTTTGCAATTAAATACCAGATAAGGACCCAGTCAGCGTTATTGAGATATTTAAACATATTAAATTAAAATGAAAGTAAGCTATTTGCTACAGTTTGTTTTAAAGAAATATGACTTTGATCCTTGAAACCTATTATTATATATAAAAATGTATACTTAAACTTATTTAAACTTTAAACAAATGTTTATTATAAAATAAACCGATAATAGTACGGATTCGAACCCGCCACCTGTGGGAAACCGTCCTGCGATCTTATATAGCAAAAGAACCTAAACCTTCTTGGAGAAGAATTTGATTTAAAATATATTCCTAAAACTTAACTTTACTAAACCATACTTTAAATAAACTTAGGATAAAGATACTGCACATACTTTATATTATTTAATTTATCTCATAAGGAGGCAACTTGTCAAGTGAAGTTGTGCACAATCCTCATTAGGAGACTAGTTTGCAGCAATTATCTTGAGCGCAGCACTCTCGCGTCATATTTTTAAGTGCAATAAAAGAAGTAAATGCATTTGCGTAAGCTTACACAAATTTCACACGTTTTTTCTGAAGTATCCGATGTTTTAAACAATATTTTTTAACTTTTGTTTGTTAGTACTATAAGAACAGCTTGCAAATTATTCGTGTTTTAAATATGTACCTTATAAATAAGTAACTTTTTTGTATAAGATATATTTAAATGTAGTTGTTTATATATAATATGTATAATATTTAAGTCATTTTAGGTAATGTCTCTGCCTGGAAATGATTATTATTAAGCTAGCTGTGACTAAGGGATACCAGATATTAACTCTTGATTTCAACCGTTTTGCGATGTATATGAACAGTTGTTGTAATGTAACTACATACAGACATCTATACTTATGTTTAAATATATATTTTTTCTGTGGAAAGTCAACCGATTCGGATGGATACCGGTCGGTCTTTAGGTCGCTGGTTCAAATTCTGCCCGGATCTGTATATATTTATTTATAATTTGAATCAGTGTAACATACTCAAACATGATTATAGACAATTTTAAATATATTTTACATACCTACATAAAAGAGCTATAAATCTAATATGTAACTAAAAAGTGGTTTACTTGTGGTGGTTAGGAAAAAAACTTGAGTACACGATACATTATATTATTTATCTCTTGTCAGTTTGTCTTAAAAACTACTGAACTAATTCAAATATGGCTTACTGTTGTATAAGACCTAGAACATCTTACTAAGTGCTTCTTTTGTCTTTGCCTTACAAATAAAAGTTAAATAATAAATAAAACACTTTTTTTCCACTATAGCACAAACTTCTGCGTTGTTACGAAAAACTTTGTGATTAGATTTTAGTATTGTGGACTGTGATTTGTAGTTGCTGTTGTTGTAGTTAGAGATAGACTGGCAGATAGACAGACTAATATATTTATAAAGATAGATAGCTAAAATAAGAAAATGTACAAATGCTAGCTTAAGTTATATGAATATAGAATGAAAAATGAACTGGGATTCGAACCCTCGACCTCGCAATTGAGCTACCGTATTAATAATTATTTTTCATTATATAATTATATATATCTATATAAGCTTATCATGGTTGTACATGTTTATAGATATTTTCCAACAAATGTTCAATAATTTAATTTTCAAAGTAATTAAAAAAAATAAATCTTTCTTAATTTTAAACACAAACTATATCTTTGTCCAGAACACCAAATCAGAATCTTTACTTTATAATTACGTATAGTATTGTGCAAAACAAACAACACATAGAATTTTAAGTAATTATTAAAATTTTATTGGTGATATTCAATTTAATTTATTTAATTTCACGACAGTATGTAGTGAGCCAGTTCGCATAACGACTTAGCTGTATTCCGTCCGAACCGTCCGCTAAAGACTTCCTAAACGACATAAACAAGAGACGTTGCTTTATCTCGAAACTATAAATAGTAAGTTAACATACAAGTCCAAGTACTTATTTATACATTTAAATTGCTTTCAAGTAATTGATGCTGAAATGGTTATTAAAATGTATCTAACACAGTGTCAATTCCGGTCAGAATAATACTATACATATTGATTGATTATTAGAGATATGTTTTTGTTTTTATAGTATAATAAAATCGTTATAAATTATTATAATGGTGTTTAAACTATACTTAACAAGTACTTTCATAACTTTTGCTAATATATAGACTGTCTCATAAGGCTTCACGTAAGCACACTTGCAGATAAGAGCTCTTCAAATTAATGACAACGCTATCCTGCTGATAGCTTAAACGTTTCTGTAGATTGTATTAAATTCAGCAAAGCAAAGAGATTTTATCTCTTATACACCGTAACCCAAGAGTTTGTATAAAGAATAAAATCCGCTTAATTGCATGAGGGTTTAGAATATGTGGCACTATTTCTGTTTCCTGTATAATCAAAATGTGGATGTGCTTTATTATAAACTGTCTATCAAATTATGTTAACATATCTAACTACGCCTTTGGTATCCATACTTTGTTCTTAAATAAAAGTTGTGCATCAGTGCTGCAAATTTGAAAGCACAAAATTGGGGGAGCACAATTTATAAATATTATGAAACTTAAGTTTCCCGGAAATAAAATTTAAAATAAATCACGTGCCATCACTAATCTCATCTTACTTAGATTTCCTCAATTCAAGATTAAAGCATTTCTCAGCCGTCACATATCAAAGCTTTTGTCATTACTCCTGCAAATGTAACTCCAGAGCCGCGGCGACGCCATTTGTCATTTCGGTATCATAAAAACTTTAGAAGCCAACTTCTGTGGTGTTTTTATGTGACCCCTTGATACTTGACTGCTTTCCTTAACTTGGTGAAAACATATTATCACTATAAGTATAACATCAGAAAATACTATCAAAATTTTTGTTGTTGTTGTGCAAAAGGATATTTAATTATTTTGTAGTTTTATAAATGTTGACTTAAATGAGATTCGTCCCCGTTTCATTATTATGTTATTATTGCAAACAAGAGAGCATGAAGTATTTGATTGTAATAAATTAAGTTCAATTTTTTTATAGAACTTTAAATATGGTCGTAGGTATTTTATAAAACATATGTGAAATATAGTTATTTACTTATAATTGCATTTATAGTATAAGGTATAATATTTTAGTAGTTTACTTTAGTATTGCATTAATTATAGTTAATATCGAAGGAATTTTGACTTAATTTTATGTAGACAACTTTTAAACGTATTTGCACTTTATACGTAGCCACAGCTAAAAAAAATACTAACTAAAGTGATTAAATAGACGTTTTTTCTCATCATCATCTATCACTTAAACCATAACAATAATTTTAAGTTAGTTTTTTAACACTATATTTATACTTCATACGTTGAAATCATTTTAAAAAGTGCCAACAGTCTTGTCATTTGTCATCACTTCACGGCGACAGGGACAGAGCGGACGAGAACCTACAGATAATGACGTCATTAAGAGACCGAAGAAATAAGTAATGGTACTTTGAACGTAGCGTTTTTCAAATTTATTCCTCTGATTTATACAAAAATAATTTTGTTTTAATATTTTTATTTATCGTTAGTTATATAGTTTATATTTTATTTGTTTAGATAGTTACTTGTATTGTTTTATATTTTTTTCCATTGGGATAATGGAAGAGAATGACGGAATTTAACATTTTGTTCCAAACCAAGTAATTGAGATATGGACGGACAAGTTTTTTTTTTAGTAGGTACTAATCTTTTCAAATTCCGAAGTTAAATCGAACTTCAACTTAAGTCATGCATGGAAGTGTAAATCGGAACTAACTTACCGTTAAGAAGTCTAGCTGAAAAGTGTCGCATCTTAAATTGAAAGCCAGGAATTCTAAATTTAGCCACCGCAGCCTGAAAGCGTCTGCATATTGAACGAGTAGACAAACATTTTCAGTAATGTACTCGTAACATGTCCGTTTATCTTTATCTATGAAAATAGATTTTCATCAATACATTTTACTTTTTTATCGTGTGGTGTAAAATCAATAAAATTGCTGTCAAATTCAATAGATATCATATGTAGGCTGTAACTTCCATCTCACTCTGCTTATAATATTTAAGAGAGTATTGTCTTATAAGGATACTTCAGCCATGACTCACTTAATATTAAGATTTTTTAAACATTTTTGAATCAAACATTTAGCACTAAATACGGTTTCTTGAATTTTTAGTTTTTAAGGATATTAAAGAAACTGGTGGCAAACCAAGAGCAGCAATTTATACAATTTTTCGTAACATTTTCCTATATTTAATCTTGTGTTAATCCAATCAATTCTATAATAGGTGTAATTTTAAAAATGAAAATAGTTCATGTAAATTTTTTGCAAATATTACAAATGTTAATTGTCATCATTAGTGAGGCATTATTAAAGGAGAACTCTGTAAATTTAATTTCGATTCGATGACTTCTTCTCTTTACAACCAATTTTTTCTTTTGCATTTCTTTTATATTATAAAATGCACGAAATTGTATTTTTACTGAAGAGCCCATGATTACTTTCTTATTTTCTTTTTGAGCTTTTATTTAAGTTCATGAACCAATGATTTGCATGGATTGTTTTAATTTTGCTACAGCTCTTAAGGCTCTTAAAGCACTAATAAGAAATCGTAAATGGTTGTATTATGGATTTTTAATCAACATTTTAACCTAATCATTATATTATGATTATACTATTTAGTTTATTTTTTATTAATGTTTTAAAATAAAAGATACCTATGTAAATTAATTATCAACTCTTAATTTTTATGTAAAGTTGAGTTGGTAACAGAAACACAGAAATAATTTATGTATATTATTCAGACGAGTAGAATAATTCTAACGTTGAGAAGTAATAATATGCTTTTCAAACAATTTCGTTTGTCAACAGTCTGAGTGTATAAATGCTATTTCAAGGCAATTAAGCGTTCAAGAAATTAACGTTTCAACGTTTTACAAGGGAGGCATTGTGCCGGTAACTAACAGTGTTTGCTGAGTTCTATTCAAATAGAAACAATGAAAGGCACTGAATGAAAGAGACCTAAACACACAACTCTTTGAAGGTAATGTTTAGTTTTAAGTGGACAGTTTCGAAAAGTCTGACTTTGGTTTGGACGTTTCATTGTAATTTATATTGCTTCTTTAAATGTTAGAGCTACATAGTTGTTTAATAACAGTGGGTATTGCCAAAAAATGCTAAAGATCCGAGTAACCAGATTTTTCTATGGGCTACAAAAAAATTAAGAAATGAAATTCGTTCCTAGCACTCAATAACTTATGGCCTTTAACCCTTCGGGGGAGTACACAGAGTAACAGACAAATCAGTATTAAAAATAAAAGTACTTAAGTTTGTAGTATTAAGGCCGAAATTCATTGCAAAACATGCACTCGTTCAAATAATGTTATCAGGACAAGTTTTAAAAAAGGTGGTTTTCATAGTTATAACAGGATCTTTTTCAGACTATAAGACGTAGCCTTCTTTTATAAACGTTATAAATAAAAGTTTTTGCTAAGATTCATATATCAGACTGTCAATGGAGTAATGAAACAATTTTGACAAATGTATTTTTATTTTACTTTGGAACAAATTTTCCCTTACCAAAAAAAAAACTATTTTTGTATATAAATGTAATGGAAGCATATTACAGTGTAATTATTTTGGAATACCTTAGACTTGTGCCTTAAAAAAGTGGACAAAAAAAATAAACCCTTTAATATTTTGTTTTATTATGGTAAAAGGTTATAACCTTTATAACATTAAATTTGTAAATTGTGTTAGTCACAATATATATAACTCAAACCAGGGCTGTAACGTTTTTAATGACATTTGTTTTTTCTGTCAGATTCCCGAATGGCCGAATAATCATTAAAATGTATAAAAATTTTACGAAAAAAATATCTTGCAGTTAGAGATATTTTTCAGAAGTTTATATTTCCTACTGTATGGTTGAGATTAAAAAAAATATTAAAAATATTTTATAGATTGAGAATACTACTACTCTCACTGGCGTGTATTTCTTTTCATGATTCCTGTAATTAGTTATAAAAAAATATTGATTTTGGTGATTTCATGTTTTTAATATTTCAGGACAAGAAAACTCTGCAAAATATAATATAATATAATACCAATTAATATTTTCTCTATATAAAAGATTTTTAAAAATAAAACCTAAAAATAAAAGGAATACGTCCTAAATTATTAAAGACTGCTTAAAGTAAATTGAAATTGTATCTTTATCAACTTATTTTAATCAATTACAACAACATGGATACTAACTTGTTTTAAAAGCAAACTCATTAACCGAATAAAATATTTTTTAATCAGAAAATGCAAGCGTATTTACGGAAATATACCTACTCGTTATTTGGTGTGTCACAACAACATTATCGTATTTAATGATTTGCATTTATTTCGTACTCTAATTAAATATAACATGATTATTGCTTTCACCGATCTGTTTTAAATTATTTTTCTTATGAATGTCATGTTCCATTTTTTAAAAATCAATAGGTAGGAGTTAAAAAAATTTTATAAACAATACACATACACATACATTTTTTTCTATATTCTTGTAAATAAGAAATATATGTAACGTTATTTGTACCAATCGTGGTATAATTTTTTGTTGTTTTTGTACTAATGCGGCCTGAAGTTTCACAGTTTATTTCAAACAGGCTCAAACTGTATTAATATAAGTAAATCCGTATCATGTTCCTCTCAGACAAATCCCTTTAGAAACTTATGATCCTTGCAATAGCTTGATATATCCAATAAGATAAGATGGAATAACATTAAATTCAAGCCACGGGACATAAATTTGATTACAGAATAAAATATATATTTTTTAATTGAAATCACTACAATTTCGTTGCTTACTCAGATAAATGTAAACTTACTACACATGTATGCATACAATAAGTAATGTACACTATAATCGATTAGAAATATAACGACAATAATATTCTACTGGTATTTTACATTACCTACTAATAATTTATACCTTAAACCAACTTAAGCAATATTTTCATTTATATTAAAACGTCTAGACGATTTAAGGGTTTTATCAACAACCTATATCAATATCTGCTGTTCATAATAAATCACAAGAAATATTTCTCTTTGTGTATATTTGTGCCTATACTAATAAATACACAATATTCATGATGTTTGTATGTTATTATTAACTTAGTACGTACGTAAGTGACACCATGATCTTAAAATTATTTGTAATATTTTAATGTCAAACAATTTTACAATATACAATTACTACGAACGTAACAGTCTTCCCGCTCAACCGGTGACGCTGTAATAGCCAACAGGGCTAACAGTATAGACAGACAAAAAAAAAGAATTTAGCAGTTTTATAGCTGTGACTTTTTAGTGTTCATCGATATGTAACGGGGCTTTGAAAATACCGACATTGTGTTGTCTATACATATAATAAATTAGTGGAGTGATAAAATCTGTATAAATATATAAAAAAATGCTACTAGTAGTTTTTTAACGGTTTATTGTTTAAAACAACAGTTACATTTATCTAAGATGTAGTTGCCCGTAGATTGTTGTAGCTTTAAAAAGAATTTTTGGCTTTCAAGTTCAATTTCAAGACTTTTCAGGCCGATTCCTTGGCTCTAAGAATGTTCTAATTTATAATTCGAAATGGAATATTATAATTCATTACACTTCCTTAAGAAATGACTACTGTATAATATAGTTATATAAAAACCCCAAAATTATTTACGATATTTCAACTTTTATACCAATGTTCGGTTTTTATGATACAGAATTACGTTAAGGTTTTACCAAAAAACGTCCATTACCTGAATCTTCGGTCTCTTAATGACATCATTATCTGCGAGGTTGCGTCGGTCCCTCACCTTGCTTCATGAAGTGATGACAAATGACATGGAACAATAGCTATTTTGGGCCGCAAAAAAATATATTATTGTTATTATTTATCTTTTTATAAATTTCATTAATATGTATACTAAAAATTTTAAAATTAGCACGTTTTTAAATTATATTTCAAGGTTTGTTTTTTTTTATACATATAAAATTACTGAATATATTCAATCAGAAAATGTTTTATTTTATTACTTTTAGTTTATTTGGAGGTTTAAATATGCATGTCACAATTGTCTTTGTCTTCTTCTGCTATCATTTCTATTTGTTTCGAAATGTTAATAATTAAAAGCTGTAAAGTTACGAATCCTTAATTTATCATTATTTGGTTTAGATTCCTATAAGAAATATAAGGGAATTATTTAAATAAACATAATGAAATGAAAATCGAACCTATTACCTCTTCGAAACTGTTCCGTCGCTCTACCAACCGAACTACAGTTTTATTATCCGCTTCGGTGAATTAAGCTTTATATATAGTCGATTTTATCTTGACGATGGTGATATATTTTTTCAGTCAATACCTTTATTAATGAAGGTCCCAATGGGAATTATGTTATTTTATTAAAAACATAACAATTTTCAACAGTTATATGTGATGATTAATGCCGCGTCTTTGTGAAACAAAATATAAACATATCTTTTAAACTTCTTTTCTTCCGTTCTATATTTTCTTACTATTCCTATTATCAACGCTTAATTAAAATATATTTCGTTTGTCATATTATAGTTATTAAAGGTTTATTTCTTACTTTTTTCGTAGTTTAAAAATTCACAACACGGTTTTTATTTTGTCGGCAATCGTCTTGGCAGTTGAAACGATGGCTCTCTAACGAAGCCATTGCGAGCTTGGATTGTGTTTTCTTCGAACGATACCCATTTTTATACACATTTTATTTCACTATTTTACTAGACTTTATATCAGCCTTTAAAGTTGTTGTTTGTTTATTTTGAAAAATATTTCAGGAAACAATATTGGAATTAGCTATGTAATATTAAAACAAGCGATGCTACTTTTCTTAACCGGGATACATTCCCATACCTACAGAACGAACAGAAAAATCCTTTTTTCTTTTATACATATTTATGGACATAATCTCATATGTTATGCCATATATGAAATTGTATTATATTTACCAATTGAGTACTTTAGTCGTAAAGAACAAATACATAATCAAATTATTTATCTTTCACATTTTTAATAGGGCTTGCAATGTTTTTAATATTTCGTATGTATTCAAATATTTATTTTATTTGATTATATAAAATTATTGTGCGTTCAGAACCAAATGTAAATATAGTATTATTACAGCTGTAAAACATGCTTAAAGTAATAATTCTCAAACTAACCTTTTTTATGGCGTATATTTAAAATGTCAGAAACTAGACAAAATATGCAAGTTCGTGCAAGTTTATCCAAAAAGGTAAATGCTATTTTACTGTACCTAAGCGAGGTGAGAGTACAGCTCTCAAGATAATTGCTTTAAACTTTTCTCCTAATGAGGATTGTGAGCCATGTTATATAACAACTTGCATCTTGATTAAACAAATTTTACGGGTAATGTTAATTTCAGCGAGTATATAATTAATGAAATGTAAACTGGATTTAATTTGAGGTATTTAATGCAAGTTGATGATTTAAAGTTTAACATTTATATGAACTCTTAGATATACTTTATTATACAGTGGGTATTATAAAGAAATAGAGAATTATTTGTTTATACGATATTTATCTATTTATATGTACGTACGTATATCGATACGTTCTTTGCGATTATACTATATTTATCATGTTCTTTAAATTAAAATTTATTATTATATATATTTTTTATCGCTTATCACAATTTCTCACTAAATACAAAAATCTAAGTTAAGTAATATTGTATTGAGTGTATTATAAAATTGTGCAATAAAACTAGGAATTTTAAAATAGATGCTAAGTTAATCACAAGCATGTTTTAAATTCAATTACTCACAAAAACTTACGAACCAACATTTTTAATAAGAAAGTTATGGCAACGGAATTTCGCTTGCAGTCACTCGAAGCCTTCATTTTTACTTTGAATTTTATTAAAAATGCAAGTTTTTAAAGATTACATCACTTTATACGAATTTCCTTTTCTATACAAAATTAAATCATAAGCGCTTGGTAATACGAAAATATCTAAAATTATGAGACATACACACACCGATAAAAAATGAATTGAATCACTTAATGACCTGCAAAATCATTGAATTTACGAAGTCAGCTATCTAAATTTCAAAACTCCACTTGGATAGTCTTATAATAGGCGGTCAGTGCGTTAGTACGGTTACGGAAGCAGCTCCGTTTAAATTTTTAGGTAAAAAAATTGATTACCAAGGCCGTACTCCATAGTTGGATGTAATAGTCGATAGCTTTTTAAATTATCTCAAAAACGTAGACAACCAACCAATAAGTAACGTCAAAAAAGCTTGGATTTACGATAATTTTTTAACATCACGTCTAAATTGGCCTTTCCTCGTTTATAATATTAATAAAACCCTTTTGTCAAAGTTAGATGCAAGCGTCATAAAGACATTGAAGTTATGGCTCGGGTTAGCGCACTCAGCGGACTCTTCAACCTTATTTAGAGACCGAAACAACTTTGGATTAAAATTAAAGAAATCATCGGATCTCTACAAACATCTGAGAGTTACCAAAAGACATATCATCAGAAAATCTAAAGATGATACTGTAACTTTGGGAGACATAGACATAACAAAATCTTTTATTCGGACAAGACGAAAACGATAATTACCGACTCCAGGCCATGAGCCTAGAAATTCAAAACGAATGAGTGACCATAGGAGATTTTTGTATTCCACTAGCTTTGAAGTGGCGCATCTTAATTTATGATTGGTTCCCAGCATTATTAAAATTATATCTTAATGCATTCCAAATAACTCTCCCAGATCAAAGTAATTTAGTAAGATAGGGCAAAGCCACTGAAAAGTCTTGCAACATCTGTGGGGAGGCAATAGGAACCGCGAAACACCTATTAGTAGGGTGTAGGGTACTTCTAGATAAAGGTCAATACTCGCGTCGCCACGACAAGGTATTAGAAATTATACGGGAAGCGGTTAGTCTTTCAGTAGCAAGAGCGCGGAAGGGTATAACAATCACCAAAAGATCTGTAGAATTCGTAAAAGAAGGCTCCTCCAAAAAATCAAAAGCGAGCCTTATTCAATATTAGGCGCGGCTCCTGATTGGACTCTCATGATGGACACGTAAGAAAAGCATTACAAAATCCCTGGGGATGTTGGTGTTTCGTCATCCAAACCGGACTTATTCCTGTATTCAAAACATCTGAGGGAGGCGCGTGATACTTGTGGAGCTTACTGTTCCTTGGGAAACAAACATCCCAAGGGATCACACATTCAAGCTCAATAAGTATTACGAACTGACCAACGAATTGATCAGGAATAAATTTATAGTTAGTTTGTACGCGGTAGAGGTGGGAGCGAGAGGTATAACAGCAAAATCTCTTTATAGCCTACTTGAAGACCTTGGCCTTTCTAGAACAAGCATCGGTTCATTTCTAGAACGTATTTCAAAGGCGGCATTAGTAGGTTCTTTCCAAATTTGCTTAGGTAGGGAGAGGAGTGTGGAGGGTGAAGGTGAGTCTTTTTGCGCATAATAAAGGGGCCCTTTAAACCTACTCCTGGGTCGCAAGTCCCAGGCACTGCTTGCACTCCTCTCCTTGCAACGCGATGGGCCCGGCACCCGCACAGTGAATCCATGGAATGCTAAGAAGCTTCGTCTTATTACACAACTGATGTCAAAAAACAATACGAATATTATTTTCCGAATTTTAGTTTTGACTTTCGGGTGGTTACAATGCGATTAAACATATGAATTACAACTATATCAAATTAAACACCACGGTAATTCCGATTAACTTTAATCTTTAGATTTCTATCAAACAATTGAGTATAACTTAAAAGAACGGCCCGTCGTCGTCATCGTCGTAGACTTGATTAAAAAATAAAGATAAGTTCGATTTGCTTAACAAGATTAATTCAATTTTTAAAACTAGTATATATAGATAAGTCAACTATTTCCTTAAATAACCCTTTCATAGAAAAGAAACGGATTGATCTACATAAAATAAAAAGCACAACTGTTCAATTTAAGATATATTTCAAAAATCATAAATTATAAGTGCCAAGTATTTCCTTTTTTGTAGTAGGATATAAGGTGTTCTTAAAGGTTATTATATTTTTTTGGAATAAACTTTACCTCTTCTGCTGTTTTTCAAAACTTGGAAATAAAAGCCGTAACACAGTTGCGACTAGCACGGGAGGTAAAGAATTCTTGTGTATTTCTTATCTATATACCGCCAACTACCGGTTTAATTAAGACAGTATTGCTAATGCATGGTTTACGTAAATAAAATAAATAAATATTGTATTGTATTGTAGTGATACCAAAACTATTAACCTGTTATTACCTATTTATAATTTAAATACTACTGTCATGTACTATGTGAAAATAAAGATTATTATTATTATTATTATAAAGTTTAGGATGCTTATGAACGAAAGTGCTTTATCATCAAGCAAATGCTTTAAATAATATTTTTAGTTGTATGCTTTTCAAGTACAAATATATATAATAACACAAAACACACTCGATCGTTTTCCTTTTCCGTTTTATTCTATCTCATAATTTAATTAATATTGCTTTATAATCCACCATTTCCACGATATTAAATGAACATAGTAGCAGTCTTAATTGTTTACTATCGAAGTTAATACTTTTATTTTGGGTCTATAGCATATTATTTAACAACAGCTTGTCCTATAGACATTTTCTTGAATTTTAATAAACAGTTCTAAGGAGGAAACTACCGTTAAACTAAATATTTCATGCTTCTCTTCAAAAAAGTCTTTAAATTTAATATTTTTAAATGTCAAGCTGGCATTAGTTTTTTTTTTTTTTTTTTTTTTTTTTTTTTTTTTATACAAAACTAGGTTAATGCTTGACTACATTACACCTGATGGAAAGTGAAATGTAGTCTTAGGTGGTAAAGCGCATTAACCTAGCAGCCTATTCACTCTCCTCTTGAAGACACCCACATTATATTTTGGCGGAAATACCGACGCAGGCAGATTGTTCCAGTCCTTCGCTGTACGCACTAAAAAAGATGAAGCATAGCGCTTCGTTCGGACAGGTGGAGTGTCCACAATGTAGGGATGGATACCCGCCGTGCGTCGGGACGTCCGGCAAAGGAACGGGGATGGGGGAATTAGGTCGTGCAATTCCTGCGCACACTCACCAAAATGTATCCTATAGAATACTGAGAGGCTAGCAATTCTACGCCTGTGTTCAAGGCTGTGGAGTTTGGCGTCAACCAATTTAGGGTCGCCAATAAGCCTCTTTGCTCGCCTCTCAATTGAGTCCAGAACCGCAAGATGAGTCTTTGCGGCACCAGCAAATATATGGCCACAGTACTCTACACACGACCGGATCTGTGCTTTGTATAATACAAGAAGCTGTCCCGGTGTAAAGTACTGTCGCACCTTCGCAAGTACAGCAAGCTTTCCCGCAGCTGCTCTTGCTCTGGACTCAATGTACCGACCAAAGTTGAGGTTCGAGGAGATCTCTAAGCCTAACAACTGAAGCCAGTCACTGTATTCCAAGGATACATTCTGGAAAGTAGGAGCCAAGGTGAAGGGGCTCCTTTTGGCGGTGAACAAACACGTCTGCGTTTTGGTGGCGTTGAATTTGACAAGATTGGCATTGCCCCATGCGGAGACTGCCTGAAGTTTGTCATTCAAACGTTGCACCATGGCTTCTCTTTCAGACTGTACTTCATCTCTACTAGCCCGAGAACTTGGCAGATATCTTTCTACAACTGTGCTGTCGTCTGCATACCCATAGATACCGGGCTTCAACAGATCGTTAATGTGCAGCAGAAAAAGAGTTGCAGAAAGAACGGACCCCTGAGGTACTCCGGCATTTATTGTCAAGGGTTCCGAAGAACACCCGTCGACAACAACACGCAGAGATCTCTGGCTCAAAAAGTCCGTTATCCAGCCAATCAGACCAGGAGATATACCGTACGCTGAAAGCTTGCTTAAAAGGCGCACATGCCAGACCCTGTCAAAAGCCTTCGAGACGTCCAGAGAGACGGCGACCGCTTCTCCGTTCCTCTCGATGGCTTCGCCTAAAATGTGTGTTGCGTACGCTAGAAGGTCCCCAGTGGACCTATTTCGGCGAAATCCGTACTGTCGGTCACTGAGGAGATCGTTACCTTCTACGTACGCTAGAAGCCGCGAGTTCAATACACGCTCCATAATCTTGCAGAGTATGGAGGTGATTGAAATGGGCCTATAATTGGCAGGATCGGCACGGCTGCCTTTTTTGGGCACGGGTTGCACGTTGGCAAGCTTCCAGGATTCCGGCACTTTTCCAGTCTTGAAAGAGAGGCGATACAGACGTGTCAATACAGGAGACAACTCACCTGCGCATGTCTTGAGCAGAATGGCTGGTATACCATCAGGACCACTGGCTTTATTCACATCTAAACGACACAATGTTCTCCATACCTCTTTGTTTGTGATGCGGATTTCAGGCATCGAAATACCGCAGTGAGGAAGATGTTCTGGAGAAGCATTGCCAGTGTCTAGATGCGAATTCTCAGCAAACAGAGAAGCAAATACATTCGCTTTCTCTGTTGCTGTGTGGGCCAGGGATCCATCAGGCTTCAGCAGAGCAGGCAGTGAGGGTTGGCAGAAGTTCGACTCGATCGCTTTGGCAAGAGACCAGAAAGCTCGACTGCCAGTTGGTCTGACAGAGAGCTTTTCGCCATTCTTAACGATCCGATCAAGACGAGCCTTCCGCAATGCCTTTTTATAGGACTTGGCAGCTTGATTAAAGGCTCTCTTCTTTGTACTTACATCCGGAGTTTTGCGGCTTCGAGCATCAGCCCAAATGAGGTATGCCGAATGTTTACGGTCATGTGCATGACGACATTCGGCATTAAACCATGGGCGAGCTTTGCCACCGATGGGTACGTCAGCAAAAGGAATAAAATACTCCATTGCCTGATGCACCACATCGGTTATAGCATCCGCGCAACTCGACGGATCCAAAGAAGAGAAGCAGACCTGCCGCCAAGGATAAGACGCAAAAAAGTGCCGCATCCCATCCCAATCTGCTGACTTGTATTTCCATACTCGCCTAACACCATGTGGTTCGAAAGCTGGTGGGGAATATGTAAATACAGATTTCACCAGACAGTGATCGGAGGTTCCCAAGGGGGACGTGACCTCTACACGATACCTGTCCGGATCAGTTGTCAGCAGAAGGTCCAGGCAATTGGCTGTATGGCCTACCACATCTGGCACCCTTGTCGCTTGCCTCACCAGCTGAAAGAGGTCCAAGGACAACGCAAAGTTCCGCGCTTCTCTTCCGGCATGGTTGGTCTTCTGGTACGGGAACAGCCAGTCCTGATGACAGGCATTAAAGTCCCCCAGAAAGACGAGCTGCGCCGAAGGGTACTGATACAGAGCCATATCTGCAGCCTCACTGAGATACTCAAATAAACGAGTGGTCTCCTGGTCACCGCTGTGAGAACGGTAGACACAGGAATACAGGATTTTTTCGTTTCCTGTGTCCACTAAAACCCATAGGGAAGAAAAAGTGGGGTCTTCAAGGTGACGGAGACGCTGAACACAGAGGTCGTTCCGCGCGTACACACTGACTCCGGCCCGTGAGCGAAAGTTGTGCTCTAACGAGTAACCGGGATAATCCAAGTATGCAGCGCTCAAAGGACATTGTATCTGCGTCTCCGTCGAAAAGAGCAAGTGCGGCTGCTCTGTCTCCAGGTGGTGGTGGACAGCTAAAAGATTTGAGTGCAAACCCCTGATATTAGTAAGGTGCACTTTATATGAGGAGGAGTGCAACCGCTGTGTAAACTTGTTCTTTTTTCTTAACTTTTTCATAAAAAAAATAAATAAATATAAAAGTGAATAGGGATGGGAAATGGCAGTTGAACGAGACGGTACGTATCGAACCCGACGTCGAAATTGGTGATGTCTTGCCACTGGGAGGCTAGTCTGGAGACTGCGGGGACGCCCGAACCCCCCCAGGGATCGCCATCGGGCCTCCTCGTCTGGTCGCCAACCAGCACGATGGAGCCACCCTGGGATTTTTCACAGCTGGCGGGGCAGCCTTTCGTGGTTGGCTATCCCACTAATTGGGCCCCCAACTATCTGCGGGCGGCCAGCGGAAAGCCGTCGCTTCGGATCCCGCTACCCTCCTCGACTAGACACCCGACAAAACAAACACCAACCCGACGTCAGACCGGTTCGCCAACGCACCGCAACTGTTCAGACCCATTTTCCATAAACGGCTTCATCGAGCAACGTGCCGGAACACGACTAGGTCGTTTTGCGGCACGACTCTGCCCGATGGGTGGTAACTTTGCCGGCGACCGGATGTTATGGTCTACCACCAATCGCTTGAGATCTATCACTAAATTAAAACTCACATTTCAAACCTGCTATTCAAACTATTATATAACTTTCCATAGCAGTATGAATTGCAGGAAATTCATTAAAAAAACTGTAATTGCGTTTATTTCTCACGGATTAGATTAAAGAATGATCTACCAAATGGCATTCGTGATTTATCATCATTAATGACATTTAAGAACAACCTGTCTAGATAATATTAATGTGGATATCTCTACAATTATTAGCTTTATTAATAAATGCTAATAAATTAAAATCTATTAAATTTGTATACATTTTTATGCAATTTGTAAATATGATATTTGTTATTTACATGTGTAGGAGATTAGATAAAATTAGTTTTTTATTTAGTTTTTATTATTGTAGATGAAATTAGTTTTAAATTTATTTTAAGAAGTCATCTAGAGAGCAGGGCCAAGTTTTGTTGTGTTTCCAGGTGTTTTAAAAAAGCGCCTACTAATGCTTTTAAAAAATTAAGCTCAAATTCTGAATAATTTATCCATTGATTTTACTTTTATGATTTTTTTACCGTATCATTATTTTTTATTTATAAAAAAAAATACTGCTTGATATCTTTTAAGGGAATTAGATTACCTTTATAGTTGTTTATTTATGGTCCAATTTTTATATTTTTTATTTGTATGTTTTATTATGTTGTTATGAATAATAGAGAGTTAAACAAGCATAATTTAATGAGTGATTAATTTTCTAGAATTTTTAATTAATTATCATAATTTTTATAATATGATTCTTAAATAAATCCTTAATTTTTATTTTTTTTTAAAGGGCGGAGTCGGTCTTTGTGAATGAAAAGTGTCCTCAACAAATTAACATACTAAATATAGATATATATATTAAAAAAAATGTTATATATTAATACTTTAAAAATGTCAAGAATTAATAAAATTTTAATTATCAGTTATTTTAAATACGATATTTTAAATATGTGTTAATTCATTATTATGGAATACAATCACTCATTTTAAACATTATTTTAATACTTATTCAAAACATTGAATATGCAAACTATTAAAACAGATTGAGGCTGTATTTAAAATTCCTGGCTTTCATGTTAAGATGCAACACTTTACGAGTCGACTTATTTATGCTAAGTTTGTTTCGATTTTGCAGTTGCTTGTATTTTAAAGTTCATTTTATGCTCTTATAAAACAAATCTACATTCTCGTTTAGTTGTATTTACACCGTCGACAATATTGTAATGCTTAAGCAATAATATTCTATATAATACAAAATGTTTAAAATTTTTAGAAAAATCGAACCAATGTTTCTAACTTTGAAGTATAGATTAACATTGAAAGATGCCACAAGCACAATTAATGTATAAAATTAGCTATAAATATGATATTTAGCTATATTGAGACTGTTTAAATTTTAAGTAAATATATGAATTTAAAAATAATCGATTTTGACAGAATAATTGCCTTCTGGATAGCAATATATTGATATTCTACATTCAACCATATGAAAATAAATATTAAGAATAAGGCATCCACCTTCACGTGCTTTTTATATCTAAATATTGCACATAGGTAATGTAAACTAGTACAGTAGAGTCGAAGGATGTTCTTTTATGTTATTGAACATATACAAAAGTAGCACAAAAGAATAATCAGAAGAATAATCAATGTAGAGCTCATTAGTATATCCAAAAATGAAATTCAAAAGTACTTGAATTATTGATTACGTTGATTACGTACGTTGACATTACGAAAGAAACATCTTTATTTGAATATCTGTAGACATAGGTTATATATAATGATAAATTATCAGATTTAGATCGAATAGCTCTTTCCAATACTTCCGTGATAGATTTGGTAGAAAACGCACAGAGATGCAAAGTTTCTTAGCTAAGAAAAAGGATGTAGCCTCTCATAGACTACTGGGTTTGAAAATCTGAGGGCTCTTTGTTGTATCCGGTCAAACGGTAGTAGCTGTTACAGTGGGATGGACACCTAATAGAAGTTACCAAGACCAGCCTTTGAGGGCGCCTAAAAGTATTATGTCACGGTTCGCGCTGTTTGCTTTTCAATAAGCTTGCATACGTTTATTAACCAATAATTAATAAATTTATTTATTTAACTTACTATATACATAAAAATTCTCGTATATGTAAATTATGTAACAAAATATTTGTAAAGATAAAAAAAAACGGAATATAGACTTAATTAAGAAAATAAGCATTATTCAAGTAACATAAAGCGCTTAAGTGGTGCTGTCAAGATACTCGAGTAAACGAGCGACAACGTACGAGTTACTACAAGATTATGCAAATGGTTTTTTTTATTTTACTTAAAGTTTGAGACCTGAGTGCAGCGCTTAAGATAATTGCTGAAAGCTATTCTATAAATGATAATTAGATTAGAATATAATTTTGTTATTTTGATTATCTAAAAAATTGGTATTGAAAAAACTTATGTGTAAAAAAATATTATTGTCATCATAAAAATGTACGAGACTTCCTATTTAATATATGTATTACATTTCTTGTTTTACACTAAAATCTTAAGCAATTAACATTATTTGCAAAACATAAACATAAAAAAGTAACTCAATTCTCTGTCCCTATAATTTCTTTTAAAAACTATCAACTTCTTTTTAGGCAGCTTTTTATTAATTTGAAAATAAAAACAAGTGCTAAAAACTTCAATTAAAATAATTTACAATTAAATAATTTAAATCACCTTTATATATTTAATTGGAGGTGGCATACAATTGTCACTCTGATTTTAAAATATCAAGCTCTTTGATTCACAAGACACGACTGGACCTTTAATTAAATATTTCAAAAGCTTTCTAGAGTGAGCGCCATCAGGAAAATAAGTAACTAACTTTTTAATGAAGACGAAATAAGATATTTAAGTATTCTATTTAATTACCTCTTTACTCTAAACATAATGATTGTATAAGCGTGAGTGTTAATCAAATTAATATTTTATCTTGTTTCTCATAATTAACCATAATTTGTTATATAGATATATTATAAAATGTATTTCACTTAAATAAGGAACAAGGTAATATTAAAATATTAAAGATTTTTAATATGTTTTAATATGTTCATTAATATTTATGTTATACAAAAACTAAATGATTTGTTTTTAGTACATGATAGAGAACTATATACAACAGTTTTTAAAATGTTGACTGTATGTTTATTTTTTTAAACAATGAAGCATTACTGAAAACTACTACACATATTTGGATGAAATTATTGCTATAGGCCATTTGCCTCACTCAACCTAAAGGTTTCTTTATAATATATAAAAAACTATTTCAAACTTAAGTGCATAACAAAGAAATTGCTAGATGAAAATAATTGCTGTGGTATTGCCCTATTATTAAATTTAACAAACAGGGTCCTTATTTGTTTACCGGTGTTGTTTATTGCTTACACTTAAGCAATGTATAAAATAAAAAAAACTTGTGTGGTTTTATGAAACCACCGTAAAAGTGAAACTTTTTTTCACATTATAGACATTTAACTAAAAATTTTCGGAATAATATTCCATTAAGGGTATAAAAATTGCTTCATCAATCTTAATTTTATACTTAGAAAATGGGAATGATAATGGGAAATGATAAAAGTAGACTAGGTCTCCAACTAATATTTTTATTGAACTCTGTGTCTTAGAGTACGACATACATAATACTTAACAATTATTTAGATGATATACACATATTAAAACACTGAAAACAATATTTTATAATCGTTGAGTCATTTTGATCCGTTTTTCAATTATTTTCAATCATTCTATTATCAATTCCATCTTCATCATGAATTTCACAGTTTATAAATGTAACCAATATTTTATGGTAACTAAAATACGTGAACAGTGACTTACATTCGATTTTTTCAACGTATCTAGTAAAAACCGCATCGATACGAGCGCCTTTCACTTTATCCCTACTCCGCGGCCGACCGTCACGCGACATGCAACACGCAGACGAAAAAGTTTGAGACGATGTAATAAAAGTTTTACTTTAAAAATGAAATAAATTAAATAATAAGTGTTAAATACTTTTACATCAATATTATTTATCATATTAGTTTTGTTAATTAAAATATAGTCTGTTCATTTTAAATACAGATCAAATTATATATTTTATAGATATATAAATTTCACCATTTTATCTAGAACATTCATTTGTTAGTCAAAACTGTTTTTTAGACTCTTTGGAGAATATTTTGTAAAACAGACATTGATTGTTTAATAAAGAAGTCAAGGTTGACTAATTCTTGCTTACAAGTCTCTCAAAAAGAGCGTTGTGTTTAATAATGAAATGACTGTTATATCAGTCCATTTTTTATGACACCATATCCCTGACGACGAATTATTACGATATTATTTGTTATAGTATTGCTATTATGTCGCGGGTACTATGTTATTTTTTTTTTTAGAATATATTAATTATTTTCTCTCATCATATAATAAAATAGGTTTCATATTAATAATAATTATTAAAAACCTATTTTATTATATGATAAGAGAAAATAATTAATATATTCTAAAAAAAAATAACATAGTCCCCGCGACATAATTTTAGCACAGGTCGAAATAATTATTACCTAATTATTATTAGTTAATAATTATTTCGACCTGTGCTAAAATTAGGCATAGTATGGTTTTTTGTTAAATGTTTTTATTTCGAAGAGCCCATCATCCATCACATGACTGTCAACAGCAGATCGCCATTAAACAATGTCATTACTTAAAAGATTTAAACATTTTAAATTTATATCAACAAAGGCTGATATTAGCGACTCGCTCGTGTTTAATAGTCTTCTTGTACAAAATCCATGGCGTAAGTTTCAGGTGTTTAAATATATATACATATATCATATCAGGGCTCGTGTAAAGTGATCTTCGTCTTTAATAATTTCAAATATAAAAAAACCATCTCTTAAAACGATTCCGACACATGACTTGTGACGTCACGACATACACCCATTACAACATCAATCATCCATTGAGTGTCTTATTACCGATAAATTAAATCTTGATTTACGACATATTTTCATCTATATTTTATAAATTTTGTTTAAGTACAGAATATTATAACGAAATTACGTTAATTTATGTATATATAGGAAAATATGTAAGCCCGCTTGTTAAACAAAGTTTTTTTTTATAATCTCATGCTAAAGATTTTATTTTTTCAAAATAATGCCAAATATATAATAAGTACTGTAAGAACAACAAAATGTAATACGAAACTTTTCTCACTTTCTAAATAAAGCTTCTGTTTGAAAAACCAAAAAGGGATATAAAATAGCAGTTTATAAAGTACTGCCATCAATATTCATACTTATATTTTTTTGCTATTTCATTGCACATTTAATTACTCGAAGCAATTAGTGTGGGATTTTTGCGTTAGGAAAATTTTCTTCTATTTCATTGAATAGTTCAGTGAAGGATCTTCTATTAAAGTAATTTCTCATTATTAATTTCTACCCTACTTCTATTAGATTCTATTCTATTTTAAAAGATATGTTAAGTTGGTATTTATAAGCTTAATATTATTCTTAATAAAATAAGCAGTAACATAGTAGTTAAAATTTGGTAGGTGCGAAGGAATACAATATTTAGAACTAATTTTATGACCTTACCTTGCCTTGCCTTGAATCTTATGACCTTGCCTTGAACTAGTTCAAACTGATTTTCATGAAAAAAAGGTAATAAAATAAAAATTGTTTCATTACCAAGGACTTGTTATTTTTATTTTAAATCAAAATAAATAATATGTTCTTCTTAAATATTACCCCGTGATGAACTAAGAATTTTTATTCATGCTTACCGAACGGCTGTTCTAGACTTTGGAGTATGAAAATTATGACTTTTAATACGTTTGAGAGAAAAGAGACGTTAAATATAGATATATATGTTAAAAGAAACAAATACTTATAGTGTGATAAGCGGAGGTCACCTTAGGTATGTCCGATAGTATCATATTAAGCCACCTAGGTTTTCAAATTATCAGTGATGGCAACTTATCCCGGTGATGAAGAGGAGTATTGAAATGGTATTGACTGTATTGGTCAATTGAAAAAAGCAGAATAAAATAATAAAAATTTGATGTAAGGAAACTCCATGTTGTTACAACCGCATGTTTGTCGAAAGTTGATTGACATTTTATAATATAATAAAAACGAAATCGAAGTAAGACAACTACTTAGTAAATAATATAAAACACAATATCGCTATAAAGTAAATAATGTTATATACATTATATATATCATATACGTGAATAGCGTATTTATTACATAAGACTTGTTAAATAACTAGTGTTTAAATATTCTTTACACGGATTTTATGTTGTCGGTGGCAATCCGACTTGGCACGCTGGCTTCCTAACGAATCGACTGAAAAACTTGGAGTGTTTTATTTTTTGAACGAAATACGTTCATATGCACATGATATTTCGATATTTTACTGTCTTTTATTTGGTGACTGTTTTGTATATAAAACTTTGCTCTCCGGCTACAATGTTAAAAACCGATTATTAGCCTGATTGGATTCTCATGATGGACACGTATGAAAAGCATTATAAAATCCCTGGGGATGTTGGTGTTTCGTCATCCAGACCGGACTTATTCCTGTATTCGAAACATCTGAGGCGCGTGATACTTGTGGAGCTTACTGTTCCTTGGGAAACAAACATCCCAAGGGATCACACATTCAAGCTCAATAAGTATTACGAACTAACCAACGAACTGATCAGGAATAAATTTATAGTTAGTTTGTACGCGGTAGAAGTGGGAGCGAGAGGTATAACAGCAAAATCTCTCTATAGCCTACTTAAAGATCTTGGCCTTTCTAGAACAAGCATCGGTTCATTTCTAGAACGTACTTCAAAGGCGGCATTAGTAGGTTCTTTCCAAATTTGGTTAGGTAGGGAGAGGAGTGTGGAGGGTGAAGGTGAGCGTTTTTGCGCATAATAAAGGGGCCCCTTAAACCTACTCCTGGGTCGCAAGTCCCAGGCACTGCTTGCACTCCTCTCCTTGCAACGCGATGGGCCCGGCACCCGCACGGTGAATCCATGGATTGCTAAGAAGCTTCGTCTGTCGTCTATAACTAAAATAAAAATAATATTATACTTCATACCAGTCGAAAGACGTGCTTATTAGCTTTAAGTCAAATACGCCAAGAGCAATAAAATCATACAGTTTTCTTGTTAGATTCTAGTCTTTGCACATCCTTCATAAGTTGTTAATTTTTAAATCACTTTTATTGAAATTACAGAGGATTCAACTTTATGTTAACCAGTTTATAAGAGACCATTGCTAAGACTATTGCTTTTGTATACCTATACTCACGGGTTTAAAAAGAGTGGGAACCTTTTTTGTTTTTTCTTTAATTTTCTTTACGTTTTACCTTGAAAAGTACTAGAAAATGGAAATATCTTATTTCAACTTCGTCAAAAACTGTTATTTTACGTCATGGCTTTTAACATCAGAGCCTTTGAAATATTTAATTAAAAGGCCAAGTCGTGTCTTGTGAATCAAAGAGCTTAAAGTTTTAATGTGAAAGCGAATGTATGCCTGTCGTTTTTTAAAAGTTTAAAGGTGTTTAATTTTATTTTAAATAACTATGTACCATAAATATATATAAGGATAAACAGCAATTTAAAAATAAAGTTATTCATGAACTTTTTATACCAGTCATAGCGTGACTAAAATTAATATTTTAATATAAGCTATGATTAAAAAGCGTTAGTAAGATGACCGTAAAACTGCTGCGTAAAGATACTTTGCCCCTTTTCCATAATTAAACAATGTAATTAACTTTATGAAACAACCTTAAACCGTACTATATATCATAAACTTTAGTTATGACATTATTTTTACTCTGAAACAGTAAAAAACAACAGATCAGTGAAAAATTAATATTTTAAAAGATTAAAAGCAGCTGCTTCACCGGTAACTTGTCTTTATCTATTATTGACTGTGGACTATCTCAAAGAATACGCAGAATTGCCAAAAAATAGAACAAACGTGATATTAAAAAATAAATACATTAGTATCTAAATTGTAATTACTATTTTTGGGTGCTGAAAATTATCAATAAATTACATTTATATCATATAGAAACAAAACTTTAAAAAATCTTAATTTGAAGTAAGATTTATCTTGAACTGTTTTTTATCTAGGGTAGTTTGGACAATTTAATTTGTCCAAAACTACGATGCATCATACTCTAATAATTTGGAAATATTGTTAGTGTTCAAACGTTTCATTTTAAACTTTTTTATAGAGTAGTGGGGAGAAGTGGCATGAAAGGGACATTTTTGGATTTAAGGTCCCAGTAAGTGAAGGAGACAATATTTAGAACAGAAAGAAATAGAATAGGAAACGTTTACTATTAAGTAATTGAAATGAAATGCATTAATTGTCATTAATATATATTTTTTTATTTATTTTTGCATCTTTAAAAAAGTTGTATTTTGTCCCTTTCATAAATGGACGGTATTGAAAGGGACACAGTTATTTATGAAAGGGACAGTGCCAAATTTCGAGTAAATGTGTGACGTTAACTAGTTAGATATAATTTAAATCAAATTTAACAGTCACTAGAATAATAAACATTGTTAAATCTTACTGTATAAATCTTAAAGACTAGTAATAAACTCTTTTATGTAACCTAAATAAAAATCAACAACATTAAAATATTTTTCTGAGAAAAAATGAATTTAACAATTATTAATATCTTTTATCAAGGCACTTATTTGTAATCGTTTTACTAGTAAATAACAAGAAATTAAATAATTTTATAAAATTAAGAACGAATCAACAATTTAAAATAACTTTTAAGACTTAGACTTACTCAACAGTCTTCATAAAATTATAGTAAAAAAAAACCTAAAATTACCTTAGATATCTACTAATCATTTTCATCGTTGTTATTTTTTAGTGGCATAGTGAGCAAAAATAATTAAAAACACCTTTAATTCCACAACTATCGTGTGCCCATTTCATGCAAATTTTACATTGAAACCAATCTTCATTACTCTCTGAATATTTTCTTTTACAAACATTGCATTGGTTATTATCGCCTGTTTTATCTTTTGCAATGGTACGCTGTCTTCTTGGGGTTTCTTCATCTTCAGAAATATCATATGAAGAATTTTCGCTACTGCTACTACTGCTTGCGATTTTTTGTGCAAATTTCTTCTTTTTCTGACTACCTTTGGCATTTTCCTTAATATCAATTTTCTTATTTTTAACTTTCTCGTAACTTTTAGTTTTATATGATTGTTGGTCTGTTAAATTGGTTTTCAAAATTTGTTTTACATGTTTTAAGTTTAGTTTTTCAGTCTTTGGTATTTTCTTTTTTAAGATGTCCATCATGTTTTCTAACAGCAATCTATCTTTTTCAGGAGTTTCAGTGATAATTGAGGTTTTAACTTTACGTTGCTTTTCAGTAGGTTGTCGAGGTAAAGCTTTAGAAAATGGTCTAACGGCTTCCAGAGTTAATAACGGGTAGGTAGAATTAGAAGAGTCAGGTCGTATCTCTTTAAAAGTAGATGTTATGGGTTGTGGCTCAATAAAAGCAACAGATTTAGGTCGTGTCTCTCTTGTGGCAGATGTTTTAGGTTGAGGGTCAATCAAAGTAGAAGGTCCAGCTTGTGGCTGATTTAAAATAATCGGTAAATCAAGTTTAGCATCAAGAAAGGTAGAAAAGGTTTGAGATAATTCTAGTTCATTTAAAGAAGATTCGTCAGAATTTGCAGCTGAACCAGTGAAGGTCTTTAGAGACTGTGGTCGATCTGTCACGAAATAAGGTAAGAAATCTTCATCAGAAAAAATATTTTTATTTATTGGCCATATCCCGGTGTTCTTGAAACCTGAAGTTATATTAGTCATATTGAAAGCAGTATAAAAAGCATCCTTAGCAAATTGAGCCACATTATAAATTGTAACAGTTTTGCCAGGTTTCGAAGTCATCCAGTTATGCATGCTAGCTTTATAACGAGCTTTGAAGGGTCCGAACACTGTCACATCGAAAGGTTGCAAGCGGTGACTGCAGTGAGGTGGAAAGGTTAGTATTATTATATTATTAGCTCGGGCATACAGTACTATATTAATTGTTATATGGGTCTTATGATTGTCCAGAACTATTAAAGCCGGTGATTCAGCGCAAGGCTTTACGAAGTGAGCAAAATGTTTTAAGGCTTTTAAAAAACAGTCTTCTGTTATCCAACCAGATACACTTGCGAGGCCTAAAGCACCCGTAGGACCGTTTTCAAGCATATGGTCCTTAAAATGAACACGCGGAAATATAAAAGTAGGAGGTATACTTCCACCAGCAGCATTAGCGAAACCCAGCATAGTTATAAGCGTGCCCCGTTCAGTTGAACTGATTTGACCAACTCTCTTAACACCTGCTTGGGCAACTATCTTGGGTGCATTAGTGACTGTCATGCACCCAGTTTCATCCAAATTCCAAATTTGATGTGGAGGAAAGTCATGCTTTAAATAACACTTCTCCAGATTATCAAAAAAGTTTTTAACATTATGTCTATTAAAGCTAGTAGTTCTAGCTAGCGAAGTGTTTTCTGGTTTCCTCACGCTCAGCGAATTATGCCTCTTTAAAAACCCCTTTAACCAATCCAGACTGGCTTTATTATTTTTTTCCCAAGATGATATGCTCCGATTGAGACGTACAGCGTACTGGTAAGTAAGCTCTCTGACTTGTTTAGTGGTCAAGCCATGGCACATTTTCGCAGAAATCTTTAAATAATCCACTAGAGAGCATTCTTGGTCTACCGTGAAAACTTTTTTATTGCCAATATTTGGTTTATAAACAAATGGAGTACATTCAGTAGCTTTAGCTTTCATGATCAATCTATGCAAATGGGATTTGCTTACATTAATAATTTTCGCAGCCGATCTTACAGAAATGCCTTTTTGTACTACTTCATTAACTACCTCTTCAATTTTCTGAGCAACGACACGCGTTCGCTTCTTAGGTGGCATTATTAAACTGCCAAATAAGTAAAAAAAAAATACAAATCTGGTACAAAATAGCAGTTTTGAAAGGGACAGTTATGAAGGGGACGTCCCATTCATAACCGTTTGTTGTGTCCCTTTCATAAATATCATTCAAAAATTTTCATCATAACCATAACATCTACAATATTAAATTAAATTTTACTAACCTTCTTTTCTTGCTTCTGTGAATGTCCAAGCTGTTTTAAACAGTGATTCACACTTAAATAAGAAAGTCGCAGTACTCAAAAAAACGTTTCCAATTTATAACAAAAAAAATACAATTCTATACAAAAAAAAACACTCGCACTTTACCGCCATGTCAGAAATGATAGGAGTATGAAGTTAGCTGCGAAAGAACTTGCTTCAAGGTTGCCATACGACAAAAATAATGATGTTTGGAAATATTTTTTATTTTACGGGTAATTTGAGTTGTCCCTTTCAATACGTGTCCCTTTCATGCCACCTCTCCCTACTTGAATGTCTACTTGAAGTTATTGAAAAAAAATGTATATTGCTTCATAAAACTGTCACTAACTTCTTTTACTCGAGTAATAAGTCACGTAAGCTTGAGTTTTATTCTCGTATTTAAATTATCCATATCACTGTGGTCAATAAAGTTATCAGTACTTCGTAAGTACATTCGTTTGCATAAACTTATCTCCTAAAGAATCTCTATTGCCCAGATTCTAAGTTGTACGAATAGCTGTATTTTGTAAAACGTAAACGTAACTTATAACTCAAAGTAGAATACTACACAATGTTCTGTTATAAAAACAATTATTATAAGCATATTTTTAAGTAGTCTCAATACTGAAGGTTTTATTTTAAAAATAATAGTTTAACATAAAAAAATAAATCAAAATACAAATACCATCTTTCGGTTTCTCATTAACCTTTCCTTATTTTATGCATTGCAATTTTCGGGTAAATTAAAATATAGTCTATAATTAAAAACGTGATGTTACAATATTTTTAGTTGTTAATTCATATATATAACTCTACATTTTCTTCTCAAGTGTGTTTGAAATATGAAACTCATGTTTTTACTTATCCGGACCAGCGTGGCTAAGCCCGAGGGAGCGCTAAATCACAACCCTCAACATCAAAGATTTCATCTTGGCTTAAGATATATTGGAAAACTGAACTATGACAGTAGAGAAAGTAAAGAAATAAAATATAGAATTTATTATCTGTTGTTTTACCTAGAATCAGGCACACCTTTGTTGTTTGCGTTGATTTAATGTATGTTATGTTGGTTTGCTAGGTATTGTATATGCTGTTCATTCACAAACAAACCATGCCTTCGAGTAAAAGATATCACAATCCAACTTATAACTTCATCGTTTTATTTTTTAAAGTATTTTTTTACCTATAAAAACCTTCAATTCACAATTCAGATTTTGTAAAGTGGTCTAAAAAGTATGCCATCAATATTCATACTTTTATTAATTTGTCTCTTTTTGCGTGTCGTTGCATATTGAGCTGTTCGGAGCAATTAGTGAGGAATGCTTGCGAATATCTGCCGTCCATTTCGTCGAATCGTACAAAGGGGAGCTATTATGGACGTATTCAAAGTAAAAATAAATATTGTTTGAGGAAAACTGTAATAATGTTAGTTAAACTAAATTATATATCATAAGCTTTTCAGGTTAATTTGTTTTATACCACATCTGATTTACAATATTTAATAGAAACAATGATACTTTATCGTGCAGTATGAAGACTACACTGCTCACATGAAATATGCAATATATAAGAGGGTAAAAAAATATGTTTAACATACGATTTAAAATTACTTTTTTTATTATCGAATAACCTGTAATATGGACCTATAAATAAATGATGCAGACAGGTAACTCGTATAACACTTCATTCATTTAAGCAAAATCTGTATGTAGTTATCTATATACGTGGTGAATATTGTACACATTTTTGTTCATTTGTTACTTACAATATAACGTAAATATATTTAAAAATATATTTTTTTTGTAGTCATTTAAATTTAAAAATATACATTTCGTATAACATTCAATATGTATTATAATACAATTGTAATATAACGTATTATTAAATGAATTGTTTTTGATAATAGAATTCAAATAACGTAATTTCTATAGTTATTTTTTTTTGTTTTGTAGCTCAAATATATTTGTTAATTATTTGTTAATATTTAATGCCTTATTTGTTAATATTTAATGCCTTATTTGTTAATAAAATATTTTTGTTACTGGCCAGATTTACAAATGAAGTCTGTTGTAGTGGCGATTGTATAAATGACAGCTGTCACATATTATTCAAACTAATTTGTAATAACATCGTTAAAGTGAGATTCGTTTGTGCGGTCATAAATATTATATAACCTTTATAGTCATATGAAAAATATGACTTTGAACTTAAATAATAAACAATTTTGTAATAAAAATGTTAGCAATTTTTACGATGAAATTACAAGGCTCGCTAAAGTACAAAGTAGGTCAGAGTATTATCACAACTTGAATATTTCTGTTTGTCGTAAGCCCATATATTTCGTGCTTTGCGTGTTTTCCCCTAGTTTAGTACAAATTGTATTGTCTACATGAAATAACACGTGAAAACGCATGAGGTTTCTAAATAGCATAATTTCTTTTGTCGCTCTCAAGTGTTTATGTGTTGAATCTATTTAGGATAATTTATCTACAGTTATAATTGTAAGGATATAATTATTACAGATTTTCTTATGATTTGATACAAATTCAGTGTCTCGTAATCAATCTTAAACTATTAATTATAATAATTATACTTAATTAGAAACGATAAATATTAATTATTTCGCTATCTCTTGTATCATAGCCAACCAAACAATAATTTATCTTCACTAAACCTAAATATATGCTTGGTTATCGAAGTTCTAATCTAGGTTGAACCCTTGGTTACAGACCTTTAATAAATAGGCCATTAGCTTACTACAAAAGTAGGAATAGGTAATAATGTTTAATTAGTATATATTAATTAAGGCAAATCGATATATATATATATATATATATATATATATATATATATATATATATATATATATATATATATATATATATATATATATATATATATATATATTTCGATTTTGAAAACCTTCATGTCTTATATTTAATTATTTTTGTCTACGAAAAATAAAAACTTAAAAGTTCATTTTATAAACAAATTTATTGTTATCAAATCTAGTCTTATAAAATCTGGTAATAAAAGAAGAAAATATCAGATTTAGTTTTTAGCGGAATTTCATAGATAAGTATTAAAAACTAATATCTCTCTTTTATTATTTCGATATATGTTTGACGATTTATTACTAAAACATAACAATAAAATCATAAATTGGTTATTCCTATACTGATACAAAATACTATGATGTAGACAGGAAATCTAATAATTACATATAATATAACAAATTACTTATTATATGAAGACTGTATGAATATGTAACGTACGTATAATTTACATTATTTGAATATTTATTAGTTTAATTACAACCAAAACTAGTAATGCGGCTAACTGATATTACTGAGGAAGGGAATGACAATAACTATTAAAGCTTCATTGTTATATTCATTACGTTTGTCGTTTCGGTTTCAACGGTGTCTAATACCACTTGTTTTATTAAACATATATAATTAAAAAACACTTAAAATAAGTATCTTCTTACAATACAAATTGTAAATTTTGTTTTATAATAGTAAATTAATTACAACCGGTAGGGAAACTTTGAATCCTAGAAAAATATCTTAAAATAGACGTTGTCAACGATTACGTAAAAAAAAGTTACAAACTGTTGTTCAAAAGTGAACAAATATAAAAAGTAATATTTTTTGGGAAGTATTTAATGCGGAGACTATATCATATTCCCATTTTTTCATATATAGATTATCTTACTAATGCTTCAATTAGGCGAAAATTAGATAACCATATTTAATTTAGATAATATTAAGACATGAAAAATATTTTTAATAGATCAAAATAGATTTATAATATTTTGCATATTTATAAATCTATACATATAATAAGATAGTTTAAATATTTATCAAAAAAACTGATAGGGGGCGATTAAAGACGAGTAACAGAAACCACAAAACAAGTTTTGGAATTTTTGTCTGTCTGTGTGTCTGTCTGGTACGCTATAACATCAAACTACTTAACGGATTTGAACGCGGTTTTCACAAATGGATTACATATAATCTGGAGCGTTGTCAAAATTTTGTTTCGTCCAAATCGTTTAAGGGAATAAAAGTTATGGTCATTTGAAAATTTACTTTGTCGCACACAGATCGTCAGGTTTAAAAAAAATTAGCTTTTTTATATTTAACCCATATTTTAGATGAATTAATTAAGATCATTCCAGTACAGCATCCCTACTTTAATACTATTAGGATTACAATTTAAATTCACTTTTGCCGAAATGCAAAATGTTTAACAGAGAACGCATGAATTATACTCCTATTTTACTTAAAGTTGTACTAATTTGGCGGGTGGGTGAACAGCGACTAATGAAAGTTTTCATAAACTAAATGAAGATCTGTAATGTACGTAATCTATATGGATTACGTACATTATAGATATTCATTTATAAAACGTTTTAATCGATACAAATTTATTTTATGTTCCATTTTTCATATTTACCAAGAATCCCGAAAAAATAAAACAAATACTTACTAATACATGATGTAAAAAACAATCTGCAAAAAGCTTCGATCAATAATCGGGCAGAACATTTTTATATGGTGTCAAGATTTATCGATGACAGTTAAGCCGACGTGAAATATTCAAGGATCACGTCGACCTGGTCCCTACAAGAGATTTAGGTCCTCTACAGATGATTTATTTACAAGGGTTCGATGAAGATATTATTTGAAAGGAGTATTATATTTTGTTTTGGAAGAAACCGAATAATCAAATTATTATTCTGTAAAACATATTTTCACTAACCACAGACATTTTTAAATTTGACAGATAAATCGCCTTTTAGTTTTAATTTTTATATAGATATTAAAATACGCAAAAATGTTTAATTCTTAATTTGAATCTAAGTTTTTCAGAATAATTTTTCACCTCCAGTGGCAAATAAATTACTGATTTCTTATAAAACAAAATGCGAAGGTTTTATTTTAATAAAAATAAATACCAATGAACAATTAAAAAAAGGTTGATTATAAGCTCAAAGTTAGAAGTTCAAGTTTTCTTTATCTTCTTTCTAATTAACCGGATGTTGACAGAACCCTCGAGAATTTTTTTTTCTACACTTGATGAGTTTGAAATTGTTATTCAACAACGATCTCTTTTAACTTTTTGTTCTTAAGAAATAAAGTAATTAAAATAAGCAATAATAATTTTTGGAGGTACTTGTTAATTAACAATATCTTATTTTTATTTGAACATGTAGTCAAACAGTAACAATGCAAGATGTTTGATTGTTCGCGCTTTTTACAAATTTACAGGACAGATTATGAGTACATTTGTGTCAGTTTATTTCCCCATTAACCGTTACTATCGCACGCGCCATCGCCTTCAATTCCACCTCTACAAACAACAGTGTCTACTTCGTCCTCTAGTTACTCTCTTGTGTATCTTCTGATATTGCAAGAGACCTTGAGCGGCTGGGTTGCTAGTTTTAATATCATGTAAAAAGGAAAAATCATTTACTCAGGAATTCATCTCAAAACTTTGAAGTTACTACGGCATGGACTAAAATAAAGCGCATGGAAATTTGTGTTGTTGACTTGTTATCATATAGTATTCATGCATGCATTTCACTCCCCAAAAATTTATTAATATTAATGGCAAAATTTAAAAAGTGACTAAGACTTTAATTACAATTTAACAAAACTCCTACAGATTTAAACGAAATGTACTGTGGTGTAGGTTTATTATTTAAGTAAACATAATATATAGTTCTTACCACAAAACAAAAGTATCAAATTATCACGGGTAAGCTCAATAATTTTTGTTTTTATTTATTATTTCCAGTCATTCTTATATATTATATATAGATAAATAGGAATGACTTGAAATAATAAATACATGGACTGACTAAGAACAATATTCTTCTAGCACATAGCATGTGAGTACTATTTGTAATATTTCAACCCGAACTTAACTTAGAATCCTTTCCAATAATGTGGGCGTAGTATCTTTTAAGCTGACCTATAATTTACCTTTACTGCGGAATTTCATACTAAGTAATCGAAGTTTTAAACTAGACCCTACGCTAGAGAACTAAGTAAATGGAAATAAGCGGAGAATATCAATAATGCTTTATATCATTGATAAAGTTATAAAAACCATATTTTTATAGTATAGTTGTTTAAATAAGTTTATTTTTCTTACAATGTATCTAATGTAATTCTTATGCATACATGTAAGTTAAGGTAAGTTTTAAAAAAGTATACACATAAAATAAATAATGATTATGTTATATTTCTTAAAAACAATTTAAGAGAGCCAATTTACAAAATATTAAAACCTTTTTGTGATACGTTGATTTTAAAGTAATATTGGCAAAAAAGACATAAATACATTGAAGTGGCGTGGCTCGGGTTAGCGCACTCAGCAGACTCTTCAACCTTATTTAGAGACCAAAACAGTTTTGGATTAAAATTAAAGAAACCATCGGAGCTCTACAAACATCTAAGAGTTACCAAAAGACTTATCATTGAAAAATCTAAAGATGATACTGTAACTTCTCTCCCAAAAGACAAAGTTGTCTCATTGCTCGAGTCACGACTTCAATTTCATAAAAAAATTATGATAGGTGCTCAAACGATTAAAGTAGGGCTAGGATCAAGTAGGATAGTTCAAGACATAGACATAACCAAAATTTTTTATTCGACAAGACGAAAACGATAACTACCGACTCCACGCGATGAGCCTAAAAATTAAAAACGAATAGGTGACCATAGGAGATTTTTGTATTCCACTAGCTTTGAAGTGGCGCACCTTAATTTATGATTGGTCTCCAGCATTATTAAAATTCTATCTTAATGCATTCCAAACGACTCTCCCAGATCAAAGTAATTTAATAAGATGGGTCAAAGCCACTAAAAAGTCTTGCAACATCTGTGGGGAGGCAATAGGAATCGCGAAAGACTTATTAGTAGGGTGTAGGGTACTTCTAGATGAAGGTCAATACTCGCGTCGCCACGATAAGGTATTAGAAATTATACGGAAAGCGCTTAGTCTTTCAGTAGCAAGAGCGGGGAAAGGTAAAACAACCACCAAACGAACTGTAGAATTCGTAAAAGAAGGCTCCGCCAAAAAATCAAAAGCGAAGCCTTATTCAATTTTAGGCGCGGCTCCTGATTGGACTCTCATGATGGACACGTATGAAAAGCATTACAAAATTCCTGGGTATGTTGGTGTTTCGTCATCCAGACCGGACTTATTCCTGTACTCTTAACATCTGAGGCGCGTGATACTTGTGGAGCTTACTGTTCCTTGGGAAACAAACATCCCCAGGGATCACACATTCAAGCTCAATAAGTATTACGAACTGACCAACGAACTGATCAGGAATAAATTTATAGTTAATTTGTACGCGGTAGAAGTGGGAGCGATAGGTATAACAGCAAAATCTCTCTATAGCCTACTTAAAGACCTTGGCCTTTCTAGAACAAGCACCGGTTCATTTCTAGAACGTATTTCAAAGGTGGCATTAGTAGGTTCTTTCCAAATTTGGTTAGGTAGGGAGAGGAGTGTGGAATGTGAAGGCGAGCGTTTTTGCGCATAATAAAGGGGCCCCTTAAACCTACTCCTGGGTCGCCGGTTAATTTAAGACATCGTAACGTGGTATACTGCATTTTGTTACACCCCTAATCTATATATATTTTGGAAATATTTTACTGTAAACTTTCCTAACTACTTTGAATACATTTCATGGAATATCCATGAAATTGTGACTTTAAAATTTTATAGTTTGCTTCATACATTATACAATTACCTACACAAGAAGAATTGAAAAAGTTCGGAACGTTTTAAAATTGATATTTTTAACATGGCTAAGGAGTTTGCTAGTTAATATTTCTATGTTGTAATAAGTTTATTATTAATCGAAGTTTGTGATTTTGTGAGTAACTATAAGTAGGTATTGTAACTTCTAAATTTTAAATAAATATATAGTTTTAATATAAATTAAAATAAAAAAAATTTACTCCCGATACAAAAACACCTCGAAAAAGGATAAAAATAACATTGTTATATCCTTATTGAAGTTGTTGCTTCGGGGGACCGTTGTACGTACGATGAAGGTGGTGTCTGTTTTAAAAAGTTTTCGAAGCTAATGAACGACAACTTAGATTATACGATACGATATTCTTATTTCTTTATTTGGCTTGGTAATTTACTTGCATTTTATTTATTCCTTTATTAAGCAATCTCTTTCGGTATCGGGGGTTTGTTACTTATTTTTTTTCTTTTTAGAGTTATGTAACTGGTTTTTTAATTGTAAGAAATTAACCTATGATTACACTTATTTTCACTTATTTCAGTATTAACTATCAATATTCCTTAAGAATCCTTTACCAGCACCAATAAAAGCTGAATATCTTGAAGACGATTGCTTGTATATCCATTAAACATAGCTAAGAACCATTGTCACGAACTAAGCTTTCGATAAAAAAGAAATGGCAATCAATACCGCCCTCTCGTTTGGCTGCTAAAAGGCCACAAATAGACACAAATAGACACACAGATAGACACAAACAGAGACACAGATTCACGGGTCAAACTTAAAACACCCCTCTTTTTGGGTGGGGGACTAAAAACATAGCGATATGGGCAGGGAATCGAGATGCAGGACCTTCGGAAAAACTTTCCGTCGCTGTATCAATTGAGCTATCGTAGCTATATGGTAGCTAATTTGAGGTTTATTTTTGTTAATTTATAATTTAAATAAGCTTAACATGGCCATGTTTATTGATATTTTTAAATATTGTATCTTTTACCATTCCATCACCATACATACATACACCATACACCATCATTTTACCATTTATTAATTTTGTTTATTTTAAAAGCGATACACCAAAATTAACACAATATGCCCGCCTCGAGATTAATAGTACAATAGTCGAACTGGAGCACTATTCTGAGTGATAACTGAAGCATAGCTTAGTTGTATTCCGATTTCCTTTTTAGTTAGTTTCTTGTTTTTTTTTTAGTTTATTTATCATAATTAGGAAGCAACCAACCTCCTCGGCAAGGTCACTCACTCATTGGTTTTTTGTCTTTTATTATAATACTCTTTTATTTAAACTTCCCCATTACAATTTTTTTAATCAACATTTACATTAAAAAGTATTCAAGTTTTCACTTAGATCTATAACCATGAAAATAGTTTTAAACGCTAACTATTTATTAAGAAGTGTATTACTAATCCAGCATTATCTCTTCCTGCAGGTTTTATAAGCTCCATTTTAAATATTATTATATTATTACATTATAGAAAATAAATTGCCTTCGTAAATTTCAATGAAGTACTTCTGTATTTGGCGTGCTCATAAAACAAGAAACTCGGTTTATGTCAATAATTATATATTTTACGATAATTATTTAAATAAAAAGTGTGGCCTATGACGATTGCACTTCTCAATAAATAAGTAATAATAACTGCATAATAATAATTACCTACTCAAGAATTTCACACTGAATTATGTATAGAGTTTAAGGCTTAGTGAAATTATTCATTGATAAAACAGGCTTTATTTCAATTTGTTGGCTCAAATTATTTGATTAGTTTTAGGAATTGTCGTATACGTAATTGAACTTTAATAAAGTTCAATATCATTAATTAAACATATATTTTAATACTCATAACATTTGAAGCTTTCGAACGGCCTATATTCGTCGTTTAAAGAAATTTTTATATATGTGACAATTTTATTGTTTTTATTTGTAATTATTTTCATGCGAAAGGCATAATTAAAAAAATATGGTTTAAATTATACTAACAAAAATTTTAACACTTTTTAAACTTCTTCTTAAAATCTTTTATCCTAAAAGGATATACCTATCCTAATTTTCGAAAAATATATTTCGCTTTAAAAACTTGTAATTTTTTTTGTGATTACAGGTTTTACTGGTTGAGCATTTAAAAAAACTAAATCGATTTTATCATTAAAAAACCTTCGGATGTAAAAGTTTGAATAAATTACTGGTTAGGATATAAAGACGCTAAGATAATGGAAATGATAAGTAGGCGATAAGATATCGAGGAGATAAGTTAAACTTATAAAGATTTTAGTTTTCTAGACTCAGTACTCAGGCTTTGAGTGATAGTCAGTTAAGACAAATAATTTGATAAGTGTAGATATTTTCAGACTATTCGTTACCACTTCTTAACTACAATGATATCACGTTGCCTTGGTATTATTTTACCAAATCTAAACTACAATGTAATAACAATATAGTATTATTTAAATCTTATTCTGTATAAAAGCAAACCGAAAAAAAATAAGCAACACCATAAACAAGTTGAAGTGGTTACGGCTGTGAGCAAAGTTTTTACGACAAATAGATAATTTGCGAAATATGAGTGCCTCACCGCTTACTTCAGTAGAATCCATTTAAAGTTACGGCCATAATCAAAGTTTGTAAAGGCGTGAGTATACTTGTAATTTGTAATTTTTGTATTACGTGATGTTGGTAAGTTTTGTTACGAAATTGCGTCAATTTTTTTTTATATCTTGTATTCTGACTTTCAATATAGATATTTGGATAGAAAAGAGCTTGTGTTTTACTCCTTCATGAGAAAATCAATAAAGAAAAGTCACATGAATTTTAATATCATGTTAAAAGCAAAAAAAACTATGTTTTTAAAAAAATTAAGAAATTCTTTCTTAACGTTTAGAATATCAGTAGTATGTGTAATTCAATGTCGGATGCATCGTTTTCTATGCATCCGACATTGAATTGAATTGATCAACAATATTACAATTAGAAAGTCTATAAGTACATTACTGACTTCTCTTATCTTTCTCATAAAATACATACTCCTTGTGATTCTAACACAATAAAATATGATCTTCCTTTTTTAAAAGATATAAATATGAAATGTAAGTCTTCAAAGACTCAATCATTGTGACATTTCTATGAAGTCGTTTTAATGATATCCTTGATTGAGGCAAAACGGAGAGACAGTCTAATTGGAGTTTTTTTGAGACAAGAGTACTTGTGTGCAAAGATCTTTAAAGGTCAATATGTATATAATATAAACAATTCTTTGCATTTTATGATTAAATTCATATAAATTGTTAATTTTTTTTTTTTCAATCTGACCGCTTTGTTTTGTGAAGTTAATCGGCGTTGAATCGTAATCACATATTATGCATGATGTGGGTTTCGTCGGAGAGATAATTGTGATGCGGGAATATTAAAAGTCCAAAGGTGCTTTATCTAATTTGAACTCCCCATACATGAACCATTAACGCTACATAATAATAATACGAACACGTTTTTCCTAGTACATTAAAGTACTACACGATAGACTTTATATCATTCCCTAAATAATAAATATTTCTAACCTGCCAATAGCTTCGATCAATAGAAGGGCAGAAAATTTTTATAAGGTGTCAAGATTTATTGGGGACGGTTGAGCCGACGTGAAATATTCAAGGATCACGTCAACCTTGTCCCCTGAAGAGATTTACTCTGCAGATGATTTATTTGAAAGAGCAAGGTCAAAGGTTTGAGCTTATCTATAAGTATTATATAACCAGCTTTCATCTATAAATATACTATATTATACTTGCTCGATGTTCCGCTTACAGATAAATAATTAATATCTGTTATTAGTTAGTTCCTTATAATAACTCGATCGCCAAGCTAAGAGTATGGTCCAGATAAAGTGATATCATTTTTAGAACATTTCGATAAAGTAGCTTTTTTGTATCACTTGGAATGTATTTTTGAATGTATTTTTGAATGGATTAAAGATTTAAAGAAAACCGGATTAGTGTGTAAGAGTTTAGCACGTATAAGCAATAAGATAATAATAAATATATTTTAATATAATTGTAGATATAAGCATAAAATTGATAAATGAGCTTTTAAAAATATTAATAATGAATAATATTCATTATTAAAGAATTCTAATTATTCGGATATTTTAAAGCGGTCATATAAGAAAAAACCAAATAAAAATCCATAAACACGTATACGGTCCTATCTTATTTGACGAGTTGTATAGTTTTAAAACTTATATCAAATTTTTAGGATGTGAACTTTTTTAGACATCATTAAGCGGTAAAAATATTTACCAAAACATTTAAACAATATCGGATATTATAAACATTACGTGTTCGACAATACTTTTCCAAAACAAAGCTATCAAAATATCCACTAGGCATTGGGAGATAAAATGCGGAACAATTTGGTACAACAAAGGCAGATTTGTCCAGTGAAAATTGAGTTAATCTGTGATTAATCCGACCACACGTCCGTGATGAGGGTCGTCCGCTCTGACACTGTGATAATTGTGATAATATCATATCACTACATGTACGCGCGTATAGAATTACTAAGATTTGTGTTTCCCACTTTAGGATATAAATTACACATTAATTAATAGAACTCATGATCTGTATTGGTTCTTAATATGCTTCTGTTTTACACTTCAAACATCTAAAATTATCTAGAATAAAATTATCGATAAATCAATCATTGTAATAGTTGTCCTTGTCCTTGTTCCTTTAATTTAAGATTCTAAAAAAGTTTTATAAATATTGGATTTTAATATATTCATACATTTTTTTTTAATACTTTATGATGTACAACGTCTTCTCAGTATGTCTTCTTTTCCTTACCTTAACAACATATTTTTGTTAATAATAAACAGGTTGTAATTGTATTCAAACTATAATAATGCTGTCTGGTAACGTAAGTGGAAAACTCGCATAGATAAATAATTAAAAAATTCACAGTGTTTGCGGGCACCAGCGGCAAACTACAAACTGGAACTTAAAGAAACGCAACAAATAAGAGAGGTCCTACAGTTAACAATATGAATTTCAATGTTTTCAAAAGTCCATAAATTGTTGCCATGACCCTGATAGTTGGAACAAACGTTATTGGAGTGGTATAGATTTAGAGGTGATGGTTTTAAGTTTTAACTTTTATCTGTAGAGTCAGATAGTTTCAAAATATTTTTAAAACGTTTAAAATACAAGCCACTTTTAATTTAAAAACATCACACAACAGGCGTTTTCTCTCTCATTTCCCGTACACGTAACAGAACTTTGTTGAGTGCAATGCCAATAGATTAAACTCACCGCCAAAGCTGTATGGGCACCTCTATAAAAGTTAAAAGCTTTTGCCTAAAATGATAGGGGTAAAAGCAAAATGCATACAGTTTTAAAAGCGGGATGCCGTGCCATCTGAGCCGAATATTTGTTCCCAGAGAGGGTCAGATTCTATAGTAAGCGTGTGCGAAACCACATGATGTCCCGCCTCAAAAAAGTTGTGAATTAAAAGTTTGACCGCAATGTTAATTATTATTTTCTGAAGCAATAATACTATCAGTTTAGGTAGTTTAAATTTTTTTTTAACAATTTTATTTCACGTCAACGCTCAATAATATAAGACGTATTACATCTGGTCGGCCGGCTATAAGCTTCAAGTTTATTTCACTCGACATGACTCCGTCCATATTTTCTCTAAATAAGATTACTAAAATGTTTGTGAAAATGTATTGTTAAAAATATAAATTGTGGTTTTGTAAGGTTAAACGTTTTCGAAATGATTTTACTTCTACATTTTTCAAGCAATTTATATAACATTATATAACTGTATTGATATATAGTTTATAAAGTACATACATCTAAATGCACACTATCAAACTCGAACGAAAAACATTGCCCAAATTTGTACATTCATTATTGATGTCACAACCCTATCCTTTGATTTGTGCCGACATTGCAATCACCAGAGTGAACGCCTATGATACACACAGCACACGTTTATATATTAGCTATGGGTACTATATTAGCATCTATATTAAATTAATAAAACAAAGGGAAAATCATTCAATACCTTATCCTTCTATTTGACGATTGATCGTCAAACTTTACGATACTTTTCTATTTACTTATTTGGGTGCTATTTTTAAGCTTAATTGATGTATGCTTTTTTTTATAAAAAATGTTTATTCTTTCTTTTTATTTCATTATAATAGTTCTGATCCGTTTTACTTATAAACGTATATAGTCTTAGATATAAAACTAACGAAGGTAAGATATGGTTAGAAAAATACATGTAAACTTGGAAAATGTTATCATTTTCCTAAAATTCATTATAATGATAATTATCAAATTTTCATCTGTCCGTAAACAAAAGTATTCATGTGTTATTATTTCTTCATTTTTAATTATTGAATTTTTGGTTAGTGTTTTTTATAATCTTTGCTTGATGTGACACTCTTATTTGGATTCGTTGTTAATAAACCCTACCTGACATATATTTTATGCATTAATAAGACTATAAAAAGATTATCTTCATTTTATTTCTAAAATAACAGTTTAAAACGCTTGCAAATAATAAACAGGCAAACAAACCAAAAGACAAACCAACTCTCTTATGTTTGTAGTTTTGTTGATTACATACTCAGTTAACGTTTTACGATAATCTGTTTAAAATTTTTGAAAGGAGAGAATTTCTTATGTTATCTTAGTGGTATTTATCCATTATATTGTATCCACTGCAATTAAATTTACCTTTTATTTAGATAAAAAAAAAATTGTTATTAAAAGGTTTTAATTAACATTTTATATATTCCTAATCTTTAGCTACATTTCTAAGTTATGTAAAATAAGCAAGTACAGAAAAAAACATGAGTAAAAAGAAAAAGATATCTATATTTACACCGGTCAATATAGCTATCTCACTCGTGAGTACAACCATGTGGAATAGCTCGCTTCATTCGCTTTTAAAACTGTGTATCTACGTTTTCTTTTATTCCTATAAAATGTTGGCCAAAACTTTTAACTTGTAGAAATAGTTTTGTTAGTGGATTTAGCCAATTGACATTTTCCCGCTTAAAGTTTTTATTATTATACGTTTTTATAATATAAATATAGTAAATATCTGTTTTGATATTGAGCAACTTATTTATGTTTCCTTATTACGTTATAAAACAACACACTTCAACTTTAATTTAATTTAATTGGGTGTTAATAATATAAAATAATAATAAACAATTTAAACAATTAAAATTATAAAAGTCAAACTTGTGTTGGCTTCATCAAATGTAGCTTTAAACCATTACCTCGCTTTAATTACACTTGTTTTTTATACTGATTCTGAAGAAACATTTCATTTTTGCGACCTCTCTTGTAAATAAAAGAGATCCGTAAACAATAACGTTTTTCAATTTCGTTAGTTATCGCTGTACTCACATTATTTATATATTTTTTCCACAGCTTATCACACTAATTTAGAATTAACACACTGATGATTTTTTTTTAAATATTCTATTGAGCAGGTTTCATAATATTTTAATACTGCATAGATATAAAGAGTATTATTAGAGACTAAGTGTTTATAATGTCATTATTATTTTTCCATTATTATGATCACTGCTGATATATAATAATGTAACATAAACGGATATTCATCCATTACTTGTATAAATAATAAGAGATGTCAATATGTTCCAAAAAAAAAAAAGTTGAGTTCTCAAATTTCATATAAATTTTATATTTATTTTGTAGAGTACAATAATACTTATCATCCTAACATCCCGTTCTTAATTTTGATATTACATCTTAAAATGTTTTGGAATATCTTAAAAGACTAAATAAATTTTAGAAAGCATTTTTATTTATTTTATACATTTATCATAAATGGCAATCTTACAATATAAAATATCTGAATTAACTTTAATCATATTTTAGTTAAACTTATTACATATTTTTTACTCAATTCTGTTTCGTTATTTATTATACCGACAACACATTTTTTGGCATTCTACCAGATTATGGACGAAAGGTATAAAGGATCGTAAAATGTTTATGACTCTTAAATTTGCTGTTTTAAAGAATTATATTACTCTGTTAATTTAAAACAAAATAAACTTGTTATTGACTTTTTAAGCCGTTTTGAAGTCGACAAGGACGTCATTTATTAACAGCGTGTTGCCAGTGTCATTGTTTGCCCTTTCCACTGAAAGTTTTACCTTTTTAGTTTTCCTTGAAGCCCTAAATATTATTTAGATTTTTCTTCCAAATCTTAGAATAACTGTTGATTAAGTATAAATAAAAAATCCCTAAGGCAAAAGAAACATATTTTATATTCTTTTCGCCTAGCAGATGATTTATTATAATAATGGCCCTAATTAGTTTTATGTGTTTGCTCATTGAAATATCAATGAAATATTACTTTGAGGTAAAAAAAAAATTGTTGACTGATAACCATAACAATTTTTTATAAAAATCTGTCAATCAGTTTAAGTTTGATGTAAAAACTCACCAACAGACAAGATAAGCCTAATTGCTTGTGTAAGTTTACTAAAAATTAAAAAAATGTCATTTAGAGTACTCGTAGCAATCAGTTTCTAAAAAAGTATTTAAAGACCCATACTACATATTCTTTTTTGTCTGTCTATGCTGTTAGCCCTGTTGGCTATTACAGCGTCACCGGGGGAATGGGTGGGTCAGGAGACCCACCCTTAACAAGGGGGGGCCAGATGGGCCCCCATGGGGAACGACGTCCCGAGGGCGTCTCAGATTGAGACACGGACCTCGGCTCGGGGCGTCGTTAGTCAGGAGGGAAGCTAAGGAAATTTGGACACTAGCGTCCTCCGACGGCAGAACGCCGGAGCAACGGAGCACTTACTCAGTTGGGACCTCGTCTATACCGGTACAGACGGTGTGTGTCTGTATGTTGTGTGGTGTCAATTATGCCTACGCGTACACGTTATTACCTACTGTGAACGCGTCGTCGGGGTCAACGAGTACCGACTTGGGTCTTCTTTTTCTGACTAAAGTAGTCTTACGTGGTCTATACTCTGCGGCGTCAGCCACCAGTGGGTTCGGGTGTCGCTCAGCACGTTCAAAGTACTTTTGGGAAAGCCCCTTGAAGTACTGAGCGATGGTCGGAAGGTTCAAGTCTCTATGGAGATCGATGTTGCGTACGAACCACGGCGCCCCGGTTGCAATCCGTGTAAACCTGTTCTGAATCACCTGAAGGGGTTTCAGATTAGCGTGCGCAAAAGCGGGACTCGCATAGGACATGACGGAACGTATGCAAGCTTTGTAAAGTGTCACCTTATTGCGAAGGGACATTTTACTCCGCTTGCCTAACAGCGGATATAAACGACCTAATATGTAGGCCGCTCTGCTACGAACGGTCCTAATATGCGCAGTGAAAACTAACTTTCTATCTAACGTTACTCCTAGGTATTTTGCCTCGTCTTTCCAAGGTATCGGTCTATCAAAGAGTTTGATTCGCGGAAGGATCCTTGAGGGGCCCCGTTCGAAGAGCACCGAAACGCTCTTCTCAGGGTTTACCTCGGTCCGTCATTTCCGCAGCCAACTCTCGAGGGAGTCGACTGCGGATTGGAGACGTTGGTATATCTCCCAGTGATCCTTAGAGGACGTGTAAATCGCGGTATCGTCCGCGTACATGGCAAGGTGCACTTTAGATCGCGGCCTAGGAATATCGCTAGCGTAGATGGAGTAGAGGATGGGCGAGAGAACTGAACCCTGGGGGACACCCGCCCTGATGGGGCGGGGGGTTGACAAAACGCCTTCCACTCTGTAGCGAAAGGAGCGATTCGACAGGTAGTCCCGTATGATGAGTACGAGTCTGTCCGACACCTTGAACTGGTATAACTTGTACACCAGTCCATTGTGCCAGACCCTGTCGAACGCCTTAGCTACATCGAGGAAGAGCGCTCCTGTCCTATGCTTCTTGGCCCTCACAGTGGCCCCTATCAGTATGTGCTCCGTGAGGCGTTGCACCTGATGGGAACATGAATGGTTGGCTCTAAAGCCGAACTGCTCATTTGGGATGATTTTGAGTCTCTCGACTTCCGATCTAAGTCTACAGAGGATGATTCTCTCATATACTTTCCCTAAGGAACTAAGAAGACTAATGGGACGGTAACTACTAGGCAGATGCCGGGGTTTGCCCGGCTTATGGAACCCTATCACTATGGCCTCTTTCCACTGGGCCGGAAACGAGCAACCGGCCAGTAGAGCGTTAAAAATGGTAACCAATAGGTAAATTAAAGGAGGCGGAAGAAGCTTTATCACTTTGTTAGTGATCCTATCGGGACCTGGCGATTTCTTGACGTGAAGCGCCCTAACTATGGACGTCACCTCGTCTAGGTTCGTTTCCTCGATTGGCGGACCGGCCGGTGGCTGAGAACACATTATATTGACCGATTTGTCGACTATTTCGACATGATCGCGATCAACGGATTGAGCAGACAGACGGCACTGGCTCTCTAGACTGTCGGCTAAGCACTCAGCTTTGTCAGAGTCGTCAAACGCGATGGCGGAGTTAGGTCCAACCAAGGGAGGCATATCTGAGACAGTGTCCGCCTTCAACGCTCTCTGCAACCGCCAGAATGCCTGGTGTGTTGGAGAGAGCGTCGCAAGCGTCCTATCCCAGCCGCTATCTCTGAAGTCGTCGAGAGCTTGTCTCGACTCCCTCTGAAGACGGCGCAGCCTCCGTCGGTTGTCATCTGTCGGGTATCGGTCATGGGCTCTAATCGCGGCGTTTTTACGGGTGATGAGGAGTCTAATGTCCGGAGGGAGTGCTCGGTAACCCTCGAAGTTCACTCGGACCTCCCTCGAGGACTTTCCTATGCTGTCTACCAAATGTTCTGTGAAGTTAGTCGCGGCTGAGACAGCGTCCTCGACCGATGTAAGCTGGTCAGGAATTTTGTCGAGGTGCGCTGGTACGGGGGAATGGAGTTGCTCTCGAAGCTTCGTCCAGTTAATAATTGTTTTGGTCGCGGGCTCCCTAAGGGGAGGAAGTCCTAGCTGAAATAGGACCGGTCGATGGTCAGAGTCTAGGTCGGATAGCGTCTCGATAGAACGTAACTGGGGTGTCACGCCCTTCAAGAGTACTATGTCGAGCACGTCGGGTCTGTCATGTCGGAAGTCTGTGTCGCAGTATCGCGTGGGACTCAAAGGCGCGGTGATCTCGAAGTCGAGACCAGCCTTGTAACTTAGCCTATCAAGGAGATTTCCTCTACTGTTTGCGACAGTGGAGTTCCAGCGGGGATGTTTGCAATTTAGGTCGCCGGCCAGAATGGTTGCGTTACCTAATTGGAGTAAGGACTTAAGGTCCCTCTCAACTAAGGCTTTATTGGGAGAAAGATAGACGGATGCTAGTACGATCGACTGATGGCCGGTCATACCCACCTGACATAATGACGCTTCTACGTTGACTAGTTGGGGCGGATCGAGCGGAGTGCAATGAAGAGACCTTCTGTAATAGATGATGGTTCCCCCCTTCGCGGTTGCCCTATCGTTCCTAACGAGACGGTAATTTGCGATGCGCGGATCACGATTACACGGCTTCAGAAAGGTCTCTTGTACTAACAGGACGTCTATCTGGTGCGTGACCACGAAGTCGCGCACTAGATCTATCTGCTTAAGTAGCCCGTTCGCATTGAATGTAGCGACAGTCAGAGAGCGAGGTTTTACCCTTCCACGCGATGTCATCATGTTGACATCGTGTGTTCGTATATCGATTTGATTAGGACGGCGTGCTTGAGGAGCACTTCCATCCTCGCGGGAGGGTTCCGCGCGGAATCCCTCATTTCATTTGAAAAAACTAGGAGCTCTTCGATGTCTATTACACCGAAGAGGCTCGTGACGCACGCGAGCGAACTCGCAACTCCGTCGGTGGAGTTACGAACCGGCGGCGGCGGCAACGACTGGGGGACGGGCTGTGGGATAATCCTCGGAGGCTTCACCCAAGCGTTCGCGATCGCGTTCGCGAGTGCCTGAGGGGCCTGGGATGCCTGAGGGGCCGCGGGCCTCCCAGGGGCTAGAGGAGCCCATGGAAGCTGTGCGAACCGAGGAGGATGCCTTGCCGGCTGTGTCCTGCGCGGCGCTTTGGGGCACCCGCGATAATTCGCAGGATGGCCCTTCTGTCCGCACAGGACGCAGCTGGGAGGATCCTCAGGGACCGGTCCCTTCCGCGAGCAGTCGGCTGTCGCGTGGTCGTCCAGGCACTTGACGCACCTTGGACGCGCGTGACAAAAACGTTGGGAATGCCCATAGAGCTGGCAGCGATGACACTGACCAGGAAAACCTCGACCACGTGGAGGTTCGACCCTAAGGCCGGAGAGTTGGCAGACTGCCTTAACGTTAAAAATTTGCTTTCCTTCCGGGGAAAGCTCGAGATGGACGAGAACAAGATCGAACGGGACCCTAGTGGTCGCTCGGTACATGCGATGCACCGAGATGACGGGGAAGGATTGGGACTTAAGGTCCTCGAAAATCCGCTCAGTAGTGAGCTCCACGGGGAGCCCTCGGATGACCACCGTTAAGCGGCGTTCATCCTCTAGCGCGTAGGTGTGGTATCCGTAACCACGTTCGCGGAGGAGACGAGTCAGACCACGGTGGTCCGACGAAGACGCGGTTTGAACGCGGATACCGTCGGCGGTATTTCGGGCGGACGTGAAATGGAGCTTGTGCTCCGTCATAAGTGCGGACAGAGTGTCCCACTTAGACTTGTCCCTTATGTAAAGCGGCGGCGGCGCGGGGGACTTCCGTGGCGCTGAAGGCGCAGGCGCTGAAGGTGCCTCCGCGGGCGCTGAAGGCGCGGACGACGGCGACGCGGTCGCGGGCGCTTCGGGCGCGATCGGCGCGCGTTCGCGAGTCGGGCCCGGGCCCGAAGAACGGTCGGGCGACGCGGGTTCGCTACTAGCGGGTTTTGAGGCCCGTTTTCGCGGGACGTTCGAGGAGAGCGCTTTCGTCGCCTTCCTCTTGGCCGATTTGGTCTGCACGGTCGTGAAACCGTCGTCCTCGTCAGCGTCCGAGGAAGGGGACGAACTTCCCGACTCGGAATCCGAGGCCGTCTGCTCCGTAGGAGTGGCGGCCTCGACCTCCATGTCGGAGGTGCTCTCGGTCACGATCGCGGCGCGCGAGGTCGAGGGCGGAGACTCGATGCCTAACAAGACAGAGTAGCGCAGGCATAATTGAGGCGCAATTCCGTGGACCCAACCATAGAACTGCGACTTGGACAGATCTTCGGGTTCCGCCGCGGATTTGGGGTCCATGGTGGAGCCCGGAGATATGAGCCGTCCTCCCTGCGTGAGCAGGGAGGCGAGTGCCTAACGTGAACCCTATCGAATCTCTGTCAGTAGGTGACAGAGGTGTGCCTAATACCCTAACGACTGTGTACTTACACGACGCAGGCTATTACGACGAAGTCTTTGAATTGCGTTTCGTACCCTAACTAGGGCGACGTCGGTCTTGTTGGACCGCTATGCAGGCTCGCCGGCCCGCAGGTGTGCTTGCGGCGATGACTCACACACAAACACAATCACACCGCTGGCTTGCACACAATGGAGGTTGTTATCTTGACTGGCGCAGGTGTACGAACGGTCGGTGCAGGTGGCTGGGCGGTCAGCGTGACGGCCCAGGTAGGTGGCGCGGATAGGCGGAGCAGGTAAGAGGGACATGTGTCCCGGTCGACTGCTCAACGGTGAATGCCCATACTACATAGTAATAATATTATTATATGTAATAATTTCAGACTATATCTATGTATATTGTATTTTCTTTGAAAACAAGTTATTATTTTTTATGTGAGAGAAACATAAAATGTACTGACAAATTAATCAAGAAAGAATATAAAATCAGTAAAGATTTTTGCCGTATATATTATACGACCTTGTCGTGGCTTTTTCGGGAGCAATTTTAAGACACAATTTTATTTGTAATTACAAAATTTATTCATACGTATTTGTACAAACAGATTTTTTTTTTAATAGAAATTACGTATAAAGATATAGATTAATAGATTTATTACAACTTTTGAGGTTTTGTTATAGATAATAGTTCCTGTATATAACAGTCATAAAATACCCAGTACTAAAAAATCATATTATTATTGTTACACTCAATAGCCAACCAGCAACTAAGCAAGCCACTTGGAATGAAATCCCTAATCAATTTATTATACGTAGTGATTATCCATCTGACCGACGAGGCAAAGGCGGCCAGTAATGTGTTGGAACAGATTAATCGTAGGTAATGTAATGCGTTTATCACATTCCGAATTAGAGCTTTTAGGCACGAGGCAATTAAGCAAGTTATTCATCGATAAAGATGAAAAGCATCGATAAAAAGCAGAACGTTATAAACTCTTATTAACAAAAATAATATCCACTATTATAACTACAAAAAGTTTCCCCATTTACATCAAATCATAAAAAATATATGTGTTTTTATATTTAATGGTCAACCGTAATGTAACAAGTATCACATTTTCCGTTATCACAAGAACTTTATTATAAAAATAAAGCACATTCGTCTCCGCAGTTAAGTTCTTAATGCCCAAGCCCAGTGTATGTCTAACAGCGGTCTCCTCATTACTCTGACCTAGTTAGAATAAAAATGTATATAGAACGATGTTTTATTCGTTTTTATTCGGTACTGAAGGTAAAACTAAAATAGAAAGCCGTATTTATCATCCCCTGGTATGCGCTCGTTGCTTATTTATCGATTTTTTTATTTTTATCTTTCCAAGATCTACATCCACTTGCGAAACAGACTTAAAGTTTAGGGATTTGTTTATAATTGTAACTAATATTTACGTAGGTATATTAAATACACCACAGCAAAATATTTTTTATTTCTTAAAGGCTTACTTTTTATACTATTAAGGTAAATGAATAAATATTATGAATTAATAAATCATATAAAAACAAAATATAAATTCCAAATATTAAATTTTAATGTCCTTATTATTAATTCTTCACTTTTAAATCCTGATGTAACGCCCTTACCGCCTGTGCTCGATGATGAGGATACGCGTGTTGATCTAAACGTTATGTTTTCTGCCCATGAAGTTTCTAACGTAATAAAAAATATGGTTAAGGGAAGATCTCCAGGGCACGATCATCTCAGCGTCGAGCACCTGCAATATGCTGGTGTACACCTGCCTAGGGTTTTGGCTATTTTTCTTTCATTATGTATCAGTCATTCTTATCTGCCGAGTGATCTTATGAAAACTATTGTAGTTCCGATTTTAAAAAATAGAACCGGTGATGCTACACATCTTGCCAACTATCGACCAATTTCACTAGCCACTGTTATACCTAAAGTTCTGGACTGTCTGATTGATTCATATATGGCAAGTCGTATTCCATTGCATAATGCTCAATTCGGCTTTAGGCCAGGTCTATCTACAGAGAATGCCATCTTATGCCTCAAGCAGACAGTGCAGTACTACGCTGACAGAAATACTCCAGTCAACGCTTGTTTTCTTGATCTATCCAGCGCGTTTGACCTGGTGTCATATGACAAGTTGTGGGAAAAACTGCGCAATGAGAGCACCGTTCATCACTCTGTTATCAATTTGTTAAAGTACTGGTATAAATTTCAAACTAATAGTGTTAAGTGGGCAGGAGCTTTTTCTGATGTGTACGAATTGACATGTGGAGTAAGGCAGGGAGGGATAACCTCGCCCCGTCTCTTTAATCTGTACATTAACCTGCTGATCGGTGAACTCAGCAACACTAATATCGGATGTCACATTGACGGAGTCCCTATGAACAATATAAGTTATGCTGATGATATGGTGTTGCTGTGTCCATCGGTTAGTGGTCTCAGGCGGCTTGTTAAGGTGTGTGAGAATTATGCAGCTACTCATGGGCTCAGGTACAATGCTAAAAAGAGCGTAATACTTGTGTTTAAAGCAGCCACCAAATGTTATATTAACGTGCCACAAGTTACAATTTGTAATACTCCATTAACACGAGTAACTCAGTTCAAGTATCTGGGTCATTGGGTAACTGATGATTTAAATGATGATATAGATATTGAAAGGGAACGTAGGGCGCTCGCTGTCCGCTGCAATATGTTGATTCGTAGGTTTGCACGGTGTACCACGGACGTTAAAATAATGCTTTTCAAATTATTCTGTCAGTCATTTTATACGTGCAGTCTGTGGGTCAAATATACGCAGAAGGCATATAACGCCCTTCGTGTTCAATACAACAACGCTTTCAGGATGTTGGTTGGGTTGCCGCGTTTCTGTAGCGCATCAAACATGTTCGCGACAGAGAGAGTAGATGGTTTTCAGGCCATCATTCGAAAGCGATGTGCTTCTCTGCTACGCAGACTGCGCGACAGCCCACACTGCATGTTGGGCATATTGTGTGACAGATGGGAGGGACCGATGTTAAGACGCTGGATACGACTACACATGACGTAAACAGTGTTCGAGCAACGGCCGGTCATAGTATTTAAGTTTTAGCATAAGTCTACTAACAATAGTTGATAAGTTTTGTAACTAACACATATGGCTTGTTCTGAAATAAATTATTATTATTATTAATTACTAACTGACCCTTCTTCATTTAGTTTCTGTGTTCATAAGTCCTAACATCGCAGAAAAAAATCAACAACATGAATGGTGGGTTTCTAGCTCCAATAGATTAGAGAGTTCGTAAACAGATCAATCAAATTATTAAAAAAAAGATTATAAAAAAAATACGACAATACTCAAGTTAAAAAATATATAATTAGTTAGAGCCCAACTGTGAAACATTGGGCTGCTACTTGAGCTAGCCCTAACCGTGGAAATATCTTCTTTTTATAGAAAATGAACTTTGCATAGATAAACTGTTCCGCCTAAATATTGAAGTTTTCATTAGCAACGTTACCATTGTCATTCATTAGGTGAACTGATATCAAATACAGTTTAGATATATTTAAAAAGATTAGTAATAATAAAAACCACAATTTAAGTATGTATCTCAATTTAATGGAACAATTTTTAAATCGCATAAATATAACAGTAAATAAAACTATCACCAAATTATGTATTCATAATATTTATTTTGCATTAAGGCTGCAAATATTTTAATTCATATATACTGTTAATAGTTTCTGTAAATATATGAATGAGGTTACAAAAAATTATCTTATCCAAAATATTGCACTTACGAATGCAAAGGCAAATTGGGAACTTTGCGTTAACTATAAAACTCAACTTATGCATTGAAATATTTTAGAGAAGGCTGTTAGTCAAAATATATAATTTATTGAACTGTATTGACGTTGACGATTTCCTATTGAGAGTTTGTTTATTATCATACTTAATTTAATTAAGCGAACAGCCTGTGGTTCATCAACCTAAATGTTATAATATTTGATGTATAGCCGCCGAAGTTAAGGCGAGTTAGTTATAGGGTGATGTATGGCCGCCGTGACCCTTTGCCTTGCCCGTCATTTCCGTTCAAACCAGAGCCTTACGAACATACAGAAGTACTTTAATTGAATACAAGTATACAATACATGTTTAAAATGTTATTCGTATTTAAAAAAAAAAAATTAAAAGGTTTTATTTCCTGTGTTTTTGGTATTTGAATTAGTGATTATTGTTTCTCAATTCTTAATAACTCATCATTTTTATATTTATAATATTTTATATTTCTTACAACAAGGTTTTCAACCTAAATCTTAAAAGCTTATAATTCATTTTTTTTAATTCATGTATTTTTTTATATTTCTCTGGTTACCCTGCAGGCCAGCAGTGTAGCTTAAATATGGATGTTGATGTACCGTAAAACCGTTCCTAGCTCTTTGGTCAGGACTGGCTGAATTTATCTTCGCTAATACGTGTTTATACAACGGATATTGCCCTGAATTTGCCTTTAGGCATTTACTTGCTTGAATAAATGTTTAAAGAAACAATCATGTTTAGCCTTAAAACAATGAAAAAAAAAACATTTTACAATAATTTTAAATTAATATATACAGATATTAGAACTGTTATGCATACTAATTATTCATTTAATATCATCATCATTAACAGTGTTTTAACGATTAAGAGCTTATGCTGCATAAACTATTGTACCATTAAGAATATTAATTAAAAAAAATCTTTTAATATTTATTTTTATATCGCATTGATTAACCAATTCAACCAATAACATTAAAGTTCATACTACTATTGAAGAATAAATAGCTTAACAGCTTAAGCAAGTTGGAAGGGGTCATCTCTAGAGTGTACAAAATCACTACTAAAGGAGATTTGTTTCTCGAACATTTTATTCATCACGACAAAGATCTCGAGTGGACTCCAGTTTCAGAGAAAATTGGATGTCTTACCGGCACTAGATAGTTTCATCACTGTACCTGGAACTCCAATATTTTGATATGTCGATACTGTGTGTAGTATACGACCTGCCAGGACTGCTATATAAAATTTAGAATTGTATTTTTACTATTAATTCTTAGGTTTTTAACCTAAAAAAAAGATATATTTTTATATTCATCAAAAACTATTTTTACAAATATATATACTACAGTAATAAATAGGTACAATAAGTACAATAATTAAAAACAGTAAGCTGTTTTTAACCCACCACCATAAAATGTTTTCTCATTATTTTTATATCAAACCTTTCAAATCTCCAAACACTTCATTCACGGTTTTTTTTTTAATTTACTATCTTAACTTTAATTAATTGATCTTTCTTGCATCTCATCTTGCAAAAGTTCTCGGTAATAGTAGTAGTAAAATTCGAATGCTGCCCCCGCGTTTCGGCTGCAGGGTACGCTCTTACTTATTTCCTCCACGTTTTTTTTTAACATTTTGCTAGTGATTTGGAAAAAGTTTTTAAATCGTTTACCTGCCAGACGTCAACGCTCTTTAAAAATGTGGCTTGGTAGATTGGTTTCCGCCTATTTTTGGGTAAGACATCAGGGTCGGTACCCAGGCGGATCTCATGGTACCGTCAGAAAGATAATCGGCGGTCTTATTACATGCTGCGACCACATGACAAGTAGAAATAAAATTTAATAATGCTTATACCGTCATCTTTCCCTTTAATAATATTTTGTATTTATTAATTGTGTTTCTTCATTCAATATGTTTCGAAATTTGTTCACTTTAAATGAAATCGTATTACTAATTAAATTACAATGATAAAAATAATCAGTCTAAACCAGAATTAGTCTAGCGAAGTGTAAAAAATAGCAGTTGCACAATGGACAGTAATACAAATATTATATAAACAAAACAAAAACAACAACTAAAGAAAATAAAAATGCTTCAAATATACTACTTTTTTTTATTTTATCAGAATCACAATACATTTGATATTTATACATATATCATGCTTAATCTATAATCCAATCATTTTAATTGAAACCAATTTCACACTAGCCAACCTTTCAAATACGTGACAGGATAATAAACAAATACTTGAGAGTAAGATCGGGGGCAATGCAATCTAATTTGGGACTTCCCATTATTCCTTGGATGCCAGCTTCAGTCACGTTCACTGCTCTAGTTCGTAGCTTTTTCTTACTTCTATTTGATCAATCTACTTTGTATAAATTTTCATTAAATAAATTAATAACTTTTTAATCACGTACGCATTCATTTTATATATTTTTTACGGTTTTCTATGTTCTCTAGCGAAATATATAATTAGTTAACACAAAATCTATTGCCGGCAACGTCAGATTGCGTTGTTTGACACCCGAAGAAGAGTTTACCAAAACTTTATACAACCGTAACCGGCAAACTTATAAATGCTCTTGCTAAAGTTAGTCCTATAAATTTGAATCCCTCCTACAATAACATATTTTTTATAACTTGCAAAATCACTTTTAAGATCGCAAACTTAAATTTATAGGTAAGTCTTCTCCTCTGTATTACAGAAACATTTACAGAATGCAATCCCAAAATTTATTAGAAGAACTAAAATTAAACAATGATAGTTCTAAATTTTATTACACGCTAGAGCAAATATTTTTCAGTTGAGTTTCTAGTAGTAAAAAGAGCTTGGGGCGTCTCCGCGACGTAAGTTTATTTTTCAAAAGAGCTAAACGTCTTTCCTTCTCAACACTTAATTTATGTCCTTTTTACATTACGAACCTAGATCATATTTTCACCACGAAAGTGTATTTTCCGTTTTATTTTATAGTTTTATGAAACTAAAAAAAATCATGGTAATTAATTTTTTTTTCCGAACTTAATAGTAATATATGATTTTTTTATTTTCACAAATTTTGACATATTATGTTGATGTTGCAATAACTCCACGATAATTGCCTAATTGTCTAATTTAAGTAAATTATGATGTAACTGGTTCTAGATGTTAGAACCTAATTATTGATGGTTTTTTTTTTGGCATTTAGAAAAACAGTGGACTACCATCATGGACTGTGTACTACTTACTGGCTATTGTACTAGATCAATATTGACATCAAAGAGTCGTTTCTACGGATTAAATATAGTATTCATAGAAAAAGTATGAGGAGGGTATTAAAGGATTTAAACAACAAATACTATATAAATTCTAGATTTAGTTAGCTTCACTTACTTTTACTACTTAGGTACTTCCGTCACTTACGAAAGTTCCATAATTATTTCAAAATTAACGAAAATACTATTTTTTATACTAAGTAATAATACTTTAGCTTAGGTTCACTTTAGGTTGTGCGTTGATAGAACATCTGACTGGCAGACACTATGAACATTATTATATATTAGATCAATATGTTCTTTTGTTGTTTTGTATCGATATTTTATCAGTAAGAAATATATTGTGTTTAAACCTTTTTGCATATTTAAATCTTATTGTATTTAAATTTTAAAAAAATCAATCATGGATAAAAAGAAGCTCATCTTATTTATTAAGATCTCAAATACTTCAAATATTTATGTGGTATTTCTTATAAAGTCTCTCTTATTTTAGGGAAGTAAGAAAAAATTAAGATTCAGAGACTTTATTTCAGTACCGAATCCGCATTCAGAACATTCCATTGTGACTTTTGAAGATAACGTTCGTAAAGCTAAATATATACAGCACCATTAAATTTATTTTGAGAAATTAAAGAGAAAACTATTTTTGCCAGAATCTTTTTAAAAACTCCCGTCTTATTTTACAAAATAGAAAAATTCAAAACAATTTCAATGTAATATTAGTAACAACCAAAATTTTAGTGACAACTAGTTTTAAATTCTAATTCTTCCATAACAATTTAATTTAAATAATCGCAGAGTGTGATAAAAAAATAACTTAACAAGAAGTAAAAATTAAATAAAAAATTTAAAAGACCTCTATAAAGAATAAAAAAAATATTATTATGTACTTATTGAAGTCGTTGCGTCGACTTAGACTACGATTCGATATCGTATTTTTTTTATTTTTTTTTATATTAATTTCCTCCTTTATTAAACGGCCCCCCTACGCAACGAATTAGATAAGTACATAATAATATTATTTTTATTCTTTTTAGAGGTCTTTTTGTATTGGAGGTTTTTTTTATTTTTAATATAATTTATTTGTTATGCTCTTTAAAGTTATGTTACTGGTTTCTGAATTGTACTGAATGAACCTACAGACACACATAATTTTCAATTGTTTAAGTATTTCTCTTAATCTATCCTTATATTATAAAAAGAAAAGATTTGTTTGTTTGTTTGTTTAAATTTAATAGGCTCCGAAACTACTGGACCGCTTTTTAAAAAAATCTTTTAGCATTAAAATCCTACATTATGATGTACAAAGATTATATTTAATACGAGAAATATATATTATATTTAATAAAATAAGAATCCACGTGAAAGTTTCGACGATGTAATAAATTATAAATGTATTAAGTAACATGATTCAAGACTTTTTCAAATGGGTAGGTAGATCGGTAGGTTTCATATATACGAATATTAATAAATATAAACATTTAGAGTTAAAATGATTTACAATCACTAATAATACTATGATGAAGGGATTTGTGTTATCACTAGCTGTTGCCCGTGGCTCCTTATGACTACGATCATAAGCCATATAAATATAATATTTCTTACAGTCTACGTGGACGCAGTCACGGGCAACAGCTATTTCTAATAAAGTACTTTACCTGAGTAAGCAAGTGTAAAAACCTTTTGGCCTTCATAACAAGGCTTTTTTTACTATATATCGCGGGCGAAGCCGCGGGGAACAGCTAATTATTGCATGAGAAACTCTCCCCCACACGAATAAAACGTCAATATCTTGGAGATGACTATTTCTATTTTAACCAAACATGGATAAGAACTATTTCAACGAACATAGCTTTCGATTAAAAAAACCGCATTCAAATCCGTCTACGCGTTTGGCCGCAAACAGCTAATTATTGCACAAGAACCTCTCTCCCGCACGAATGAAACGTCAATATCTTGGAGACGACTATTTCTATTTAAATCAAACATAGATAAGAACCATCTCGACGAGCATAGTTTTCGATTAAAAAAAACCGCATTCAAATCCATCCACGCGTTTGGCTGCAAACAGCTAATTATTGCACAAGAACATCTCCCCCGCACGAATGAAACGTCAATATCTTGGAGACGACTATTTCTATTTAAATCCGATGGACCGCAAATTTGCCACAGACAGATACACAGATACAAAGATCGACAGGCCAAACTTATAACACCTTTCTTTTTAGTCGGGGGTTAAAAAAAGAATCAACTAAAAATAACATAATAACAATACTAATAGATCTATTATAATTTTATTTTGTCACAAAAATGTTCAGTACATATATAAAAAACATTCAAATAAAATTTCCCCAACGTTGCAAAATTTTAGTTCAAGAACTCGTGACAAGAGGGTATTAATTTTATAAGATCTAGTACAGAAATATAGACATTTAAACTGAAAGAAATTCATACTTGAGTTCTATAACTCTGGAAAGTAAAAACTTAAAGTCCATACATTGTTAATGCTTCCAACTTTTTAAGTTGGTCAGGAAACTTAAACTCGACTGAATTATAGTCCATGGTAGCTGTGTGAAAACAGAAAGTAAAAAAATTCGTAAAGTCTGTTTTAACTTAAAAGTTAAATGTTGCGAGTTTGCTTATTAACCGACTTCAAAAAGGAGGACGTTCTCAATTCGGCCGGTATATAATAATTATTTTTTTTATGTATGTACACCGATTATTTCGAAGTTTGTGTACCGATTTCAGTAATTCTTTCGAATTGTTCCCATAAAAATTTCATTCACTTAGGCCCGTTAGTTTTTATTTTATGAGCATTTGTTTGTTCAAGTTTTGTACTAGCTCCTCCGGAAGCGTCCTCCTCCAAAACGTGCTGTGACTAATGACATCTGTTGTTTTGGATATAATAATTTCTTACATAGTACTTTAGCGTATTGATTTATGGTGTTTATAAAATTACTCTCAGTCACTGAACGAAGTCTTTGTGAAGTCTGACACGCTGCTGCTAGCCGTTTCTCACGTTGCTGGGCAGACTCGATTGCTGCACGGTTTCGTATCACTTCTGATCTATGAATCTACTCAGCGGACTCGTTCTCTAAACTCTTATTAATCATTAAAGTAGGCATTTTATTGTATTAATTAGCTCGTATTCATTTAATTGATTAAATATAATTACTTCTTTAAGGCTCGGCACCGGCTTCAAACCTATTAGTAAATAACAAGTAGTATATAATTAATCTTCATTAAATCTTCATTATTATTTACTTTTTAATTTTGAAGCCGGTTTTATTAACGTAGTTATTTTTTTTTTTTATCACATCGAGTGTTTCGTTTTATAAATATTCTAATTTCCGGTTTTGTAGCTTACCTGTTATTAAATTAAATATTTATTCTGTATCTACGCTTTTCACAAAAAATATTTCAGTAGGTTACTATCGCAGAATTTAAGTAATATATTTTGTAATCTAAATACAAAATATATTAGGTAAATGATTGTTCTGAAACTATCGTTTGTAAAACATTATACATTTTTAAGAAATATATTTTATTAAAAGCCAATGATATAAAACCATCCTTACAAAACCACAAATATTTGCGTCAAACATAACTTCACTTCCACTTCCCCTAACAAAGGAATGCATTATAGCGTATGCAAATCTACCAAGCAATGGGTAACAATTGGCCGCAGCTGTGAAGATTCATCCCACTCTATCAAAGAGATAAATGAAAGAAAGCTCCTTTTTATTCCCACTTTAAACAGTCACATTTGAATTGTTGAAACGAAAACACAAAAAGAATTTAAATCTAGGACTGTTCGTAAAAAGATTTTCATGTTACTTAAATGTTTTCAAAATTTGATGTATGAAATATGTTTTATGGAATCTGTATTTTAATGTTTCCAGTTGGAAGAATCTTTTTAAAGAACATTCAAATTTAATTAAGCTTACTTTTTTATATATGATAAAACAAAATTATGAATAATTTAAATATAGAAAAACGACATAAGACATTGTTTTCCTGCGTCGCTAGGAACTTCATAAACATATAATAATAATAATAATAAATATACCCGTATTCGGAGAAACAATCTGTGGATCACACAAAGAATTATCCTGTGCGGGAATCGAATCCACAAGCTTTGGTTGAGCAGTCAGGGTTACTAACATATTATATAACCGTATGGCTTATATATGTATTTGATACCCTTTCAATGATTATCTGGTTACTGTTTTTAAAGGAATTTGTTTTTATTTAAATCAATTAGATGCAACAAGATTTACTTTAAAATCAATTGCTACATTTACTAGCGATTTTTGATACACGGCTTAGCTTCAATCACAAATTGTAACTCACAACTGTGTTCGTCGGGGATGGTGGGTGCGATTATCACATGACACTTATTATATAATTGTTATAAAATGATATAATTGTAGATCCCGAAAAGTATCAATTCAAATGCTGCTTCCATTTAATTTATTTGTAGTTTACAATTTATCCAACACATACTCAATTTAATACAATGTTAAGTTTATTTCAATGTGCATAATTATTCCATAAAAAACTGACAGCGTCATGAGTTTACCTATTCTCTGATTATATTTTTTAAGAAATATATTTTTAAATCTCAATTATTCTGTAAATATTTTAATGAAATGAAACAAAAGTATATTATGGTAATTGAATACTTGTCGAACGCTTTTCGGGACTTAAATAATATTGCAAACTCTCTTATAATGTGACAATGATTACTAAGCCATTACATTAGCCTTATATTTCTTATTGATTTTTTAATGAAAATAAATTACATTATATATTTTAGCCATAGTCCGAGGCCGAAAATAAAAAAAGGAATTTATTAAAAACTACTTTTTAATCACAAATAAAGTCCTTTATTTTTTCACCGGTTATTAATCAAAGTAAGCCGAATTTACGTGTGAAAGTAAAATATTTTGAAACAATCTAATTATTAATTCACTTTATTTATACATACATTTTTTACTTAAATTTACGTTATAATGAACTCGGATCCTATCTACACTTCATTATTCTAAAACATTTTATTTTATTAATATAATTAAATGCATTTTTATATTTGAAGACTCCTATTATACTTCTGATAATAGAACTCAAACCTACATTCAATCTACAAGACCTCTTTGAACACGATTTGGTTCTAAAGACCTTAATTGATTTGAGAAGCTTTTCAGTAAGATAATTTATTTGAAGATCGTCTAGTAGGTATGTTTCTTCACTAAAAAGAGTTTTACGTTTATTCAATTGAGACATTTAAATTCTACTTTATCTATATACATATAATATTGTTTTTAATAAGGTATGGTAGTGAGTAGTGATTTTAATCAGTTACAGTATACTAAGATGGTCCATCGTTCAATCTTTTAGGTTTTTTCTTTAAGGGGTCTGCCAGGTCCATGGTGAGCAGCACTATTCTTACTCTGTAACAAATAAATTTCTTCAGGGATTAGTTTTAATCGATGTATAGCTACATAACTACGTTTTTTTGGAGATGTATATATGGATTAGAAATTCAGGTCTTGTTTCATAAGGTACGGTTTTTTGACGCCTTGCAAAAGGCTTTGATTTCTTACAAAAAATGGTTTTTGAGATTAAATTTATGATTTACTTACGTTCTTTTTTTTTATTAAATTACGACGTTTTATAAAAACGGTACTATAAATAGCCTCGTCCAAAATCTTAATACTTTCTTATGGTTAATTACATTACAATTAAATATTGTTATAATATTTTTTAAAAAACTGTATTGAAATCTGCTGAGTCAATGTTTCAATTTTATAAATAGAAGAAATTAAATTTAGTAAATCAATCTACAGAAAAATTGTGAACTATAAGGTACATAGCATAAGAGTAAGAGTAAGGTACATACGACAAGGATAGTCTAAACGTTGCAGTTTTTAAATTCAGGGTTGTTTTAACATTGTTGAATGGAAGCGTTTAATATTTTCTTTGTCGTTAGGTGAGTGAGCTAAAATTTTAAAATGATTAATTTTATGCAATCTAGTAAATTCAGAAATTAACTTTTTTGTAAATTATTATCAGGAGTAAACGTAAGGCGTAGGCGTATTCGATTATTATCAGGCGTAAGCGGTGGTCAAAACATTTTAAAATTAACAACATAAATTTTATTAAGTATTTCATTATTAATCGATGTTATAATAATAAATGAAAAATAAAATCTGTTAATTTATTTTTTCTAAAATTCAATTTCGCATTCTATAATTCGTCGCGATAACACAATACAAATTTGGTTTACATCAAAGGAATTTGTGTCTCTGTGTGTTTTAACTAGCATAGAGAATATTTGAATACTTATATTATTAGTCAAAACATATTTTAAGTCAACACAGTAATGAACAGAATATACATTCATTATATACGACACGAGAATAGTGAAACAGATATTCCCAAAATATTTTTTCTTATATATAATCCACCACTATCATGATACAGTATTTTAATCTGTTGTTATCTTGTAATATATTCAAATATATTGGGAGGAAGAGATAGAGAGAAAGATAACTAGTTTTACTCACAGAATAAATAATACCTATATAATGGTATTTTTATATATTTCTTCTACGTATATAATGAAATACACGTAGCGGTATATCACTAAAAAATCTAAAAGATAAATCAAACATGAAAGTATGTAACCGCTTATCATTATAATATGGGACATATTTTGTTATCATTATATTAATACATTTAACAAAAAATATACCTTTTTACGAAATATACCAGGACAGATAAATATTAATTTTTGTACAGTTAAACGTTATTTGTAGAACAAGTTCAGAAATATATAATAAAGCACAATAAATAATAATGCATTATTATTTATTACGAATTATTATATATTCCTGGTTTCTGCAGAATATATAATACTGCATTAGAAATACGTTAAATTAATAATGAGAACAGTACTCACATATAGGTTAAATTCGATTAATCAGGAATTGACTCTGAATTAATTATTTTATTTAAATGTTTTCCTTTAATCATATTTTCTGTTTTGAAAGATAAGACAATTAATCTCCTTCAACTGATATAATTTTTATATCAAGATTGATATGAAAACCATCGTTTTGTACTTGCTATAAAATATTTGTCATTAAGGAAAATATACAAAAAAATAAATAGATTTTAATATCAATAAATTAGAATCTACTTGATTATTTACATATTAATTTAAATCCTATGTTTTTTACCACGTATTCGTTACATTATTTATTGATTTTTTATTGCACAATTTACGTTAATAGAAAAGAGCAGGCAGGCCTAATGCTACCCACCAGTTTTACCAGCCAATATTTTAAGGCGTGAAATAAATACAAAAAAGAAATGTATTTGAAAATTCCCTACAAAATAGATTTTAATATATACATAACTGATAAAATGCATACAAATTAGTGTTTACGTGTTGTATTTTTTTAATTTTTAATTGGATGTAACTTATAAAATGTATGTTGAAATTTTGTATTAATTATAAATCTGGATTTATAATTAATACAATACATAAGGGAGACACAATAAGAACGAATGAATAAGTGTATTGTACAACACTCACACGCGTGTAATAATATATGTGAATCAAAATAATGTTTGCAATACAGAGTAGGTACTAGGAGAACATATGACGAGACGTCGTAGTCATAACACCTCGCTATCTCGGATGCAAACAGCAGTCCTCAAACTTGCGCGATTACTCCGGCAACGTATTTCAAGTAGAGAACGTTTTCATTTCAAATATCCGTTATTTCTATCATTTATGATATTTTATAAGTAATATTATCGCAGATTTTTATTATGTTTAACAGTGTAAATCTTTGATTGGTAATTTACTTTTAATATGAAAGGTTGATAATGCAACAACACATTTTACTTGTTTTTATGTTTTTAAAGAATTTGTTGTGACAAAGTAACAGTTAAAGCTCCAGGTACTGTTCCGCTATTTTAGCTAAGAACTAACTTATGAATGTGCATTGAAACTAAAGTAATTCTTCTTCTTTTAAATAAAGCATACTTTTCAGAAAAAACAACCTTATTTATTACTTAATTAGTATTGATAGCACTTTCTTTCTTCCTTGAAATTATTTCCAGAGCATAAAATGTCTTATATGTAGTTATGAAGTTATATACGAATTGTCGTTATTTCGTATGTAAGTGGAACCGGTTTCTTATTTAACCACCCAGACGGGTGCATTAAAACATTACGGATCGAAAACTTGGTCTAACTTCAACTGACGCTTTCGAAAACTGCAATAATAATATTCATACAAAAATAGTTTTAAAATAAACGTGTGTCTGATTCATATTGAACACTAAACTTATTGTGACTCTGATTGAATGAAATCATAATATTAATAATAAAAAAAAAATAAAAAAACTCTCTTGTTACACTATATATTGTTCATTCAGGATAATAAAACAAAAGGATCTGTAAATTTGGAGATGCTTGTAGTCCAAGGTCTTAATAAGAAATATTTTTTTTAAAACCACTTCCATAATTGAACTTAATTTTTTTCCAAGATAAACTTTGTATGATGAATACGTTATTTTGATGAAAAATAAAGTCGATAAAATAAATTAAATCATTGAGAAGTGACCGGCCTCGTTGATATGAGAATCGATAACGGTTTCACCAGATATACATTAACTGGATAAACTGACTCCTAAACTTATTTATAACATATTACTTCACGATCAATCAATCAATGAATTACCAAATCTTACTCATCATCGTTAAAATTCTGAAAAAAGATACATTTTTTTTTAATATTATCTTAAAATAAAATTACCTTTAACATTATTATTTTAATAGGATAAAGCACATGTATAAAACAGGATTTTTATATTTCAGATCATTCATTTATTAAAAAAATATATCCAGCACTTCTAATTCTATGTCGAGATTCACAGCAATTGGACGCAGACGAGTTCTGTTCACTCAATTAATTAGTGAATATATCTGATATATCGATACACCGCTTGTATTCATACGAGATATTTACGAAAATTAAATAAAAAGTGTTGCCAGACTATTTTATAGAGACTTATTAGAAATTACTTTACGAGTACTTAGAAATGTTAAAATTGTTCTTAAAAACATTAATACAATCACATATTTTAATGAGTAAACAATTATGATATCTAACCTCTAATAGATTTAAATTCTTAATAAATCATTACAAGTAAATCGTTTTTTAATTCATTTCTATATAATACAAAAATAAGATTACTTTTAGAATTAAATAACTACATTGTCATCTCAATCTATTTAAAACGAATCTGAGTATTAAATACGTCGTAATTTTGTATATATTTTTTCTTCAAATATATTGCAAGGATGCTATAGATTTTATCTTTGTTATTATTACGTAAATTAAATTTCCAAATGAGTATAAAGTTCATTCCACATTTTGACATGCACAAGTTACTGGCAATAAATTGTTTGTTTCATTTTGATACGAAATAAATTGAATACAGTAGTGTTCTGTATTTCGCTATGAATACATAACTCACTTTTGTGATTCATTTCACTCGCTACGCGAAAATCGTATTCAAAATGGGTTTTTATATAAAAGACAATGTAACGATTGTTCTATTGTATATTTTTCATGTTGTACATTAACGTTGTATATAAAAGAATTTAATTAATGCCCAAATTCAAAATATAGTTTTATGGAACACTAGGATTATGAAAAATTATTGCGAAAAATTATTGTGAAAAATTATTACAATCCATTTAAATCACTTTACTATTTTGACTGAGTAGACCCAAGTATATTAAATCTACTAACATGTTAAAGCTGAAGGTTTCGTTCTTTTTTGTTTGATATTGCCCATATCTGGGATCTACTTTCAGGATTAAACAAATATTTTTGTATTTTATAGCCCATTTGATAAGGCTTTGAGGTAAAAAATAACATCAGACTACGCTACTTATAACAAAAAGATAAAAAAACAGAAAAATACTGAAAGTTCTTACTACAAAAATATGGCAAATGGGGATAACTTTGTTTCCTTTCCGAATTCGATCAGTAGTTTCCAAACGAATTAAGCACTTTCTTATGCTACAGTGACCTTGTCGCAGGAAATTGTAGCTAGTATGTATACAATATGATAATGTATTTTATGTTGCTTGCAATTTGCAGGTTAGATTTATTATATGACCAAACTTTATCATAGACTAGATACTATTTGACTTCTTGGGATATAAAATTTATATCTATATATCTATATAAAATAAAATTTATATCTATATATTATCTATCTCAAAAACATAGATTTTTATATGAAAACAATATTATTAACCAGCTGTGGCTCGCGGATCCGCCCGCGTGTAGGTCGCTTTTAGCGTAATCTGTGGAAACTACAATTATTCAGACCTATAATAGACTTATAGTTAATTCTATGATATCCTATTCCTGTGACAATTTCATACATATAGGCCTTACATTGCTACGATATCAAACTGAAAATAATAACATAGTACGTAAATCATATACAAACACAGCCAGGACATTATTCAGATATACGTAATAAAGTATAAGCATAATTTTTACCAAATACATATTATGTTTTTGAGTAATGTTCAATTAAAGAATTTCTTTGTAGAATTTCAAACTCCTTTCTCATATGCGAAAACATAATCATAGCGACTTCTAAAAAAAAGTCAACACCATCTATTGAGATTTGACGTAACTATATTTAAAATTAGCATATTTTGCTCATATTAAATGTTATTTTATTTAAATTCAGAGTAAACATAGTAGACATTCTAGCTGTATCTAAATTGAATACGTTTATGAAAACCGCATTCAATGTTTAAAAGTTTTGAAACAGTGCTTGAAGTAAATTTTCAATTGACCATAACTTCTTTTTTCCTTAACCGATTTTGACCAGATTATGTATAATCAAATCTGATCCTGATTATGTATAATCAAATCAGACAAAAAAAATCAATATTTTTTTTTTATTTCTGTTACTCGTCTTTAAAAGCCCCCTATCAGTTTTTTGAAAAATATTTTAGGTACAGACATTCGATTTTTACTGTCTTATTATATGTATAGATTTAATGTATTGTTATAATAACATCTTCATAGATCACAATAAAGAAGTATAGCTGACTTTTATTTTGACTTTTATTATGAATATAGTAAAATAAAATAAGGTAAATGCCTAAAATTATGCCAGCTAGATTCAGCGGTGGATTATTTAAGATGATACATTAAATTTGAAATTTAATATAAATTATAAAACAAGAAATCCGAGGCGCCACTGACAAATTAAAAGCGAATACACATGCATGATCCTCGATGATATGCTCGATGTTTGGTACTATGCTCGATGTTGGATGCTATGCTTGATGTTCGATGCTCGATACTCAATTCTTGATTTTTGATACATGAGGCTTGCTGCTTAATGCTTATGCTTAATGCTTATTTTAAAAGCTTATTTTAAAAGCTTATTTTTAATGCTTATGCTTAATGCTTTTTCTTCAAGCTTATTTTAAAAGCTTATTTTAAATGCTTATTTTAAATGCTTATGCTCAATGCTTATGCTTAATGCTTATTTTAAATGCTTATGCCTAATTCTTTTTCTTTAAGCTTATTTTAAAAGCTTATGCTTAATGCTTTTTCTTAATGCTTATTTTAAAAGCTTATTTTTAATGCTTATGCTTAATGCTTAATGCTTATGCTTTATGCTTATGCTTAATGCTTATTTTAAATTCTTATTTTTAATGCTTATGCTCAATGCTTATGCTAAATGCTTATGCTTAATGCTTTTTCTTAATGCTTATTTTAAATGCTTATGCTTAATGCTTTTTCTTAATGCTTATTTTAAATGCTTATTTTAAATGCTTATGCTCAATGCTTATGCTTAATGCTTATTTTAAATTCTTATTTTTAATGCTTATGCTTAATGCTTATGCTAAATGCTTATTTTAAATGCTTATGCTTAATGCTTTTTCTTCATGCTTTTTTTAAAAGCTTATTTTAATTGCTTATTTTAAATGCTTATGCTTAATGCTTTTTCTTCATGCTTTTTTAAAAGCTTATTTTAATTGCTTATTTTAAATGCTAATGCTTATTTTTTTTTCTTAATGCTTATTTTAAAAGCTTATTTTAAAAGCTTATTTTTAATGCTTATGCTAAATGTTTAATGATTATTTTAAATGCTAATTTTAAATGCTTATGCTTAATCCTTATGCTTACGCTTAATGCTAAATGCTTCATGTTTAAAGCTTATTTAAAAAAAAAGGAAATTTAACTTTTGTGCTAAAAATAATTTATTGATTTAATATAAACAACATTGACTTTTATTATGAATAAAGTAAAATAAAATAAGGTAAATGCCTAAAATTATGCCAGCTAGATTCAGCGGTGGATTATTTAAGATGATGCATTAAATTTAAAATTTTATATAAATTATAAAACAAGAAATCCGAGGCGCCACTGACAAATTAAAAGCGAATACACATGCATGATCCTAGATGATATGCTCGATGTTTGGTACTATGCTCGATGTTGGATGCTATGCTTGATGTTCGATGCTCGATACTCAATTCTTGATTCTTGATACTTGAGACATGAGGCTTGCTGCTTAATGCTTATGCTTAATGCCTATGCTTAATGCTTATGCTTAATGCTTATGTTAAAAGCTTATTTTAAAAGCTCTTTTTTAATGCTTATTTTAAAAGCTTATGCTTAATGCTTTTTCTTAATGCTTTTTTTAAAAGCTTATTTTTAATGCTTATGCTTATGCTTAATGCTTATGCTTAATGCTTATGCTTAATGCTTATGCTTAATGCTTATGCTTAATGCTTATGCTTAATGCTTATGCTTAATGCTTATGCTTAATGCTTATGCTTAATGCTTATGCTTAATGCTTATGCTTAATGCTTATGCTTAATGCTTATGCTTAATGCTTATGCTTAATGCTTATGCTTAATGCTTATGCTTAATGCTTATGCTTAATGCTTATGCTTAATGCTTATGCTTAATGCTTATGCTTAATGCTTATGCTTAATGCTTATGCTTAATGCTTATGCTTAATGCTTATGCTTAATGCTTATGCTTAATGCTTATGCTTAATGCTTATGCTTAATGCTTATGCTTAATGCTTATGCTTAATGCTTATGCTTAATGCTTATGCTTAATGCTTATGCTTAATGCTTATGCTTAATGCTTATGCTTAATGCTTATGCTTAATGCTTATGCTTAATGCTTATGCTTAATGCTTATGCTTAATGCTTATGCTTAATGCTTATGCTTAATGCTTATGCTTAATGCTTATGCTTAATGCTTATGCTTAATCCATAATTGAATGATATAAATATTTTGAACTAATCGATTAAACACTATGTTTGTGTAAAATCTAACATTAGAATAATATAAGAAGAAAATCAATAGGAATGAGATAAGAGTAGTTTTGTCTGGAAAATACTTATAATAACCACCTGAAAACTTAGACTGAAAGAAAAAACTAGTAGTATATTTAAACTGAGTGTTATATTGTTGTTTAATATAGACAGAAGTAGGTCAGACGTAAGGACGGTCTACCCGAAAATATTACAAGGGCGAAATGAGTTTAAGGCTAAAAAATTTTATCTTAACCAATGTGGTTGAATGTTCCATTGGGTTTTTATTTCATGATGATTATATTTATTGTTAAAATTAAAAATGTATAAGTAAAAATATATAAATATATTACAAACATATAAACTATATAACACGTTTGAAAATCTATAACGATATTTATGTGAAGTCACGAGTTGGTCTGTAAATAATATTGAAGCGTTAAGCCCAAATTCTTCATGTTATAGAATAAGTACCACCACAGAAAATAAAGAAGTATACTTCAAGTTTGGTGAGAAAGAGAACCGATCTTAATTAATACCCTAAATCTACCTATCTTATACATTTTTTAGAGCTACCTATCTTGTACTTCTTTTTATTTAGTGGACGATGAGTTGTCTATTCATCATATTTTACGATTACCTTAGAATATTATACGAATTCGGTAAAAAAAAGCTTTAGTAAAACCATTTATTGATTTTATTTTATATTGGTTTATACGTTTTCATATATTGTAGTAATTTTTGATATATCCGAAGCGTCAAAGCCTAAATTGTTTGTGACGGCTGTATTGAAAAACCATGTCCGGCTTTGAATTCATAGTTTTCAGCTGAGGAATCAATACACATTTTTTTTAAACGATTTCTGAGCTGCACTGTGATTTTTTATAAATCGTATTAATCCCTCCGCCATGCTTAAAAAAATAAAAAGTTGATACAATTCTTATATTATAGATTTTCATCTATTATTTATCTATTACATTAAACGTCAAATTAATCTTTTTCCTGCAGGAGAACTTATATTATGTAACACATATAATAATAATGGGAGCTTTATTTAAGTAGCACATACAAGTAAGAATATATTGACCAATGAGTAATCATTACAGTTACTAAAAAAGATGCTATTAAAAAGTTATGATCTCAGCTTAAAACTACTGTTAAGTTCACGCCTCGTACTAGTGCTGTCACGATATGCAAACAAAATTTACAAAAAAAGAGAGAGAAACAAAAACACAAAAACCCAAACCATGCAGTTTTCGGGCTTTGGGAAGCCGTCTTTACATAGCAAATTAAATTTAGAAAACTTAGATTTTCTTATTGGTGGAATGTCTTTCCAACATTCTAAAGTTGCAAAACAATAGCTACCCCTGAAATGAGTTAGATTCGGTCTAGAAATTATTAGATTTAGGATACGCGATGTTCTATATGTAACATTATTGTTTTTATTCCTTTACCTTTCTAGCTTAATTTCTAAATTAGGTACCGAGGTCCTACATTTTTGTACAACTTATTAATTAAAGAAATCATATATATTCGGCGGTTTTTCATAATTAAAATATTGTATGAATTTAGAAAGGGCGTAACGTGAGAGCGGCGGGGAAAATTATAACAAAATCCGGCACAAGAGTTTTGGAATCGTTGAATTAAAAAAAAATTGATTGTTTAAATAGAGGCCAGAGACTGTTGTCTGGGACCATAGTTTGTTGTCACAATAATCAAGATGTGAGAGAATTAACGAATCAACGAATTTTTGACTGAGCTGTTTTAACATTCAATTAAAAAAAACCTCATCACCAACAATTTTGCCTATGACCATAAGCCATATAAATATATTTTTTAGAGTCTAAGTGGACACAATCACGGGCAACAGCTATCCCAAATAAAGTACTCTAAGAGATTAAGTAAGTGTAAAATTATTTTGGTTTACATAACAAGGCTTTTTTTCCTATATAGCGCCAGCAAAGCCGCCGGTACCAGCTAGTATTGCATAAGAACCTTTCACCCTCACCAATAAAACTTTAATATCTTGGAGACGTCTATTTCTATTTCGACTAAACGTAGTTAAGAACCATCTCGACGAATATAGATTTCGATTTAAAAAAAACGCATTCAAATCCGTCCACGCGTTTGGCCGCTACATTGCCACAGATAGACACCCAGATACACAGATTGATAGGTCAAACTTATAATACCCCTCTTTTTAGTCGGGGATTAAAAAGAAAAACTGAAGACATGTTAAGTAATTTAAGCGGTATTTCCAGTTTTAAGCCAGTGAGTAATATGAGAGTAATATGCAATTGCCGTTTTTTTTCTTTAGACTGAAAAGGTTTTTTTTTAATATGATGATTCGTGTTGTATGCTATGCTGGGGTACAAAGACATTAATAAAAAGCAAGTGCATGCGTAAGTTTAATAGATAAAATATGATATTAATATGTAAGAGTTTGAAAAAAGCCCCGGTGATAGAAAAGATGAGAATTAATCGGTAGTCGTGGTATAGTTATGTAGTATGGAAAGATTAAAAATTAAAAGCATGTAACGAGAAGAGTTTTAAGCACGTATGAGGATTTGGGTGAGAGGACATACGACTCATGGTGGAAGGAATTGGTACTGCCGACCCTTGTCAGCATTTCTTGGAGTCCTTGTCCTTTGAAGGAATTGAATTGTATAAATATGGATGATTGATGATGATTATTTTCATTAATATTTTGTTTATATTTATATGGGTATATTCATAATATTTTTTTACCATTGATATGCATAAATTAATTTAACGGTACAAACATCATCATTCATGTTAAATTATTATTTAAAATAAAATACTAATAGTAAATAATACACAAAAGTTCAGGGGAAATCGGATTGAATAATGTTATGGCAATATTAGACAGTATAACATACAATTTTAAATAAATTCTATATTATTTAAATGTAATGACGTCAATGCTTCATCATTCATGCGACCGTCTCACTAACGTGACCTCTCTACTTAAAAAACGTACTTCAACGATGATTTTAAACGAAACGTTATATGGCAATTCGAGTTTGTTGATACGACGCCACATCATAGCCCCACGATACGCGTTGACCTTAAGCGCCGTACATGATAACATAACAGCCAGCCAGTCCGTTGCTATTACTCGCAGAATAAGGACGCTTTAAAATGACGGAACAAGAAGTAACTAGTAGTTTTTGGGATGAATTAACTAGTCCTATCAATTTAATATTGGTGTTTTTTATTATATATCTCCTATATAAGATTGTGAAATCACATTTTGAAACTATTGAACCGGGTGCGCCGGCGCCGCCGCCGATGCCCAAACTTCGAAAGGACTTGACAGTAGCCGAGTTAAAAAAATATGATGGTACTGACGCAGAAGGAAGAGTTTTGATTGCCGTTAATGGTATAATTTTTGATGTGACGAGAGGAAAGAGATTCTATGGTCCCGGTAAGTTAATATTTTTATTGTATAGTCTATTTTTAACAATTATTAAAAATCTTGATAAAGAAAGTTCTAGAAATATGAATGAATTATTCCTCGGAAATATAAAAACACTGTCTTATGCGCTTACAAAATGTGTTTTTAAATCAACTTATTTTAATTAAGTCATTAAATATACTACCTTGGCCTCATACTATGTAGGTATTACATTAGTATTGCAGTCCCCTCACTCCATATGTTTCTTTACATAATTACGTAACAAGATGGATAACAGTATTAAAAAAATACACATTTTGCGTAATCATTAATTATGTATTATTTAGTTCAGTTAAAATGCGTTAAATAGTTTTTGTAAATAACTTAAATAAAAGTCTAAGTTTTCGCTTCACTTTATTTATTGTAGGTACGTTTTTTGTTACTTTAAGAATTTTATATAAAGCCGAGGTCTCGAGGGATACCTGCAATCATTTTTAATATTTCTTCTTAAACAATATTTGCGTAAAATCAATAAAGACGATACAATAGAACCACAACCAAGTAAGTATAATAAATACTTATTATTATCATACAGATATCGTAAGTAGTGAGTAGTAGTTAATACAAATAATAATTTGTCTAATATTTTTAATAAATTCTGTAACTTCCCCTTATTTCATAACAAATATACACTATATACCTATATATTACATATCAATTATAGACTATATGCCTTATTTCATATAAAATAAAGTTAATATTAGCTAGCCATCTCTTATCAATAGGCTATCAATGTTAAGCGTACCTGTACAAGTGCCACAAGTATGTGGGGCTTGGAAATGAGGATGTTGTTGCATGTCAACAACGATCGTCCATGCTAGTTTCCCATATTTGTCTGTATGTATATTTATACTGGAATTTGGCTTAGATATATCACATAAAGAAAATCGTATTCAATGATAATTAAGGATAAAATATGTGTTAAAAAATATTTTTTTAACGAGTGGATTTGTAATTAAGGAGGTACCCGAAGACGTATTAACAATATTAGAACAGTTAATTGCTCTATTTTATTTCCTTTAAGGGTTATTGAATCAAAACAAAAATCATAATAAAGTTATGCATACTATAATTGCTGACTGATAAGAAGTATAAATTTAAGTGTTATTAAATCCTTATATCATAGAGATAAGCATTGCTAGCTTAAATTTACATTATAATCATCATCAAATAGTAATTTGTAGAGTTTATCTTTCTTGCTTAAAATAAGAATCATTAAGAGAAAGTATTATATTTTAAAACAGTAATGGCATAATATATAATCGTAATATAATCTTAGGTATCTACATACTTGTATCATTTGTTTTTGTCAGTGTTCATTAAAACATCACGAACAGTCCTATGGAAATTTAAAATGTTCGTTTAATGCTTTATGTTAATTTTAATACTCATTATAGCTGAACACAACTTTATATTATGAAAATGTACCAACTATTTTAAACATGTTGACAAAGTAAAATTTACTTTAAATACACTACTCCTAAAGATACTATACCATACTATATTCATTTAGATAGTGAAGTACAAAGTTAGAAGTGAAACTATTAAAATTATTCGTGATGAAACTATACGAAATGTGAAATGTGCAACCATTTCATATGATATAAAATGCTGCTATCTATCGTTAAGTGTTTGTTATCTGAGCTAGTATCGTAAAATTGGGTCTCACATAAAAAGTAATCACAGTAACAAAATGTTGTTGGGTTTGTTTAAATTATAAATTAACGCTAAAAGTATATTTAGTATAACTCTATTAGAAAATATTAATTTAGTTCTTAAAATTTCACAATATATTGTGAAATTAATTATATTCGCTATAAATTTAACTATTTTCGTTCACACTTTTACTTTTTTATATATCATTATTTTAACTTTGTGATAGTTTTTACAGCTATAGCGCACAAAATATATATATATATATATATATATATATATATATATATATATATATAGTATAGAGGAGTAAGTAAACATATATATTATATAATCTGAGTCTAAATCCCAGTGTTATTAGTTACAGGAAAAAACAAATTGTACGACAGAATACAGAAAAGAATTAATCTTAATGAACTGAGATTAAGAAATATTGCTTATAATGCGAAGACAACTTTCTTTCTTAGTGACGTCATAATGGTTTAAAAAAATATATATATGTGTTATATAATTTTAATTTTTATGTAGTATATTTATAGTAATTACTTCATTCGTTATTTGTAATCGACCATAAACCATATTATACCGAAAGTTGGTTGTTTATTATGACAAACCTACCTGACAGACCTGACAGAGAGGCTTTTCTGGTAATAGTGTTTTATTGGAAGCCATAATATCTGGTTATATATTAGATACAAATAACATATATGACATATTGTTTAAAATGTAGTTCAAATGTTAATTGTACAAGAATTTACATAATGTCTAGAAAAAAAAATATCTATGCTAAAGCCAACAAGCCAAGCCAAGCCAAGCCAAGCTTTTTATTGATTTGCGAATCTATTATATTTAACAAAAATATAACAATAACAATCAAATGGAAAAGTTTCCAGTTATTTAATTTAAATACAATTTAGTAAACTATATCTTTACTTATATATATATATACATATATATGTTATAAACAACGCGACGTTGTCTGTTACAAAATTGAAATCACCTTGAAACGAGTTATACCTTACGCAACTGAACTTAGCCTTGTGCGGTGTATCATTATTACACTCAATTTTATTCTTACAAGAACAAGTAGGTACTTGTATATAATTAAGTATTATATACTAAGAACAAGTATTTTGTTATAATGATATCTTATTATAATTGTTTACTATAGAAAAATAATTAATTAACATTAATTAGGTCTTAAAGTCTTGTAATAGCTTTATTAGTTAATTATGTTATTGATTTATAGTTATGACAAAATAAATGTCTCTTATCTACAAAGTCATTTAAGGTTAATTAGGTGTGTAATATATCTATAATAAAACAATGGAAATATTTATTTTAAAATATTTGTTCTCTAGTTTGCTATTCAATTATAAATTATATCATATCTATCATTCTAAAGATGTCAATGCCTCTTAAAAAATATTATATATATATATATATTGTCATTCTTGAATCAAGGTACTTGCTATTTATTTATAAATCATATTCAATAAAATCATATTTTGTAATCAACTGTAAACAATAATGTAACTTAGACTTTCTTGAGGTATATTCTGTATTCATCAGTGTGAAAGTTGTCTAATATAATTTAGTTCTACGTCAAGCCAAACCACAATTGAGCTGACCTAATCGTGATTTCGAATCCATTATACAGTTGCGGTTACCAATAGCATATATGCTTAATAGGCAACTTGCAGAGGCAGGGCAACCACAAACAATAATATTTAAATTTATATAAATATAGTATGAAAAATAAACCGATACGGACAGGGATTCGAACCCGCGACTACTGGGAAACCGTCCCGTCGCTCTACCAACTGAGCTACCGTATCGCTGTCCGTCTCGGTGAATTAAGCATTCTATATGTGATCGCCTTTATCAGGACTGGGGTGACATCTATTAGGTTTCTTTCGAAAATCCTAACCAATGTTTCTAACTTTGCAGTGTAGATAAACATTGAAAAGATGCCACTAGCAAAGTTAATGTTTAAAAATATCCATAAACATATATAGCCATGTTAAGCTTATTTAAATTTATATACATTTATTATTTATTTAGCCCAAACTTGTTAAGAAAATCAAAAAATAAATTTGTATTATTAACCTAAAATAAGCAATGACTAAATCATATCAATCAAGTAAGATAATATAAGTTAACTATAAAATTTTACATTTCAGGTGGTCCATATGCTGCATTTGCCGGTAAAGATGCGACGAGAGGCTTAGCGACCGGACTGGTGGCCGGGTCGGAGGCTGAATACGATGACGTCAGTGACCTCAGTCCTGATGAAATTGCGTCAGCAAAAGAATGGGAGGATCAGTTCAAAGGTAAAATTCATTTTATAACTTTAAAAAAAAATACTTAAGACCCTTAGTTTTAGCTTTGTGGTAGATTTTATAATTTAATTTAAATTAACACTATACCTTTCTACATTATTCTTGACAACCCTAAAACAGTAATATGGAACTCACAATGTGAATTTATGGTTCAAGTTACACATTGCGTGAAGTTAATGTGTTACGTAGTTTAGGTCACGGTCAAAACAAAAGAAAATGTTTTTGCTTCTACCACAAACAATATAAGTAGGTTTAGTACCTACATTTATTTTAATGAGATTAAAAAAATATATTCTTATACATATTGTATTATTTTGGATAACAACCTTTATTTAGCTAAATAAACCTTTTTTTTTTATCTACATATTAATTAGGTTTTAGACTTTATTATACAATGTTTTATTTCTACTCTTATTGGTTTCTTTTCTCATTATTTAAAAAAATATATGTTTATTGTATCAAAAATATCTGCTATTTCATAATTTTGAAATATTTATATTGGTAGAGATCATTTAAGATATATTTTCTTTCGAAATTTAAAGTTTGTATATAGTATTCATATTACAATTTTACGAAAATATGTTCATGCTTTGTTTAATGTACGTTTTTCTAAAGCTTTGTAAATAAATCCGTGAATGCTTCTATTCAGAGAATCTTAAACAATAGATGGTTGATTGATTAAGTCGTGATCAACATTATAAGAGAATTCTCTGAATCGAATTTAAGAGAAAAGTTTTAATTTTCCTTCGATCAAATTTGTTGGAACTCACTGAATATTTATTCAAGCTAAGAATAAATTAAAATACATTAAAGAACATTACCATTGCAATATAATCATGTTATTTTAGATAACCTATTATTTTTTAGATAGAGTATTATTATTAAATAATAAATAGTAAGTAAATGTAAAAATTCGTTACATTTATTTTAAATTGAATAAGCAAAAGCTTATAAAATGTGATGAATAATCAGGTAATTTATTCTCTAAAATCACCTCCCTAATATTATGCCTATCACATTACAGAAAAATATGATATCGTCGGCAGACTATTGAAACCCGGAGAGACACCAAATAATTATAGTGAAGAAGATAGCGAAGATAAGAAATCACAGTAGATAATAGAATATTATGTAATATATTATAGTATAAGTTTGTTGGGTAATGATTTTTATCTGTGTTTTATAAAATATATTAAAAGGTGCTCAAGTTAATATTTTTTTATAGGTTAACATATTTTTTCCTAATTTCTTTCTGAATTAAGCTGTTTATCTTTATATAATTTATGTCTTTCCATTTAAAATTTAAAAGAATTTTCATTTTAATAAAAAATATATATATCCCATAGAAATGAACTACGTACAGATAAATAATAGATTATACATTTAATTTAAACTATCAACAATATTTAGGTAAGTGTCGTCACTGAAAACTGAAAACGGAAAAAAAAGAAAAAATATAAACGGAAATTTTTTATACTTATAAAGTAACTATCAGTACATATTTTTTCCATTTTCATACTTCAAACTGACTTCAATAAAATTCAAATACAAGCTGAACATATAAATCTTCTCAAAAACACCAGCATAAACAATAAAATAGCAATTTAATAACAAAAGCATCGTTGAGGAATACTGGTAATTTGTAACTAACAGAACGGCAACCCGCTAACTGCCTGACGTCAAACGAAAAGTTGCATTTAGCAAAGTTTTAATGGCAGGACCAACTCACATTCAGTTTCCCGAGAGCTTCTTTGTGTAGATATACGAATAAATGAAAACAGAAATATATTTTTATTTTACTATCACATGGTCAATAGTTTCTCATAGTTTTTATTGCAATTGTCTTGTAAAAATTAACCAAAAATAATAATTCGAATAGATAGCAATTTGGTCACGTTACTTTTCCAAACATTTTTGTTTGGCACATCTGAAATTTATTTGACTTACGTTGACCTAAACCAACATCATTAAGGGAATCAGGTCTCCTTACGTATATTTATCAAGCGTTAACCTTAGTCAGTTGACTTTTCCGAAAATATACAAAATGCAGAAAAAAATGCGACAAGAATGAAAAAAAATATGTTTTTGCAATTATGGAAATTGAAAAATATATTAACTATTTCATATAGAACACGAGATACCTATAAAATATGTAACCATAAAATATAATTAAATAACATACTGAGGAATAATCATTCATTATTCTTATAATCACAGTATGTAATTTAAATACCATACTGTTGACTCTATGGTTTAAATACAATAATTGAATTCAAACGATATTAGTTTCTACTCATTGGTTTAGAAAATTATTCAATTAGTTTCCAAATATAGTATGATGATATTATTAACTGCCTGAAGGCTAATGAGTATTATGAAAATGGACCGACATAGACATAGCCGATAGCGTTCGTAATATAGTGGTATAACAATTTACTCCATATTAAACATTATAGAGAAGTTATTTTAAAAATATCAGCAAAAAGTTATATATAAGAAGAGAGTATAATTACATCCAAACAATATATTTTTGAAATATGTAATGGTTTTTCTTTAATTTTCTTAAATTAAATCGTAGCTTAAAATTTATTAAGATTAAAAATTTAAGGATTTCATGAATCAGTTAAGAAGTTAATTAATACTGTATTAATTAAAGATATGCATGTTAATATCTCCAAAATTGTGGCAGACACAAGTGGTAGGCAATTTCCTTGTGATTTCCCCTCTGTCCGGGAAGCACGATAAAAGGACTAATCTTTGAAAGGAACTCTATTTTACGCTTCATTTGATGTCATACCGTTTTGTTCGAGTTCACTTTAAGTAGCTACTAAATAATCTGATTATTTAATCATTGTTTCGTATTAAACTGTTGCATGTCCATTTGAATATATTATATTATAGGTAATAAGATTTTATGCTTTTAAATATTATTAGACTTTTAGAACTATATCGTAAATAAAAGTAATTGTAATACAAAGTATTTGTATAAAGTGACATAAAAGCCTTACAAATACTATTGTTTTGCAATATTTAATACTCACACAAAAAATCACGTTACGACGACATAAGTATCTTTTAAACTTCTTAAAAGTAAATAACAAATGAATAATAGTAGTGCTCTTCTTACATTGCATTCTTTTCAAATATTGTCTCGTTTAAATAGATTTGGTATGAAAATGTACACTATCATTTAGATTTATAATTTTTGTGATAACTATAATTATAAATAATACCACTTTCTAAAATATTCTTTGTTGTTTGTAAATAATATTGAAAGTTAGATTTTTTTTACAGGATCTCAAAAGATAAACATACATTGCCTTGACATCAAAGTTTCACAGATCCTTCCAGAACGAAAAAACTTAACAAAATTTTATATTGAAAACTAAACATGAATTCTTAAATTGAGAGCCTATACTGATAAAAGATATACATTTATCTTTTAAATATAAACTTCGTAACTCAAACATGTTTTGAAACCATAAACAATCATTGCAAATATTGCATCACAACAATGCATCAATGAAAAGCATCTTATTTCTTTGGTTGGGAGGAAAGTGGAGACATAAGCAATATATTCTTATAAGACTATTTGAAACAGCAGTAAGTCTTCATTGTTGGACTCCCCTTTGACTCGCAGTAGAATGGCGCAATATCGGAAATACGAGTTTTAAGTTAGAGATGTAGTTATTGACCTAAGAACTTAGCTTACTCTGCTATGATGGTTTTATTTATCCTCTTAACATAACTTACACTGACATAAATATAATATGTTTTATTTTATCAACTTTGACTTGTATTTTGCAGTTCAATATTCCTTTTTAGTCTATTTGACGTGTTACGTTTTGTTGGATAATAGCAAGCATAATAGCTCTTTTCAAAGTGTCGCATTCAATGCAAGACTATAATTACAGTACAGTCGAGTACTGTTGAAAACAAGGCTAGAATAGATTAGTGGTTAGATCTAAACTTGCTTTTAACAAGCACCTTAGATTACAAAGTCCGTCTTTGAAATCCAATTCCACGAACAATCTGCCTTGACGCTACTTCATTGTTGGAACTATGAACTGAATAGATCTTTAACACCATTTAATATAAAATAAATATCAATTCTGTTCAAGTCTAACATAATAATAATAATAAAATTATTAATTTAGGTATAAGTTGTTATTTTTCTAATATATAATTTCAATATATTATGACAGAATGTCTTTGAATACATAAAAAAATAATAAAATATAAAAGAGGAATTACATCAGTTTTTCTTTCATAAGACACAATAACTATTGGTATTTATTTATAAATTTAACGTTATTTTATGGTAAAATATAGGTATAATTAAAAAAATCTATATTTATTAGTTCTCCATGTACCATATTTTTACAGACCCTAATAATATAAAAAAAATTCAAAAGTAATAATAACCTAACCATTATTTTACAAAAGAGAGAAAATATTGATGTACAAATATAACAAGCAAATTTAGTAAAAGAAAACAAACCATCAACATCCACAAAAAGGTTCACGTTAAATTAAGCATTTGTTGAAATGAAACGTTTTTTGTACTACAAATGCATGGTCGTTACCACACGGATGATAACACAAAAACATCAAGATTTTTATTACATAAGATGTTTCAAAATTATCATACCATGATAATTTACATAACTTATTTTTATATTATTATTATGTTTCTAAAAATACTCTTTTTTCTGCTAGTGGAGGGATTATAATAAAAAAAAATATTTTTTCACTTATATATGGTATTTGTATAAATATATATATTTGATATAAAGAAAATATATAAGTAATAATAAATAATGTGTATAGAGTGTTGCTTACAGAATATATGGTTATGTGAATTTAGGTCGTTATAAACAGTTGCGATATATATAGTAATGTTTCGGCCGCGGTTTTAATGGTAGCAATAAATAATAGTTATGTTCCCACTCATTGATTTGGTATCAGCCGCCAAATTGAAACAAATTGTTGTTTAGTCAGACAAATCACAGGAAATATTCAAGAGGGGAATAGTTAGTTTAGATATACCGGTTCGGTTTGACCGCAAGATAATAAATTGGCACTCCCGCCGCTTGCCCGTGCCAAGCAATACGAAAAAAAATACCCAAAGGACATTCTTTATGGACTATTTAGAGAACACACCTTACGTAAGCAATTTATTTGACCGCTTGTTCTTTTGTTCTGAATGTTTTTCTTTCTGTTTCAGCCGGCCTAGGTATTGAGATGTATTCGCCAGTCTTTAATACATTTGCGGTTTACTTGTATAAAAGGTTCCTTGTGAAATTATTATGACATTCTTTTATGAATTTTGTTTTTTTTTTTAGATTTGTTAGCAAACGTGCGAATGGTCCATCTGATTTTAATTGATAACAATACAACATATAAAGACAAATCTAGGAAAAGTATAGGCAAAGATAAACATTGTATATCACTTTGCTGTGTAAACATAATTTCTGGGATAATTAATATTATATCATCTATGCATTATATTTTGAATCTACTTTTAAATAATCTATTATTATTAATATACTGTGTGGAGACACAGTATAAAATATATACAGGTTATTCATAACGGATTTGTGATAAACATTTTAAGCATTCCAAAAACTATATATTGCTAAATTGAAATGCTCATTCATACTCAATAAAAGCTATGCTATTAATCCTATTTGAATTGATTCCCTTTAAACAAATCAATCTTGTTACACGAATTATCACGAAAACATAAACTAAGATACATTTCAATTTCGGGTCCAATTTAGGTCGACGAGTACAACCCTATCTTGATAGAGACGGATTACTGGATACAAAGAATAGGTTTCGTCCTTGCCCAAGAAAACTCGCCTGATTAATACTTTCTTTCTCTGGGAAAGTGAAAGTAGTATCGAAGCCTATTTGCGTCCCGCTGAATGACGACCATACTAATGAAATGGTGTATTCTTTTGTTAGAGATCTTAACTTAAGAAATACAGTGTATGATTTTTTATACGGAGCGAAACTGATAGGCAATGTATGATCTTTTTATATTTGCCTGGCTTGTAAGAAAAGAAAACAACTGCAACAAAGATGGTTTTATTTTTGTACCATTATGTGAAATTTCAATCGAAAATGCTGACTAGGCGATTAATTAGGCTCATACAAAAAAATAAAATAATATAGGTACATACTTAATGATGTTAAAAATATACCAAAGCACTACGATTAATATCTTCTTTACTTCAGTTTACTCTATGTGAGGGTCTACTCCAGTCAGCCCGTATGAGTTACAGTATTCTGGTGCTAAGTCTTGCCATCACTGCTTGTTCTAACTACATTTTTTCCAAATATTTAGAGGACAATGCACCGTGGATATAAAGCGATCATTGCCAGACTACTTCAATATTTATTTAGAGTATTTACTTATTTTAATGTATTTAAGTAATTTAGCATGAAGTTAAATATTAAAAAAGTGCAAGTATAACAATTCCACTAAGTATCTGTTGCCTTAGATCTGTGGCAATTATTATTCCGAGCTTTGACAAAGAAGAAAGGTTTTATATAAAAGTTACTTTTAATACACATTTTTGACTTAGATTAAGATAAGGCTTAGTGCTACATACATATATAGCTTTTCATGTATATTATATCTTTAAATCGAATAAGTAATCAATATGTACTAATCAATATGTACTATCTATATATACTATCAATATATACTATCAATATGTACTATCAATATGTACCATAATATGTACCATCAATATGCACGCACTATCAATATGTACTGTCAATATGTACTATCAATATATACTATCAATATATGCCATTCATATATACTATAAACATGAACCATCAATATGTACTATCAATATGTACTATCACTAGTACTATCATTATCCCCCCGACGCGACCCAAAGAATTCTATAAGTACAGAATAATATTACTTTTATTCGTTTTAGAGGTCTTTTTGTATCGAGGGTTTTTTTTCTGCTTTTTAAGTTATGTTACTGGTTTCTGAATTATACTAAATGAACGGACACACAAAACTGTCAATTATTTAAGCATTTCTATTAATCTATATTAATATTATAAAGAGGAAAGATTTGTTGTTTGTTTGAATTGATTAAGCTCCGAAACTACAGAACCAATTTAAAAAAATCTTTTAGCGAATCCTACACTATCCCTGATGAACATTGGATATATTTTATAATCATCATCATCATCATCTTCATCATCACTAATATAGTAAAGAGGAAAGATTTGATTGTTTGTTTGAATTGAATAGGCTCCGTAACTACTGGAACGATTAAATTAAATATTTTACCTTTAGAATCCTACATTAACCCTCTGATGTACAGAGGTTATATTTAATACGAGAAATATTTATATTATATTTAATAAAATAAAGAAAAGTTTATAAAAATTTTAAGTTTATAAAATAAAGTGAAAGTTTCGACAATTTAATATATTATAACATGATTCAAGACTTTTTCATATGGGTATGTAGATAGGTAGGTTTCATATATACAAATATTAATAGACATAAACATTTAGAGTTAAAATGATTGACAATCACTTATAACACTATTATGAAGGGATTTATATTATCACTAGCTGTTACCCGTGATTCTTTATGACTACGATCATTAGCCATACAAATATATACATTTAATTTTTACAGTCTACGTGGACGCAGTCACGGGCAACAGCTATCCCTAATAAAGTACTTTATCTGAGTAAATAAGTGTAAAAACTTTTTGACCTTCATATCAAAGCTTTTTTTCTTATATAGCACGGGCAAAGCCGCTGGGAACAGCTAATGAATGCATAAGAAACTCTCCCCCGTACAAATGAAACGTCAATATCTTGGAGACGACTATTTCTATTTTAACCAAACATAAATAAAAACCATTTCGACGAATATAGCTTTCGATTTAAAAAAAAACCGCATTCAAATCCGTCCGCGTTTGGCCGCAAATTTACCACAGACAGATACACAGATACACAGATCGAGAGGTCAAACTTATAACACCCTTCTTTTTAGTCGGGGGTTAAAAACGAAATGTTATCCTGGCTATATATTTTTTATTATTTTTAATGTACAGAGACTACTCCTCTACAGAAGTATTACATGTATATAAGAAGATTTGCATTCTATTTATTACATGGTTGACACAAATTGACATAACTATTTTATTTTTAAACCGATTCAAATGAAATAAACACTAAATGTTAAGTGAAGACTGTTACAATATATTCTCGAAAACGCATTTAAATTGGTTAAGCCGTTTCTGAGATTAGCAAAAACACATAATATAGACATACAGACAAACAGACAAAACGAAAAACCATTATTTTGGGTTCTCTTGCTCTTATAAAAGCTTCATTTATGTTTTTTTTTATTATTTTCCATGTACAGAAATCGATTAGTGACAATTTTATTGTATGTATACATGTCCTTACTATTTATAAAAACTCTAGCAACAGGTATTATTCAAAACTGATAAATTAAATATACTTATTGGTATTACATTAAGGATCTTACTTTAGATACAAATGTGATATTGTTATAATAGGTACCGGATTAAATCAATTTATTAACTTTAAAAATTCGGTTATTATTTTCTCGTTTTTAATTTTATTGTAGTTGTTTTATTAAGGAAGAAATATATTTCTGTTCTGCTTATACTTTCGTCTTGAAGAGTTATTGTATTTGTTAAATAATCAAATACTTTTTTAATACAAGCATTTCACGTTATCTTAGTATTAGTCTTTAAAATATAAAATATTTGTAATAAAATTAAGCCATTAATTAAAATTATCGATCGGTGTAATGAAGTCGGATGAATAAACACTACTTAACTTAATCACTTTGTCCGAGCTACATGACCGATACCCGACAGATGACAACCGATGGAGGCTGCGCCATCTACAGAGGGAGTCAAGACAAGCTCTCGACGACTTCAGAGATAGCAGCTGGGATAGGACGCTTGCGGCGCTCTCTTCAACACACCAGGCATTGCAGTTGCAGAGAGCGCTGAAGGTGGACACTGTCTCAGATATGTCTCCCTTGGTTGGACCTAACTCCAGCATCGCGTTTGACGACCTTGACAAAGCTGAGTGCTTAGCCGACTATCTAGAGAGCCAGTGCCGTCTGTCTACTCAATCGGTTGATCGCGATCATGTCGAAATAGTAGACAGATCTGTCAATATAATGTGTTCTCAGCCACTGGTCGGTCCGCCAATCAAGGAAACGAACCTAGACGAGGTGACGTCCATAGTTAGGGCGCTTCACGCCAAGAAATCTCCAGGTCCCGATAGGATCACTAACAAAGTGAGAAAGCTCTTTCCGCCTCCTTTAATTTACCTATTGGTTACCATTTTTAACGCTCTACTGGCCAGTTGCTCATTTCCAGCTCAGTGGAAAGAGGCCATAGTGATAGAGTTCCATAAGCCGGGCAAACCCCGGCATCTGCCTAGTAGTTACCGTCCCATTATTCTTCTTAGTTCCTTAGGGAAAGTATATGAGAGAATCATCCTCTGTAGACTTAGATCGGAAGTCGAGACACTCAAAATCATCCCAAATGAGCAGTTTGGCTTTAGAGCCAAGCATTTATGTTCCCATCAGGTGCAACGCCTCACGGAGCACATACTGATAGGGGCCACTGTGAGGGCCAAGAAGCATAGGACAGGAGCGCTCTTCCTCGATGTAGCTAAGGCGTTCGACAGGGTCTGGCACAATGGACTGGTGTACTAGCTACTAGCTAGTCTAGGCCGCGATCTAAAGTGCACCTTGCCCTGTACGCGGATGATACCGCGCTTTACACGTCCTCTAAGGATCACTGGGAGATATACCAACGTCTCCAACCCGCAGTCGACTCCCTCGAGAGTTGGCTGCGGAAATGGCGGATCGAGGGAAACCCTGAGAAGAGCGTTTCGGTGCTCTTCGAACGGGGCCCCCCAAGTATCCTCCCGCGAATCAAACTCTTTGATAAACCGATACCTTGTAAAGACGAGGCAAGATACCTAGGAGTAACGTTAGATAGAAAGTTAGTTTTCACTGCGCATATTAGGACCATTCGTAGCAGAGCGGCCTACATATTAGGTCGTTTATATCCGCTATTATCCTATGCGAGCCCCGCTTTTGCGCACGCTAATCTGAAACCCCTTCATGTGATTCAGAACAGGTTTACACGGATTGCAACCGGGGCGCCGTGGTTCGTACGCAACATCAATCTCCATAGAGACTTAGACCTTCCGACCATCGCTCAGTACTTCAAGAGGCTTTCCCAAAAGTACTTTGAACGCGCTGAGCGACACCCGAACCCACTGGTGGCTGATGCCGCAGAATATAGACCACGTAAGACTACTTTAGTTAGAAAAAGAAGACCCAAGTCGGTACTCGTTGACCCCAACGACGCGTTTACAGTAGGTAATAACGTGTACGCGTAGGCATAAGTAACACCACACAACATACAGACACACACCGTCTATACCGGTATAGACGAGGTCCCAACTGAGTAAGTGCTCCGGCGTTCTGCCGTCGGAAGACGCTAGTGTCCAAATTCCCTTAGCTCTCCTCCTGACTAATGACGCCCCGAGCCGAGGTCCGTGTCTAAGATAAAAAATAAATAAAAAAAGACCTCAATATGCTAAAAGACGGTGAAACATAACCCAGCAAATCAACAGCAGATGTTAAGAGGCTGTGGGATGCGTAGCTGTCACTCAAGACGATCTACTAAAAAGGCCCCAACCACATACCCGATAACCTTCTACCGTCGGCTATGGTGATCATTCAAGTCTAGAAAGAAAGATGCAACAGCTAGGCACCCAATGTGCCATGTGTTTATTATTTTTTTCATATATCAATATACGTGATATAAAGATAAATATCAATACTATACTGATCAAAGTAAATAAAATAAGTGTCAATTAATATTCAACTAAAATTAGATTTTAACCGAGTATCGTTGTTTAAATTTATATAAAGGAACACAATATTATTTTAATAACCCCTTTAATTGATAAAGCATCTACCAAATTTGATAAGAAAAATACTCATGTATAAATAACCAATAAGAGCATTGCAATATACTAATTAATATCCAAATTCGCTGTACAGTGAAGCTCATAGCTTGTAGTATGGGTCGGTCCCGCAGTTCTTCACGCGCCGCCTGCTCCATTATTCAAAGAAACCCCCACCATAAAACTGCTCGCTACTGAATTGTAACGCGGGTAAGGGTGGGTTCACATTTTTTCTTCAATTTCTAATTATTTTTGGGCAGTAAAACAAGGTCCTTCATACAATTGGTACAAATATGGTCCTTCATACAATTAAAAATACACTAATATTAGCAATGCAAATTATTTTGCCAATAAGCCTGAAAACTTCGATAACATGCAAAAAAATATATATAAATATGGTCGGCTTTATATATTTATATATATATCTAAAATAAATTACCCGATGAACACATGTAATGTGATGAAACCCTAAGGCTCCGGCCACATCTGTCGAGTAATAAACGGAAGTCGTTGTGATCGAAACGAACTGCCAATGTCATATTTTGACAACTGTGAAAGAATATGAAGTGCCTACTCGTTTATTTTCTAAAAACCAGATTTTTGTTTTCAAACAATATTTAATTCTTATATTTATGTACTATATATCACAAACAAATAAAAAAAATAGTCATTGCTATTACAGACTAAATAAGTAAATTTATAACATAATTGTGTAATATATTCAGCGTTTGGACCGTATATATTTTTTTAATAAACATGTTGAAGTATAATAATTGTAACTACATGGAAAAACAATTAAAATTTAAGCCTTTTTTATCTGTCTATACTAATAGATAGCTAAAACGTGCCCTTATTTTAACTCAAACTAGCAGAAGCGCATTGAAACCAAATGAAATTCAAAAGCGCACTTCGGCGTGTCCCACAGGATTTGAATATTTGTATAGTTTTTATATAAATTCCGTTACGCCTCGGTGAACAAACTGAATTGTATATAAAATGCGACTTATAACATACAGTAGAATTATTAATTTTACAATTTTACAACAAAAAAATATTATTTTGATATTATTTAAGAACTAAACACTCATTCCACTCCTTATTTAATAATACATAAATCTACAAGATCTAGCTAACTATATTGCAATTATCTTAAAATTATTATACCATCATATTTAAAGTTTTTGTTTATAGAAAACGTTTTTAACAAGTGTAATAATTTTGTCTACATAGCTTTAGTAAAAGCAAAAAAAATATTTACATAATATTTTATATTCAAAAGTTTTTATTACAAGATTACTTATAATTTTAGGAATCGACATATTACGCTCTCTTGATTGAGTACGCAAAGACTAAATGCAATTTATATTGTGAGTTTAATTCTAAAACATGTAATATATATAAAAAAATCGTATGTAATATATTTTATTGAGGACAAAAATACAATATATAAAAAATAAGTTTACTCTAATTAATTATTAAAATGTATTTTTTTTGTATCAACATCAAGGAAATTCCGTCCCGATAAAGACGATCACATTAGAATTCTTAATTCACCAAGACCGTCAGCAATACGGTAGCTGAAGTATGTAAACTCGACTACTGTTATTATGGCTTGTTATACAAACATACAAGGACGAGCATCGGTAAGAGAGTTGGGGAACACATCTCGAATATCAAGAGAAGCGTACATCAATGTCAGCAGTGTGTGAATATGCTATAGACAAACCCAATCATTATATAATATTTGATAAACCTGAAATCCTCGCTAAATAACAACGTTACATTCCAAAAATGATTCTTGAGGTTATTTTAATTGAAAAACATCCTTATTTTAATAGAAGATGGTTTGGGGTTATCCAACACCTGGATGGTTTGGGATTATCTAACGCCTCTTGAAAAATATAAAATCCTATGTGTGTGACCGCACTGTAAGTCCTCGAGATACCTACTGTAAGTGCATTTTGTGTAAATCCTAAACTGTACGCCCGGCAAGTTAGAAACCGATGGAATTAGATGACTAATTAACTGACTTACTGACGAACACCTCCATCTTGTTTTACCGTTACAATAGTGACTACGAAAGGTAAATTTAAAATTTAATTATTTTCGCGAGTAAAATTCATTAAAATAGTTTTATTTCAATGTGTAGTACTCATGAAAGTCTTGCAAAATACTAAGTTATATATAATATGTAACAATTAATATGTAACATATTAAAATATATTTCTAATATATTATAAGATGTAACTTCGCAAGAACAACAAACTAGTAGATTAACCCGTATTTGGAAATAGTAAATAGTTAAATTGAAATACTTAAAAATCTAATAACATATATTAAAAATATTTGTTTACTGCATTGAGTGCACAAAAATTTACAACTTTTAAATAACACTCAACATCAATTCTCAAATTTGACTTGAGGTACATTCTAAGCTGCGGGATTAGTTCGTGCCAAAAAACAGAAAGAAGTCCTAGAAGACCAATAACACTGAAATTTGACTCCTTCCTTTATACTTTAAGTTGAACTTTACTTTGAATGATCACAGGTTTTAATATTGTTAGTGTTAACACTAACCAAATCATTTTAAAAATATAAGTCACAATTTAAATGCAATACTAGGTTATTGATTGGTCTTTAATTTATCCGCCACTTTACAAAATAGCCAACACAAATACTCTTTCGACAGCATGTTTGAAATATTAATAATAATTTGCTCAGGGTAAAACTAGTACGATATATCTCGCGATATAACGCCAGAGCTGCAGCTAAATCGAAACTTGTAATGCTTGCGCAGCCGAACTCAATAATTAATGGCCTTATCTGATTCCCGTTCTATAAATTACCAAGTCTATTTCGAGCTATTATATTTCCAAACGGGATTTATTATTTTATATTCACCGTTTTCAGGTTTCATAAAACAAAGGCATTTCGATTGCTCATTGTCTTTACATATCGCGTGCGCAGTTTTACATAAAATATCATTTAATTTAAATAAAATTTGAATTTATTTATAGATCAAATGTGTAACTATTCATTATTGATAATGTGTAACCTCGTGTTATTATAATGATTTACTATACTACTAATTGGGGCTGAAGAAGACGAATTTTATAGACATAAGTCTATACTATTAAAAGAAATTTGACTCTAAAATGAGTAAGTTAATTTTTTAAACATTAATAATTTTAACAAATAATCAAAATAAATTAATAAAGTCACGAATCCAAAACAGCCGACCGCAGTGTAATCAAGTTTCCATCAAACAAACCGAATCGAATAACTGATAGGACCGCAGAACTGCGCGAAACGCGTAAAATTGTAAAAGTTAAACGCCCAAGGCCTTACAAAGAAGCTTAGCGAATATAAACATTTCCAGAAAGTTGTTAATGAAAACCACAGCAAACCTTTTGTGAATAGATCAATATTATTTTAACAAGTTCAGACTTTTAATGGCAAAAAATTTGAATATTCCCTGGCTATTATTACATTTATCAAGTTTCTTTTTATTTACTTACTGATATTTAATTGATTAATTTTATTAATAATAACATTGATAGCTGATAAACATCCACGTTCGATGTTTTCAAATTAAAGAAATATTTACTATAAAATAACATTGTAATATAAATAGCTTAAATGTATTTAACATTTTCTGAACCATAAAATATGCAGTAGTTTTCTGCCAACTTAAAATAAGAAAGGCATGTCTATTGCGAGGATAAACCAATTTCATATTTCTAGTTTTAAAGCGCTTTATTGTATACATTATATTTTTAAAGTATAAATACGTTCAACAAATAATGCATTTTGTTTATTCTCAATTTACATGAACACTTAAAATATGGAGCTTTGCTATTTAATAAGTTCATCTAATTTTATAAGAAAAAGTTCAAAAATTATATATATAATTACACTTGATATTTATTATTTTTTCATTATTTCATTTACACTATATACAAAAGATTCATTCGTAACTGGTTTTATCGTTTTATATAGCAGCTGCTATATATTTATATGATTTATAGTTTTTTTTAATTGTCCTTCTTTTAATTCTACCAAATACCTTTACATAAGTAACCTTTTTTATTAAAAATTATATAAACATTTCAATGATATTTGAATCACTATTTCGCTTTTAGCATGTTATAATTTCGAATATCTACATATACATATTATAGTAAAAAAGGTGGTCATGATTATAACTCATATTATCTTATATCTAAAACTCAATAGATTTAAATTAAATTTAATTAATTGTTTCTGATTACACTAATTGTACCAAATTAAATGCCTATCGCAGATTATTCTAAATCAGCTTTTAGTATTCTAGACAATAGCATTGCAAGATATTTAATTAATTGGTTTTATTATCAAAACATTTTTAATAATGAAAAAAAGTTTTAAAGTATAATAAATGTTAACATACTATAACAAGGCTATTTATGTTTTAAAATAATTATTATATAATTGTTTAACTTTTGGTCGGATTTAATCAGGTGAGGAAGGGGCGTATTATATATCTCCATCAATCCTTGTCAACCAGAGTAATTTCGGAAGTGAAAGAGAAAACAAGCTTATCTTTAATATTTATCGTTATTCGACTTTTAAATTAACCTTTGATGTATTTTCATGCCAAGAATATTTATCACTAAAACTTTAATATAATACAGCTTTTGATGAAGAATAAAATAAAAATATGTGCCTATAATTTGTAAACTATTTATGGAATAATCAATAATTCGAAGTGTAATTCAAAATATAAAGTATTATGGATACACACCTCCATACAGGGGATGATGGAGGTGGTTATGTGAAACTCCCACTTACTAAACCTGACGGTTGCTACCGCCGTCATAACGGGACACTATGGGATTGCTTTCGCACTGACTGACTGACTGCGATGCTCGGACGTGATCCACGGAAAGAGCATCCCGCAACGAGGAGCACCCATCCCTTTTTTGCAAGCTTGAAAGATTATGGAGACATCCCCTTCCTCCACCCAAGCCTGCTGCCTCTGAAGGGGGCCCTTAGCCCTTATGGTCCCTCTTCCGGCCGGACTCGGTCTCAGGGAATCAGGTGTAAAACCCGACTCGACCATCATCGACCTTGTCTAGCCAAACCGCAGTAGTCTCCCGAGAAGAGACCACCGGTCAGGCCCCCTTTTATTTTATTTTTTACCTTTTTTTTCTTTTTTTGTTGGAAAAAATGCGTTTCCGCATCGTCACACCAGCCAAAAAATCGCTGCCATTTTTAAGGCACCCCACTAAAAAAAACGGTTGCCCTCATCGCTACAATGAGACGCCACGGGATCGTGTAAGCATTCACCGCGACGCCTCGGCGGAAATCCTCTGATAAGGGTACCCCGGGCAACCGAAGTACCCCTACATCATAGACCTGTGCTATGACGAGAGAAGTCGCCCCCCTCTCACCTAGGCCTACGGCTGGGAAGGAATGGGCTGAACCCTTCTCCTTCCCAACCTCCCCCGCTGAAAACGCACTCCTCATTTTTTTTTTTGCGGGTAGGCTTGTAAAAGACAACACATGTTTTTATTGCTCTCTATAATTTTAATTAATTTTTAATACAAAATTGCACAAGTAGTTAAATAAATGTAATTAAACGCTTTTCATACCTGTTAGCTATTATTCCTTCTAAGAATTTCAAAAGTTAAACAAATTACGATAAATATATTTATCACAAAAACATCACTACGTCACTTAATTGGCACTAGGAATGGAATCTCTTCAACAAAGTGTATCCGAGTTAAGTAAGTTATTCAACAAGAAAATGGCAGAGTTTCAACTAAGCCTCCAAACATCTATACCGGCAACCAGCCCCACATCCAACATAAACGCACAGTTTACAGCGTTTAGAAGCTTTATGTTGTCAGCACTGGAGTCCCTGCAGTCACAAGTCCAGCTTCTAGCACGGCAACAAGAAGATATGGAGATGAGGAGCAGACGAAAGATGCTGTTGTTGCATGGCGTGGTAGAGAATAAGAACGAGAAAGTGGATACTGTCATTTCTAAACTCCTTTCGGATAAACTTGCCGTGGCTGATTTGAATGAGGCTTGTATAAGTCGCTGTCACCGCTTCGGCAGCTCGAGATCCGATAAGCCAAGGTCAATCCTGATTAAGTTTCATGACATATCTGTCAGAAATAAGATTTGGTTCAGCAAGACCAGGCTGAAGGCCAGTGGCATAACACTCTCTGAATTTCTGACAAAGCAACGTCATTGTGTTTTCATGGCAGCTCGACAGCGTCTTGGAGTCACAAACTGTTGGACAAAGGATGGTCGCATTGTAATCGTCAAGCCCGACGGAACACGTCAGCAGATTGTCAGCATGTGTGAACTAAATGTTCTAGTTCCTGAATCTGAAGTTCTGGCGCCGGTGTAAAAACCATCTTCTACATTGAGCAACTCTGCAAATCGTGGTTCTCAGGTGATCAGGTCGGTAAGACCTAAAAAACTAACCAAGCAGTAATACTTCTTCTTAGAACTTGTAATTATAATCATGCATTTCAATACATAGTTGCAACTAATATAAGTTAAATCATTATTTTCTCTTGGTTATTGATGTATATTTCTGTTATTTTGCATTATTTTAGTAGTTTGGTTAATCGTTTGTTTATTGTCGTTTTTATTTTTCCTTTTTTAGTTTCATGTTACTATAAGAACCTGATTGTTCACTTTGTTTGGCAGTGAACTTGGAAAATTACATATTTGCAATCCAATTAATATCTACTATATTGTTTTTTGTCGACTAAGAAGTGACGAACGACTTTGACATAACAGTCAGTTGACACTTGACAGATTTGTGGTAAATAATTAAATCATTTGACGTTTGTCGGACGGTCTCTTGGTTATAGACAATATGTACGTTCCATTTCACCATCTAGATTGTTGTATTTATGTGTATTTTAGTGTAACTAGTATTTTATTTAATTTCAACCGTAATCATGTTTAGTAACAGCAAACATTTCTAACAACTAGCTGGGGGATGATAGTTAGCAGTGTGAAAATAATCTTGCTATCTTTTTGTTCTAGTATTAATATATTTACATTAATATAAATATATTTATTACAAAATATTATTATTAATAATAATTATTATTATAGTCATTTATTTATATATATATATATATATCGGCGCAACGACAATACTTCAACAATTATAATTATTAAATTAGCTATTTCATTGATTAAATATAACGATGATTATTTATCACTGTAAAAATCATCATAAATTAGAGCATTTCTAGTTGTGTTGTTTTAAGAACATAAACAAAATATTACTTGTAAAATCTTGTAGCGACAAGCACGCGCGACGATCCTTACAAATGAGCCGCACATAAATTAATACTTGCAAAAACTTGTAGCGACATGAACGTGCGACGATCCCAATAAAGGAGCCGCTCAGAGAGGGCTACGGGCATTCTCGCTCAAGACGTCAGACGGTGTGGATTTCTATAAGGACACTGTCATGCTGCCAGTTCAATAAATGAAGCTATAATTATTCGTGATGTTTTATTTTGAAGAAGTAATATTGAACAACCATCACGAAGACTACAATACAGTGACGGCAGCAATGCTGACGTCACACTTTTTAAAAACACTAACGGAGGTCTTATCTCCGATATATATATACATTTTTTTTATTATTATATATTTATTTATTTATTTTTAGCTATTGAACATTGTTATTTAATTAATTGCGTATATATATTTAACTTCGCCGTTGACGGTCCAAAGCCCGTATGAGAAAGAAGGAGGGTTGGTTGCTGCAGCGAAGGCCTCACCAACCGTAAAAGGTCAACGTCGAGCCTCGGGCGACGGTCAACTAACCCGATCGTACATTAGCAGATTTAGGAAATGATCACTGCAACCCGCAAACCTGTTTACAAGCAGAATCGGGGGTCTTGGCTTAGCCGCCTGGACCAAGAGGTAGAAAGCCTCTATAAAAACTTACCCCAATCCTACGGTGGGATACGCGCCAAGAGGATGAAAGACTGATGGGTTATCAGCCAATAGCGCCAACCTCAATGGACCTGGCTCACATTGTTGTATGGTGCCTTCACATGGGAATGGCGTTACCCTATGTGTGACCTGTTTTTAATCGACCTTACTCGTGGGAACAATATGCAAAATAAAGAAAAAACTCCCTCTTCTCAATCAGAAAAAACAATAAGTAATATAATTACTCAACAGATTCTCAGCAAATCCTTCTTCAATAAGACAAGAACTCAGTCATTAAGCAGTCTAGATAATATTACACCAGCTGACACGGATATGGAAAAACTTACACTGACTGATAACGACCAATGGAAAAATGTGCCCGAAAGAAAACGGCAACGAGAAAGCCCTGAAATAAACAAAGCGCAAAAACAAAAGAAACTCGACACCTATTGGCTAAGCCAACCTATACAAACCAAGAATAGTTTTTCTGAACTAGTCATTGATTCGCAAGAATCACAAACCATTGAAGTCGTAGAAAAATCTGTTAAAGCTCCACCCTTATATGTAGACAGGGTTAGTAATATCCAACCGTTACTAAAAATGCTTGACGAGGTAGCAGCCGAAAACTATGAAGTAACAGTCCTCCGAAACGACCAGGTCAGAATACAACCTAAGTCTACAGAAATCTATACAAAGATAGTTAAAAATTTACAGGAAAAAAATACGGAATTTTACACTTACAAACTCAAACAAGACCGCTGTTTCAAAGTGGTACTTAAGAATCTTCACCCTTCCACAGACATAGAAGAAATAAAATCCGAACTTGAAATCCAAGGGTATAAAGTCTCTAATATTTGGAACGTAAAACAAAGGAATACTAAAAAACCATTACCGATACATTTCGTAGAAATAGAATCTAATAGTAACAGTAAACATATTTATAACATCAAAAATCTTTTGCACTGCAGAGTTATCTTCGAACCACCAAGACCTAAACGGGATATTCCTCAATGTAGCAATTGTCAACAGTATGGGCATACAAGGAAATACTGTTTTAGGAGACCCAAATGTATAAAATGTGCTGGCGATCATGCATCATCAAATTGCGAACGTAAAGAAAGATCGGACTCAGTAAAATGTATACTTTGTGATGGCAACCATCCTGCAAACTACAAGGGCTGCGCAGTATACAAGGAGATCCAGAAAATTAGGTATCCCGCTCAACCAACAAAACAACGACAGCAAAAACGCCTCGAACATCAACCGGACCACACAATAACCAACAACCACACAACTACTAATCAACAAGACAAACCGTCATATAAGCAAGTACTTATATCTAGTAGACCTTTACAACCATCTGCTAGTAAGGGGTGCCCAAATGAATCAACAGAAAACCAAAGAAACAATAATGATATTAAATTGATTATTAATATTATGTCACAACTAATGCAACAATTATCTACAATGACAAATCTTCTAATGGAAATCATGACCAAACTGACAAATTCTGTTCATTAAAAATAGCCCTCTGGAACGCCAATGGGCTCTCACACCATGTCCTCGAAGTAGAGACATTTCTGAAAATAAATAAAATTGACATCCTACTCGTATCCGAGACACATTTTACGACTAAAAATTATTTCAATATAAAAAACTACAAATTTTATCAAACAATGCATCCAGATGGTACAGCTCATGGAGGATCCGCAATTCTTATCAGGAATAACATCAAACATCACGAGGCTGAACCATTCAAAACTCCTAAGATACAAGCCACAAGCGTTGTGGTTGAGGATTGGCGGGGTGAATTGACTGTCACTGCACTGTATTCTCCCCCAAAACATGCTATTAAAAAAGAAGACTACATTAACTTCTTCAAAACCCTAGGACCAAGGTTTATAGCAGGAGGAGACTATAACTCCAAAAATATTCAATGGGGCTCTCGCTTAACAACTCCTAAAGGACGCCAGTTACAAGCCGCTGTAAATGAGTTACATCTGGAAACAATATCAAACGGAGAACCAACTTACTGGCCAACTGACTCAAAGAAAGTGACAGACTTGGTAGACTTCAGTGTCACTAAGGGAATTCCTAATAGCTGTTTCAAGTGTACTTCCCTCCAAGACCTCTCATCAGACCACAGTGTGGTTTTGTTAGAAGTTTCCCAGGAATTCACCAAAGTAAAGCCCATAGCAAGGCTACACGAGCGTGGGACTGATTGGGATATATTCCGTTCCATGATAGAGTCTAGGATCAATACCCAGATGCCTCTTAAAACAGAAGAGGACATTATCATAGCTGTCGAACACTTCAACGAGTGCATACAAAATGCAGCTTGGAATAGCACTCCAACTACCAAAAAAAACGCGGAAACAGACTGCTCGAAGCCCATCCGTGACCTAGTAGCTGAAAAAAGACAGGCCCGTAAATTATGGCAAACTACTAGATATGACAGGCACAAATCTCGTTTGAACTTCCTAACAGCTAAACTTAAGAAAATAATAAAAGCAGAAAGGAATGAAAATGTCCAATACCACCTACGGAACCTGGATGCTACAGAGGCTACTAACTACTCACTCTGGAAAGCAACCCAAAAACTCAAAAGACCCATTACATCTAATCCACCGATACGCAAAAAGGACAAAACCTGGGCAAAAAGTGACATGGAAAAAGGTATAGCTTTTGCCTCTCACCTAGCTGATGTCTTTGTACCAAACGCGATCCAAAACGGAACGGAATCGGAAACCATCAATGAGGAACTTACTAGCTATCTTAACGAACCTTATCAGCTCGATCTACCTATTAAAAGGATTAAGATATATGAGGTCATTGAGACAATTAGGAATCTAAAGCAGAATAAAGCCCCGGGGTACGGTTTGATTACGGCAAAAATTCTCCGTGAATTACCTGAAGTAGCCATGCACTTTTTGACACACATGTTTAATTGTGTACTAATCAGAGGCATTTTCCCACCTCAATGGAAAATAGCTCAAATAAAAATGGTTCTTAAACCAGGTAAATCTCCTGAGGATACATCCTCCTACAGACCGATCAGTCTATTACCTGTCTTGTCGAAAGACATGGAAATACTATTCCTGAAGCGATTAAACACAGTAATAGCAGATAATAAAATCATACCCGATCATCAATTTGGTTTTAGGAAAAACCATGGCACAATAGAGCAAGTACACAGACTGGTGGAAGAAATCCATAAAGCTTTCGAAACCAAAAAATATTGTTGCGCAGCATTTCTAGACGTTTCCCAAGCCTTTGACAGAGTTTGGCACAAAGGTCTACTATACAAAATTAAAAAACAGCTTCCAACAAATTATTACATTTTCCTCAAATCATATCTTGCTGACAGATACTTTTATATTAAACAAGGGGAAGAAATTACAGAATTATACAAAGCTTATGCAGGTGTGCCACAGGGAAGCATTCTTGGTCCAATCCTTTATCTGGTTTTTACTTCTGACCTGCCTACGACAGATGGTGTCGTGATTAGTACGTTTGCGGATGACACTATAATTTTAACTACACATGACGAACCGGCACAAGCAAGTAACATGCTACAGCACTCTCTAGACAACATCATGGAATGGCTAACTACCTGGCGGATAAAAGCAAACGAGACTAAGTCAGTACAGGTGACTTTCACGACTCGACGAGAAACATGTCCCCCTGTAACACTCAACAGAATAAAGATCCCCCAAGCAAATGAAGCCAGATACCTTGGCCTTTATTTAGATCGTCGTCTTACCTGGAGGAAACATATTTTTACAAAACGCAAAGCCCTGGGGATCCAATTGAGGAAGATGTACTGGATGCTTGGAAAACATTCACAGCTGTCACTGGAAAACAAACTGCTGCTATACAAATGTATTTTAAAACCAATTTGGTCTTACGGACTCCAACTCTGGGGTACAGCCTCCAACTCAAACCTGGAAATATTACAGAGGTTTCAGTCCAAAATTCTGAGGACAATCACACAAGCTCCGTGGTTTATAACAAACAAACAGCTACACCACGAACTTAAAATCAAAACTGTCCAGGAGGAGATTAAACACTCAATGATATCCTATAGAAATAGGCTCAAGAACCATCCAAACATTTTGACAACTCACCTAATGAAAACTCCAACACTGAAAAGGCTAAAACGAAAGTCGCCTAGAGATCTATAGGGGCCATTACGCATAAAGGGCGCACGTCGCTGGACTGTCTGCCCCCCAAGTTAAACATATAATTTGTCTGACCCTAAGCTAAATGTTCACATGAAACAGATTGCAGAAATAAATACATAAAAAAAAAAATTAATTGCGTAATATGAGTGATTTGAGTATTAATGACTTAGATTGTACAAACGTAAATGGTGATTTTGATTTTATGTCCCTGTCATCATCTGACGATAGTTTCCACAGTCTTCCTGAGAATTTAAATTCTTTATTAGAAGCCAGTTTATCAGCCTTCCCTAAAAACTTTAATGTTGTGCATATCAATGCTCAGAGCATTCCCGCTCATTTTCCTGATTTTCGTGACTCTTTTGATATCGACAACATTCATGCAGTGCTGGTATCAGAAACCTTTTTCAAACCTTGCCTCCCTTCTTCGTCCTACAGTTTACCTAATTTCCATCTTATTCGCAATGATCGTACAGGAAAGGGCGGAGGCGGCGTAGCTATATACCTAAAGAAGCATATTCCGTTTTCTATATTAAACCTGTCACCGTCACCATATTCCGGGCGCCCAGAACATATATTTATCGAGGTGCTATTCGGTCACTTAAAATTACTACTCGGTGTCATTTATAGTCCTTCACTACATATCGACTACTTTCAAACTTTCGAAGGGCTACTAGAAGAGTATACTTCTATTGTAGATCATACCATTATCATGGGGGATTTTAACACGTGTCTGCTAAAAAATGATTCCAGAGCAAAACGTCTTCATAACATCGTTAGCAGCTGCAATCTCCATATTCTTCCAACTAAAGCCACTCACTTTTTTCCAAATTGTACTCCATCTCAATTAGATTTAATGATAGTTTCCTCCCCTGATCACGTGAGTAGCTGTGGTCAGTTTTCTGCTGATGCATTTTCCTACCATGACCTTTTATACCTCTCCTACAAAATCCGTCCTCCCAAAGCCAAGCCAACGATAGTTATGAGGCGCAGTTTTAAACATTTTAAAAACAACTCCTTTATCCAAGATTTTAACCTTATAGACTGGGAAGTAGTTTTTGACGCTCCGAATGCTAATGACAAATTAGAAATATTTAACACCTTATTAACTGGTTTATATGACAAACATGCTCCTTTCCGTCCTATTAAGTTAAAGCACCTGCCGGCTCCATGGTTAAGTGATGAAATTAAAACATTAATGGCGAAGCGCAATGCCTCCAAGACCAAGTATAAAAGAAAGCCTAGTGACGAAAATCTCTCTAAATATAAATATTTGAGAAATGCGTGTAGTAAAATGTGCAGAGATGCGCAACGAAACTACATTCATGAATCAATAAAAAACAGTGATTACTCTAGGACTTGGAAATTTCTAAACTCTCTCGGAATTGGCAGACAACATATAAACAATTTTCATAACCTTGACGTAGATGGCCTCAATCAATATTTTACTTCCTTGGATCCCGTTGACACTTTAATCAAGCACAATACAATAAAGCAACTTAGTTCTTCAAACCATTTTAATTTTCCTTCCTTTCATTTTGAGCCAGTTACAACTGCAGATGTCAAAAAACATACCTTGGCTGTTAGATCTGGTGCCGCTGGCTGTGATGGCATCAATCGTAAAATGTTACTTCTTCTCCTTGATGAGCTGGCGCCTATCATCTTTCACATATTTAATTGTTCCCTCTCTTCTAACATATTTCCCTGTTCGTGGAAAAACGCGGAGGTCATTCCTATTCCTAAAATAAAAAATCCTACATCTTTCTCTCACTATCGACCTATCTCTATTCTCCCCTTTCTTTCAAAGGTTCTGGAGCGTATTTTTCATGGTCAACTTCAAGCCTTTCTTTCAAAAAACAATATTCTCAGCAAATACCAATCGGGTTTCCGAACTGGTCACAGTACTGTCACTACTCTTGTTAGAGTTTGTGATGACATTAGATTTAACATGGATAACAAGCTTGTAAGTGTCATTGCTCTTCTTGATTTCAGCAACGCTTTCAACACCGTTGACTTCGATCTGCTATTGAGTGTTCTTAAATCGATTAACATTTCTTCTGATGCTATTATTTGGTTTGGTGGCTACCTCCGCAGGCGTCAGCAGCGTGTAAAAAATGACAACGTCTTTTCCTCGTATTGCCCAATCACTGCTGGCGTTCCGCAGGGTGGTGTCCTGTCTCCACTTCTCTTTGCTATCTACATTAACACTGTGACATACCTTCTTTCATCTTCTCATCACCTTTACGCTGACGACTTCCAAGTTTACACAGCCGCTTCCCCTCACAATTTAAATATTGCTATCGAGAATTTAAATCGAGACTTAGATAGGATTAACACTTGGAGTGAATCCTATGGATTGCGTGTTAATCCAAAGAATCTCAGGTTGCTTTATTGGGTAGTCGTAACCAGCTGGATAAACTCCTACTTAATGAACTACCTTCCATACGACTTGGCACAACGATCCTTGAGATAGGCCAGTCTGTTAAAAATCTTGGTCTTATAGTAGACAAATCTTTATCTTGGGCCCCACACATAGCTGAGATTAGCCGAAAAGTTTTTGCAACTATCGGTGGCCTTAGACGCTGGCAAAATTTTCTTCCAATTAAAACTAAAATTTCCTTAGCACATTCTCTCCTCCTACCTTTCTTAGACTATGCTGACTCTGCTTATCCTGATCTTTCTGAGGAACAACTCAACGAGCTTGAGCGCCTCCAAAACTTGTGTATTAGGTTTATCTTTGGACTTCGAAAATTTGATCATGTTTCCGAATTTAGGGCTCGTTTAAAGTGGCTTCCTATAAGATTTAGGAGGTACATACATATGCTCACTCTTCTTTACTCTATTCTTTAAAATCCTCATACTCCCTCTTACTTAAAGCAACGTTTTTCCTTTCTCGGCTCTCACAATGAACGGCAAAACCTGAGGTCTAGCAAGGACAACCGTTTGCATAATCCTTCTAGGCTCACAGGTTATTTTGGTAATTCATTTACCTGCAAATCAGTGGTATTGTGGAACGATCTCCCTGCTGAAATCCGACATTCTGAATCAATTTTAATTTTTAAAAGTCGCTTGTATAGTCATTACCTATCAATTGCTAATATTTAATCTTATGTATATGACATATTTATTTATGTGCTATGTATGTATATGTATGAGTATATATGTATGTATATATATGTATGTATATATGTATGTATAAATATATTATATGTATTTGTATATATAGTATATGTATTTATGTGAATGTTATGTATTCATGTATTGTCTCTATCTACATAATACTAATTGTATTATTGTAATCATTTAGCTTATTTTTTTTTTTTAATGCTTTATCCCGTGTTCTCAGTTTCTACTCCTTTCCCCAAAAGGTTGTCTGTAAGAAATTGCTTTAGCAATAAGACCGCCTTTGCACCCTTTTGTTGTTTATTTTGTTTTTATTTCATCTATTTTTGTATTTTGTGTGCAATAAAGTTTTTACCTATCTATCTATCTATCCTCCATACAGCGACGGAACTACTTCACAGTCAACTCTGCTATCAGAGAAGTATCAGAAGCGATCCCGCAGGTGACCCCGGCAAAGAAGACCTGCGTCCTCCCACCCCCGACACCCAGGCCAACTTTCCAAGGTCATACCACGATGGAAAGAGGCCCGAGCCTCCCCCCAACAGGCATGCCATCCCGTAAGGTGACCCACCTTAACGGCCTGGACCATCCCTCCATCAAGCACTCTCAACAAAGCGCTTGGCAGAAAGAGGCCCCGACGCCTTGACCATCTTACTGCCGAGTAACGTCCAGTAACTGCTCGATGGAAAGAGGTATGTCCGCCTCCCTCAATGCCTGGACCATTACCTTCGTGCGAGATCATATTGACCTCTAATCACACTAAGCTTTATCATTTCAAACTTCGTCTTGTAGTTTTTGAGTAAAATGCAAACATATATACCGACAAACATTTAAAATATTTTATTCAGATATGCGTTATTGAGATGTGTGTTAAGTTACGAATATACAGCTATAATCTTTTCAAAAGAAACATTTATGTAGTAATTTTAACACATATAAATTTCTTTAGGAGGAAAAGGAACGAGAAAAGATTCAAAAACTATGCTTAGATAAATCTTTAGCAGTCATCATCAGAAAAACAAAAGATATCAAAGCAAAATTTATAAATTAATTATATATAAAAATATTGGGTTGGTACTTATTACAAGAAATATAATTAAAGAGTCAACCTTATAAAATCGGTAGGATTTTTAATCACTTTGTATAATAAATACTTAATGAGTACATTAAAGTTCAGTAAAAGAAAGGACGATCGGACCGCAAAAAAAATCATGAATGTAATAAAAAAAAATCAAAATATAAAAACAATGAATTACAAGTCATTTGTGTGTCGCCCGTAATTTCCTTTTAGAATTATAGATACGAGGAGAAGAAAGTTTAAAACTCAAATCATAAAACAGGGTTACAATAATATTATTTTATTAAAATTATCACAATTAATATACTATATCGCAAAATTATCATTATCAATTATAATCATTTCAGAAAACTTAAACTAAATGCAACAATATTATCTAGCTCAATTACTACAACGACAGACAGTGCTGGAGACACAGCGTCCGTATCTGTAGTTCAACGCTAGGCACATTCGTTGACAAATATGGGTGGTACATCTTCTGGGTGGTGCGTAATCTCCGGGAGACTCTGGGTCGGTGAACATTTTCGAGAATAGTGTCGGATAATGAATGTCTTGGATATCTGAGGATGAATGTTGATTTGGTTTTAAAGATATCATATTTATTAAAAATAATAAAAAAGGGTTAAATATTAAATTCCGGTAACGTTAATCAACAAAACTAAATCAATTGATTATTTTTTTGCAAGTGAAATTGCACTAGAACGATTTAATTTTGTTAAAAGGATAACTCACCTGATTTCTGATTCTCCTCGCAAACAGCACTCTGCGCCATCAACACCACCGCCAACAGGACTACCACGAAGGACATTATAATTTTCATTATGTTAAGAGGCGTTTGTAACAAAAAAAAATACAATTTTGTTTGACTTCTATGGTCTAGCGACTGTCTCGGTTCCGATCGGTTTTCATTATTTATATACAATGAAATCAGATATCAACTAGATTATACCAAAAGGGGATGCCCTAATGAGAGTTATCGTCGACCTTAATCTTGTTGTTGGAAAATTTTTGATAAAATGTATTAAAATAACAAATCTTTTTATTGGCAATATTGTTATTAAAATGTATTACAATAACAAATATCTATAAATACATGGAGATGTAAGCAACGTATCATTTTCAAATAGGTACGTATATACGAGGAGGTGTCAAAAAGTTCGCGGAATGAGGGGTATGGAGGGGGAAAAGGCAACTTTTTACTACCTGCACTAGTTGTGACACTCATTAAGAGTATTAATACTAAGTTTCAAAACAATTAGGTTATAATTCACTGAGCTACACGTCAATCAACAAGTCAATCCGGCAGAATTTTTGCAATATGGAGAAAAACAACGGCGAGTTGAGTGTTGTCGCGAGTTTTTGGCGCTCTGTGGTGATCAAACGGAAGAAGTTTTGAACCAAATTGTGACTGGCGATGAAACTTGGGTTCATCATTATGAGCCTGAGTCTAAACAAGACTCCATGCAGTGAGTGCACCACCCCCGAAGAAATTTAAAGTATCTCCGTCGGCTGGAAAACTCATGGCTTCTGTTTTCTACGATTTAGAAGGAATCCTCCTTATTGATTATAAAGAAAAGGGTGTTTCTATAACTGGGAAGTACTACGCTACATTATTAGAATGTCTGCGAGTTACTGTGAGGGAGAAAAGACGGGGAAAATTGACCCAAGGTGTGCTCCTTTTGCACGACAATGCACCTGTGCACAAGGCGCAAGTTGCGATGGCTGCTGTTCGAAGAATGGGCTTCGAAATCTTAGAACATCCTCCCTATAGCCCGGATCTAGTCCCTAGTGATTTTTATTTGTTCCCAAAAATGAAAAAAGAGCTTCGAGGGAAGAAATTTTCCAGTGATGAAGAAGTGAAGAGCTATTTCGGCCTATTTTGACGACAAAGAGAAATAATTTTTTTTCGATGGTATTAATAAATTAATTGTTAAGTCTTATAAATGTATTAGAGTTAAGGGAGAATACATTGAGAAGGAAAAATAATTTTATGTTTTATTTCTTACTTTTTACCCTCTATTCCGCGAACTGTTTGACCCACCTGCGTACTCATTGAAATAGAATCTGCTGAAAAATATTATTGCACATTTAAAAAGCATGTAAATGGAGTAAAAGTGAGTTAATTAAAGAAATTTAATTTAATTACGAACTTTCTAATGTTTTTTACATATTTTTTTGCGTTTTAAAGTTTTTGAAGTACATAAAGGTGTTCTTCGTTTGTACCTTAATTTAGGTGAATTATGTATGACTATTATTATTATTAGTATGTATGAATTATATATGAAAAAAGTATTTTAAAAATTAACTCTTACGAGTTTATTTATCATTCGAATAACTTAGAAAATCTCTGTTTCGGAGGTATTCGTCCATTCTATTATGAACATGATGAGAGGACAGTAACTTTATTTTGACGATTAGTACATTATAAGATGAGTAATTTTACATCGACTATGGCCAATTAATCTTTTTTAAATAGTCTCAGTTAGTTATTATAATTTATCTTACAAGTTTGTTTCTATGAAAGTGAAATCTATTTAGATTTTTGATTTATGGAAATTTATGAAACAACTAGAATAAAAAACCGCGGCACTACTAGTTCTAAAATTCTCTCATATTTTCAAGGGCTTCAAGTATTGTAACTTTAAGCTTTCAAAGAGATAGTAGTTCTATAATGCCTTATCTTCGAACCGAGAATGCCAAAAGACAACATCTTGGAAGTGCTAATAGCGAAATAACATCTGCAGAATTGTCAACAAGTTGTCTGATTCCAGGACTCCTTATCATCAGTATAAAGTCTACCATACTACTATGATAACTATTTGATAGACGTAAACGTTTATTGTGAGCCGTAATTTTTTATCCAATAAGGCCAGAGGTAGGACTGAGAAATTAGTTTTAAAAACCACTTACATTCCTAATAATGTTTTAGGAACTTTTATTATTAAATCTAGTATGTATTAGGAAAAAGCGACTTACATAGCTGTTTCCATTAAATGTATTGCATTATTTTCGGGTGTACATTATCTTTTTAAGATGTAGAGTTAAATAAAAAAAATATTCATCGTGAGTTTTACATTATTTTTACACAATAAGTCGGAGATGGATTTTTTGGATTTAGTTTTAAAAACCACTTACATTCCCTAATAATGTTTTAGGAATTTGTATGATTATATCTTGTATTTATAAAATTTAAGTCGCTCTACATTAATTGCATAGCATTTATGGGTGAACATTTTATCTATTAAATAAAAAAAATGTTCACTTCAAACATCTTCTAGAAATTCCAAAGATAGGTACAAACGTCGTCGTGTCAATTTACTGTTAATACTTAATACCCGCAATGCAAATAGAGTTGTATTTTTTACGACAGAAATATTTATATTGCCTCATCTGGATCTTTCGTCACATATATATCTTTTATTATAATAGTATAACAATAATATTAGACGGTATTTATTTTGCATGTGACAATGAGAAATTAATCCAGGTTGGAAGGTATCCTGAAAGACATGTTAATGTCGGGTCAGACACTAAGCTGACATTAAATCTTATTAAGATCGGTTGTTTAGTTTTGTTGTTTTACACTTAGAGCCCAATTAATCCGTTTCGCGTTTCTGTAGAAGGTTAAAATAAATCGAGCCCCAAACTTATTCATTACTTCGATTGGCTTAATGACTGCTCATCAAACTAAATTATATTAAATTCGTCTTGTATTAAGATTTTGCGTGTTATACATACCGACAAACATATTAAAACCATTGTATAGATATGCTCTTTGGAGATGTTTTTCATGTTTTAAATAGCGATTAATCTTTTCAAGAAAATATTGATGTACCAATTTTAAGGGATATCTTCTTTAGCAAGTTGTATGTATAAATCTTATGCTGTTTTTGGTTATTATTGATTTGTTAATAAATAATTAAAAAAGTTTTAATAAATACACTTACTAATAATAAGTCTCAAATAAATTTGTTTTTATTTGAAAGCTATTATATGTAGAACTAATGGTCGGATTTAGTTTTTTTTTTAGTAAAAATATTAAAATCCGGAATCCATTTAATTCTCATTTATGCCATTTCAATACGTTGTAACGTGTTTTCGTCCAAGCTAAAGAGTCAGTGACTGACACAGATTAGAGTAATAATGTTTTTTTATCATTTACTTTGGAATATTTCGTTTTAATTTTTAAATAATTTATCTTTCAGATATACTTGTGTATGTTATCAAAGGTATTTGATCTCTACTTATGAGCGACCCAATTTGCTTAATATAATTATCGAATTCATCACATTCATGATATATTTAGTTATCTTGTTCATCAGGAACAGAAAATATCGCTGATGCATTGCGCATATTCTATTTACGCTATTTATTAAAGGCAGTAACATATATGCATATATACATGTATGTATTAACTGTAATGTTAACAGCTGTATATTACTGTCAAATTAATGTTTATGCCTACAATATATTATATACCTAGTCTTGCCATAAATATTGTAACAAAGAAAAAAAATACTTTTTTTATTGCAAATAACATTTATTACTTTTATAGTGTTAACACTATATTTTTAATTAATATTTTGATTATTTTTAATTGTTTTATATTTTTAATTGTTTTATATTTGGGTTTTAAGCGTTAGCTTAGCTTATTTGAAGCTTATTTCAAGTGGTGTCCATAGGCTGCAATGTATTGCAACGTTTATAGGACTGTAGTCCTATAAACGTTGAGGCCAGTTTTTAATAGAAGCACGAGCTCTTTCCATGGGGAAATTCTTCACTGCCAATCGTATTGATTGTTTTAGGGACTCCAAATTATCTTGGCGTTTAGAGCAAGCTGTACTGAAACTGACCATAAATCATAATCCACTGTATTAAGACTTTTTCGGATTCGGGACTATACGACGGGATGGCCAGTTTTCAGCTTGATGAAGTCCAAGACGTTCGCTTCCACCCAAGACTGCGTGGACCGAGCTTTATGACACGGAGCCGAGTCTTGCTGGAAGAACCATACTTGATCATTGAACATGGTGTTATTGAGGGGCTTAACTACCTTCTCAAGAATGGTATCTTAATACACATGTGCCGATGTTTAGATACCTTTTTCACAAAAACATGGCTTAGTCACTCTTTCTTAGGTAACACCTAGCCAAACCATCACTGAAGTCGGATAATGCCCACATTATACCCTGTCGTATAATGGGAAAGATTTATTGGAGCTTTGAGCATAAATATGATAATTTTTTTAGTTAAAATGTTGCTCAATTTAAATTTTTTTCTCATCCGTAAACAATTTTTTTCTGTGACCTCCGTTTGCGTACCGCTTTAGTAGTTGTTTCGATTTTACCACCCTTCCACATCTTTAATTTATCAGTTAGGAAATAACCAGTGCGTCTTTTGTAGGCTGTAAGTGCTATGTCATCTCTTAAAATACGCGACATGGTTCTAGGTGTTATCTTCATTTCCCAAGATAAAATCTATTGCTTTTGCTTTTGATTTCTTCCAATTTTTTCCCACCTTTTTCGTACGAACACTACCTGGACGGCCAAATCTTTCTCTGTCACAAACAGAGGAAGTTTCATTGTATCTGTATCTAATAGCCGTGTACACAAACATTTGACTAATACCAAGCCTATGGAGAGTTTTAAAAATTGCATTTGGCTCCAAACCTACTTTGTGCAATGCAATCACAGCGATTCTGTTCTGTTTATCACCCCACTCCATTTTAATATCGCAAAATATTGTACAAAGTATTTGCGCCAAAATGAGCAAACATAATGAACAATCGTATGAGAATGACAGATTCCAAATTCAAATATATTTTTTTATTTTTCATTGTAACAGTATTTACTTTTTACAAAAAATAATGGCTTATTTACGAAGCGATTTTAAGCAGTATAGCATTAATCCTTATCTACTTCAGTACTTAAATACATTTTACATTTAATATGGAACAATATAGCTCTTCACAGCATGTAATTTAAATAAATATTTTATATCGAAGATATTACAAATTTAAAATATAGACACATCACGATTGCGGCGGTATAAGATTGTGTAGCTCAGAATTCCTCAAGTTTACATAGGTCTATTTTGATTATTTTCATTAAAAATCTATAAGTGTGATATATGGTTAGAATGGTTATTAAGTATTCTGTTTAAAAAGAATTTAAAAGGAAAGTTTTATTCAAAACAAGAAAAGAACAAAAAAACAGTATTTAATATTGTATCCTTATTAAAATGAGATTTTTGACAGTGAGCGATGTCTGCCGTAATTTTAATTGTATCACTTAAAACAAGTCACATAGAAGCAAATACAAAAAAAAAATGGAAAGGGGAATTGTTTCACTACGAATTAAGGGCGTGCGAAGCCGCGGGCAAACGTTTGAAATAAATATAGAATGCAAAATTAGTTTAAAAAAAATATTAAATAAAAAAAGTATTACAGATAAAGAAAAAGCCATGACAACACGCAATATAAAAATAATAATGTTTGAAATTAATTATAATATCATATAAGATAATAACCATTATTCATCTGGGACAAAGAAAATAATATCTTTGATATCAATAACAAATATAATAAAAAATATGTATTTATCGCATTGAAATTTCAAGATATTGCAACAAGATAAGACAAGGACTTAACCAAAATTATTTGTTTTTAAATAAATGTAAAAAACAATTTAAATACCTGGAATAATTAAAAAAATAGATTTTAAGTACAATAAAAATTTAATTATCAACTTGAAAATATTGAAAATGATACGTTGCTTACATCTCCATATATCAATAATTATTTTTTATTCTAATACATATTAATAATAATATTACCAATAAAAAGATTAAGGGCGAAACAACTAAACAGGAATAGGAATGCATAAATATTTGTTATTTTAATACATTTTATCAAAAAATTTCCAACAACAAGATTAAGGTCGACGATAACTCTCATTAGGGCATCCCCTTTTAGTATAATCTAGTTGATATCTGATTTCATTGTATATAAATAATGAAAACCGATCGGAACCGAGACAGTCGAAAAGCTAGACCATAGAAGTCAAACAAAGTTTTATTTTTTTTGTTACAAACGCCTCTTAACATAATGAAAATTATAATGTCCTTCGTGGTAGTCCTGTTGGCGGTGGTGTTGATGGCGCAGAGTGCTGTTTGCGAGGAGAATCAGAAATCAGGTGAGTTATCCTTTTAACAAAATTAAATCATTCTAGTGCAATTTCACTTGCAAAAAAATAATCAATTGATTTAGTTTTGTTGATTAACGTTACCGGAATTTAATATTTAACCCTTTTTTAATATTTTTAATAAATATGATATCCGATACGGGCAGGGATTCGAACCCGCGACTACTGGGAAACCGTCCCGTCGCTCTACCAACTGAGCTACCGTATCTGATACCGTATCTAGATACGGTAGCTCAGTTGGTAGAGCGACGGGACGGTTTCCTAGTAGTCGCGGGTTCGAATTTCTGCCCGTATCGGTTTATTTTTCATTCTATATTTATATAAATTTAAATAAGCTATACATGTTTATAGATATTTTCAAAAATATGATATCTTTAAAACCAAATCAACATACATCCTCAGATATCCAAGACATTCATTATCCGGCACTATTCTCGAGAGTGTTCACCGACCCAGAGTCTCCCGGGGATTACGCACCACCCAGAAGATGTACAAACGATATTTGTCGACGAATGTGCCTAGCGTTGAACTACAGATACGGACGCTGCGTCTCCGGTATTGTCTGTCGTTGTAGTGGTTAAGCTAGATAATATTGTTGCATTTAGTTTAAGTTTTCTGAAAATATTATAATTGATATTGATAATTTTGCGATATAGTATATTAATTGTTATAATTTTAATAAAATAATATTATTGTAACACTGTTTTATGATTTGAGTTTTAAACTTTCTTCTCCTCGTATTTATAATTCTAAAAAGAAATTACGGGCGACACACACATGACTTGTATTTTTTTTTTTTTTTTTTTTTATATATGTTTTTATATGTTTTTATTACATTCATGATTTTGAAGATCGTCCTTTCTTTTACTGAACTTTAATGTATCATTAAATATTTATTATGACAAAGTGCATAAATATATTAACGATTTTATAAGGCTCAGTCTTTAATTATATTTCTTGTAATAAGTATGAAACTAATATAATTTCGACAATGCTAAAAAACATAGGATACAACATAAAATTAACAGTTTCAGCAAATTTATTATGAGTGGAAAAGTACATGTGTTATGCATTTCATTTTTGCTTTGATATCTTTTATTTTTCTGATAGTGACCGCTAAAGATTTATCTTAGCATAGTTTTTGAATCTTTTCTCGTTCCTTTTCCTAATAAAGAAATTTATATATGTTCAAATTACTACCGAAATGTTTGTTTTGAAAATATTATAGCTGTATATTCGTAACTTAACACACATCTCAATAACGCATATCTGAATAAAATATTTAAAAAAATTTGTCGGTATATATGTTCACATTTTACTTAAAAACTACAAGACGAAGTTTGATATGATAAAGTTTAGTGTGATTAGAGGTCATTGTGCCGGTCAAGACGAGTCGAGATTTTGACGGTACTAATATTTCTACTTTCCACAGAAAACACAAAACGATTTTGATTGTAAATACTAATACACAACCAAAGCACTAGGCATTATTAAGATTTTTTTTTATTATGAAGTTGCTTCGTTGCGTACATCAGCATAGATAATTATTTTTCCTCCGAAAACTGCTCTGTTTTTTAGAAAGAAGACAAACAAACAAACGTTTGGACTATAAAAAGTACAATAAAACTAAACTAAATTACCGATCTTAATAAGACTCGGTGTCAGCTTAGTGTCTGACCCGACATTAACATGTCTTTCAGGATACCTTCCAACCTGGATTAATTTCTCATTGTCACATGCAAAATAAATATCGGCTAAGACTATTGTTATACTATTATTAAATAAGATATATGCATCTTTTTGTATGCATATATGATAGACAGATCCAGATGAGGCAGTATAAATATTTCTGTCGGTAAAAATACAACTCTATTTGCATTGCGGGTATTAAGTATTAACAGTAAATTGACACGACAACGGTTGTACCTATCTTTGGAATTTTCTAGAAGATGTTTGAAGTGAACACATTTTTTATTTACCTCTATATCTTAAAAGATATAATGTACACCCTTAAAAATGCCATGCACTTAGTGTAGAGCGACTTAAATTTTATAAATACAAGATATAATCATACAAATTCCTAAAACATTATTAGGGAATGTAAGTGGTTTTTAAAACTAAATCCAAAAAATCCATCTCCGACTTATTGTGGTAAAATAATTTACATTTTCTTTAATATATCTATATTTAATATATATATCGGCGCGATGGCTTTATAAAACAAAATCATTATCGTCGAAAGAGGAACATTGGATTATAATTTATTAGATTTACTAGTTATTGCTTGTAACAGAATCAATTTATAGCAAGAAGTGATCAAAATACATTGTTAAAACAACAATTATGATGTCACTAGACTTGTTTATGTCAGTCGTCATTTTAGTATAAATATGGGCGATCGACAGTCCGAGAGTTAGTCTTGCTCAAATCGTCGGACTGTGCGGATTATTTTGAAAGCGTCATTATGAACCACCATCACTACGACTACAATACAGTGACGGCAGCAATGCTGACGTCACACCTTTTAAAAACACTTACGGAGGTCTTCTCTCGATTATATTATATATATATATATATATATATATATATATATATATAGACATTCAGTATCCGGCACTATTCTCGAGAGTGTTCACTAGGGCTTCCAATCCCGGAATACCGAGATCTCAGTATTGTGGGATCCCGAGGCATTTTTCAACCCCGCATGATGGGGGACTGAAAAGCCCGAAGAAACCGAAAGGGCCTTTTGCCGGCTATATTGTCTCCAAAATACGCAATAGTATGGCAGGTGACACTTTAGATATATTGTTTTTCCATCCCAAATAATTTCATTTGAAAGCAGATGAAATGGCCGAACTAAGTAATTATAAAGATTTAAATAATTATCATGGTCTTGAGTTAAAAATGGGTTTTGTTTGATTTTTTAAATATTTTTCTGTTTTTTTTTCTAAAGGATAGATTTTTTTGGTTTTTCCAGTATTTATTATTGATTTTTATTGATCTCACACTAATAGTACCTAATACCTAATTAAATATGGAGTTAGTTGACTCATTATTTTTTTTGTTTGCCTTACATAAGTATAAATATTTTTATTATGCGGGATCCCGTAAATACCGAGATCCCGCGGGATTGAAAATTTGTAGTTCCGCAAATACCGAGATTGGATGCAAGCTGCGGGATTGGAAGCCCTAGTGTTCACCGACCCAGAGTCTCCCGGGGATTACGCACCACCCAGAAGTTGTACCACCCATATTTGTCAACGAATGTGCCTAGCGTTGAACTACAGATATGGTCGCTGCGTCTCCGGTATTGTCTGTCGTTGTAGTGGTTGAGCTAGATAATATTGTTGCATTTAGTTTAAGTTTTCTGAAAATATTATAATTGATATTGACACTTTTGCGATATAATATATTAATTGTTATAATTTTAATAAAATAATATTATTGTAACACTGTTTTATGATTTGAGTTTTAAACTTTCTTCTCCTCGTATTTATAATTCTAAAAAGGAATTACGGGCGACACACACATGACTTGTAATTCATTTTTCAAAATATTTTTATATATGTTTTTATTACATTCATGAATATGATGTCTCGGTGAATTAAGCATTCTATTTGTTTATCGCTGTCCGTCTCTATATAGCGATACGGTAGCTCAGTTGGTAGAGTGACGGGACGGTTTCCCAGTAGTCGTGGGTTCGAATCCCTGCCCGTATCGGTTTATTTTTCATTCTATATTTATATAAATTTAAATAAGCTTAACATGGCTATACATATTTAAAGATATTTTTAAACATTTATCTCTATAGTTTAAACATGGCATGCAAGCAAATGGAAAGCTATAGCTATACTATATCGGCAAACCGGTCTCGATATAAAGAACTGAGTTAAACCGTTGGGAAAAAACGAATACATTTATAAAGAACGAAGAAACGAATTTTATGAAATTAAATGTAATATAATTGTTATTAAATGAATAATAAAAAAAAACAGTTTATGCATTTCTTATTGAAAATCTTAAATATCAAATACATATGAAAACTTTAATAACACTTAAAAGAGTGAATTCAGTCGTTACATCCCTACTTGATTAAAATAATTAAAAAAAATAAACTCTTGGATCTTAATCCCTTGGTACTAATTGGCTAATACTGGCTAGAAAAAGACGCAAACCTATGAATCGAATACAATTCTAAGGCAAATATGATTTAACAACTAAATGTATTAGTTTTAAATTGTAAAAATTGTTATTAAAATTCATTATTATTTTGTTTCCAACGATGCCTCGAATATCTAAACTGATTTTAGATAATTATGTAATATTGAGTCATGTGAGAAATCTAATAACCTTTTTTATTTTACTTTTGTATTTAAAATTGTCTCTACAATGACTTTAAAAAACTAACGACCGTACTTGTCATAATGATCACGTCCGCATGGAATGGTTGCAAGAATCCTGGTTCATTTATTTGCTCTTCTAAAAGCAATGCTTAGTTTTGGAATGAAAAAATAAACTATTCGCTAAAAATAATAATTACCTTTTTTTAACTACTTCCGAAAATATGTCTTGAAAATATTATAATATGATAAATATGAAATAAATTTTAATATTTATATAAAACCATTTATATTTGGCTTAAGAGACCAATATTTAAAATGTGTTTTAATAACATTTTAATACACACAATTTAATTGTAATAGTTTTCCAAACATCTGTACATATTATTTAACCTTTTGCAAGTTTTTGTAACTCTTATCTCTATATATTTGGTCTAACTTAGTTAAGATGTTTAACGCGGTATGTTAATATACCTAGTACAGTAGAACTAAATATATATAATACATAGCGCATCATTCAATAACAAAATTTAAAAACTGGACTATATTCATTAATTAATCAACCGAAGAAGTATATTGACAAGAATGGACTAGTTAGGTTTTAAAATGTAAAATATTCGCCTGTTTATAACATTTAGAGATGAATATAGGCACTTAAGTAAAAAAGGTTGTTGTTTTTATGGGTATATTTTTTTTTAAGATAGTAGGTACTTTTCTTTCATACTTATGACAACATTTCTTTTCTGAAAGCTTTTTACTATTTAAGAAAAAAAAATATTAATTAAGGGTCTAATTAACAATTATTATTATTTAATAATTATTATTAAAAACAATATTAATTATTAAAAACTAAGTTAAATTATTTACAAATATTTTTTGTAATTAAATATATTCATATTCTCTTAACAATTAAAATTATTCTCGTAACAACTAAAGCAAGAACTAATATTGACTTGAGAAACCGTTTCAATTTACAACCACTAATATCCTATCCCAAAATTTATTTAACTTCCGGTATATTAAAGTGAAATGGCCCTTAATACACAGTTAACAGAACTTAATTTCAGTTTAGATTGTGGTTAACCGGTTTTTCGGGGAGGGGGCAGCAAAAACTCCTCCCAACTAATTCTGTTATCATATTATAGGTCAAGCTAACCATAAAATATTAACACTAAATAGGTTGCAGTTACAGAACTCCTATGTCACTCATTTGTTAGACAATGAATTTGTCATCCTTCAAAGTATGTAAAATGACATTTATTTTATTTAGGCAATTTATGGGTTATGAAGTCAAGTATAACTTTTCTAATACATTTATTGTAGTCAATCTATGTTGATTAGAAATATTTGTAAGATATTTATTAACATAGTAAATCACGAATTAATAAAATAGTTCCTTAGTTTTAATAAAATCTCTTATAGTATTGTTGTTGAACAAAATACAACGGAGAACACAATTACATTTCAATTTAAACTACAAACAATGTTTAACGTTAAAACGGTATGTAATAAAAAGGAGCGGTTTAGTTGTTCAGTAGAACTTTGAGCAGCTTAAGACCGATGTCAAAGACACTTGGTTTAAGGGTACAGACACACTTCTCTTCACTCTTAATAAGTTTCCAGTATGTTTGAGGTAGGTTAAGACTTAATGAATTTATAAATCGTAGTAAGTTTAATATTTTCCTTAAATGATACTGTTTTTGTATTATGCCATGTAATTGGATATACTAAACTTTAAAGAATATCGAAATAACATAAAGCGTTTTCTTTTCATTTTTGCGTTTTTCTTCTACATTGGACGTCTTATTTTCTTCTTTTATGATCTGATAATAGTGTGTTTTGTGTAATAATTGATTGTATGTTTGATGTTTAATTATCTACTGTTAGTCATATTTATTTATAATAATTTAAATGGTAAATACATTGGAATTTACATGTTTTAGTTCATAAGTTTCAACAGTAGCTCCACCTACACAATTAATTATGGAATATTATTTAGTATTTACTGTTACATGTTTTTAAGAATTAGAAGCATAGAATATTTTAACATAATGTTTAATCTTTTATTAATTATTAGAACTTATTATAAGGTATAAATAACATCATCTGTAAGTTGGTTATGAAATTGTAAATTACCCTCGCCTAAATATTATAGTGTTAAAATATTATAAGACGAGTTGTAAGGGCTGCTCTCGCCCATTCTATTACAAATGGTTGGATATTAAACATTGAAGTGCAAGTACTATGTATTACTAAAACAAGTCTTAACACTACAAACATTAGGGTTTTCAAAAACTTGAAGTCTGATTTGTTAATTTATTTCATAGTAATATTTTTTAATGATGCGGGTATAAACATGTTAGTCTGTTATAAGGTGAATTAAATAACAAAACGGAAAACTGTTTATTAAGGGATACCTTAGACATGATTAAAGTATATAATCAAATAAATTCGTATTATATTCGTATATATTATTAGATTAAACCGTTTCAGTTAAAGAAATTAATTTCTATTTCAATGGATTTATTATAAGCCGCAACTACGCTGTAATGGAAGATTAGTGATTATTATATACATATTTTATTATTTACTTTTTTCGACCTTTTCTGTTTTTCTTCAATTTCATTAATATGTAAATGTCTATTAGTCCCTAGTTGTACAGTATTGAATACATAATGTTGGTGTACACTAAATAAAGCAAAAGAAGATCAAAATAGATTAATTTGTTAAAAGAGACAGCTTTTAATTACCTTTAAACGTGTAAATTTACAAACAGACAAGACTTGTTATGCACAACACAGCTAGCAAGGTACAGTTGCTATAATAAAGTGGCTAGAACAAATTATTAAATATTTTTTGTAAAATATAAATAAAATAATAAAGTTTTTAATCTTCCTCAATCCTTGGAGACCTTTTTTTCTGAAGAGCGATAATAAAACTATATTTGTATTCCACCGTATAAACTATATTGTAATTAAATATAACAATTAACGAAATTTTAGCCAACAACAGATTTTCCTACTTAATAAGAATAAATATGTGAACATGAAACGCAACCCAGTTCCAAGCTAAGCAAATCTTGCACTGTGGATACTAAATGAATATTAAACATACATAAATCATTATTTTCTTTCAAATATACTAATATAATACATATACACATACTGACCACTACGTGCACTGATCACTTCTATTAAGATTCTTAAATCTATTAATATGCATAAAATAGCCGGCACAAAAAAAAAGGATTTTTATAAATAATAAAATCTATTTAGTAGACATATGAAAACCCAGGCTTTATTCTATAATAAGCTGTTAAGGTACTTATTATAATTATGGATATATACTCTCATGACGTAATTATCTATCAGAACCTTAATCTGTTTTGATAGCCAAAGCAAATCCATCTTAAAATATTACAAGAGTGCAGGATAATAGGTTTATATTTTTAAGAGGATTTAATAGAAAACCTTATATCATTGCTGTATTTCGATAGACGTTGTGAAACACCTACCACTGAACCATTCATTGGTGAATCGATATGAAAGTTCAAGGACAAATAAAATTGGAAGGCTGAATCAAGCGTAATGGCTATTGATAACATAAGTTTCGGCTTATACTATTGATCTACACAGCCCTTCTAAACTTTTCCCTTTTAAGTTATATTCCTATCTAGGGATGAATAAGGCTTATGATAATAAAAATGAACTAAGTTTCATATTTTCAATCTTATGTACAAGTTATATTTTGTATAAGCCTCTTTACAACACCTTATTTTGTTTACTTAAATTTTGAAGTTATAAAGATTTTTAGTACACTTTAATAAATGTGCTCAAAAGCTATGAATAATATATCTTCTTACTTCGTATAAGTTATTTTTGTTTTATGTTAGGTATATTATAAAATAAACATAAGTTTTTAATTATAAATTTAATCAATAGCAACTCACCGTTTTTTGTTCAATCAATATCTTTTGATACGTTGTATACTAAATATCAGAACATTGTTACATATTTGTGTGCAACAATATTTGTGAAATGGATATTTGTGTTTTTAAAGAACCGAATCATGAAAGCACTTTTAATATCTTAATTAAAAAGCCTTGTTTGTTAGATTCCACAAATGGGTTTTTTAAAAATAAAAAATTCGTTTCAAACATTTAGTTTACCGTAGCGATAACGTAGACTTTAAAATAACCTATGATATCATAAGCTATTTCGATAATATATATCTAATATATTTTATAATAATATATTTAAATATTTTATATTTAATATATATATTTATTTGAATATATTTAATATCTAATATATTTTCGAAAATATCAACAGATTTATATTTCAATAACAACAAATGTAGTAAGTTTTTTTAAAATCAAAATGCGTTAAGTCACATCAGCTATATTAAATATAATCTCACGAGAATCCTGTGCAGCTCACTTTGGTAGATAATAAAGTGTAACTAATTTATTTACCCACACACGTGCACAATGAAGTGCTTTTTTGGGAGATCTCTTATTAGTTCGGTGCTATGTATTATTAAAATTTAATAACATAAACTGTGTAATGATAACTCAAATACCTTTTGTTAACCTAAACGCATAATAATATTTACCAGAGTACTGCATTATTAAAAAATATATTATTATCATTATAGTCATTAAGTATATATTTATATACTGTTGCATATAAATGGTTTGAATATCTATTTATATATTGTAATATATTTACTCAACCAAGAAAAAAATAAGATGAATGAGCTTATAACTCTTGGTTATGAAGGCTACTAATTAAGATTTTGTATCGATATAATATTGGTTATCAAAGAAAGTTTTTTAACCACCAACTGAAAAAGAGGGGTTTTATAAATTTGACCTATGTATCTGTGTGTCTGTGAGTCTTTTGGTCGCAACGTAGTAGCCCCACGCGTAGACGGATATGATTGCGGTATTTTTAATCGAAAGCCTAGGCCGCGGCGGGTCTGTTTTGAGTCACTTCGTAAATTAAGCATAATATCAAAGTATGATTTATTCGATTACTAGCATCAATAAAAGTATTTAATTTTTTTTTCATTTAATTTTATTATAAGATTGTTGCTAAACTTAACAATGACGTTAATCTGTAATGGGGTTGATAATAATAATCTTTATTGGTATAGGTGTGGTTGACTTTTATAAGTACAATTTGGAACAACAAAAGAAATAGACAAAGAAAATGTAAGGAAAATATTTCTAGTGGAAATCAATTATTCTACACCTTATTCACCAACTTATTGATTTTCCTCACAAACGACGCACGCGCCTTCATCATCGCTACCAAAGAGGAATTATTGTTTTCATGTTGTCACATTTATTTCTTTGTTCAAATGTTTACAATTTACATCACTTTCTTATTCTTAAAGTTATGTTAAGTACAATTTTTATATAAAGATTTATGAAAATTAATACAAATTCTTTACCATTCCTTAAAACCAACTTCAAATTAATAACTTGAACTTAATTTTTACTACCTGTTCAAGCGATTATCTCCTCTTGTGCTTATAAATTATTATATATTCTTTTATGTCTCTCCAGGCGAAATAAAATATAAATATTATAAATTAAACCTTCCTTTAACGTATTATATTTAACTCAAAGTCATGGAAGTTCCTTAAACATATTATTCTAAATGCATTTTGCAATATTTTGATTTAACACATTTATTACTTACGAAATAAATTTTATGAACAGACACAGAAATAAATATTATACATTTTTAGTTAAATAGTGAATGTAAGTAAAAACACTAAAATAAAAATATCCAAGTACCGTTATAAGAAATCAACATTAAGTAGCAGTAACATCAGCGACAACAGGTGTTACAAAGTAACAAATGAACAACGCTTAAATTTGTAATAAGAATGTATCAACACAGCGTATAACATAACGACATGAAAATATTTTTGTTACCTATATTTTTTTGTATTCAGAATAATGTGTTTTATTTCTTTCTTAGTTACAGAAGCTGCTGCTTTCTTGGTATACAACAACACAATTAGTGTCATTAAAGGCTTTAATATAAACACATGTTTCTGTGGAGTATACCGTAGAATACTATTCGATGTACTTAGTAAAGGCACTTGGAACAAATTAGCAATAGACTGTTAAAGAAGAAGACATTACTAATTTTGTTTGGCACAGGAGATAAGTATTGTTTTTATAACAACAATTTCTCAAATGCCTGATAATTATTCATTTTAGTTTAAGCATTTCTCACCCGCCTTATGTCATGAAATTACTACTGACATGGTTTATAGTATTTTATATTATGTCTCTTTTATTATGAGATCCTTACTCTTAATAATGTTGTATGGAAAACGTATTAGACTCGCTCACTATTTTTTAATGTCGATGTTGATTAAAGTTTGATTCTATATTGTAATATAATTTATTTAATTATTTATGTATAACAAAGAAAGTATTAAATTTAATAAATATGCAGACATTAATGTCAATGAATATAAAATAGGTACTTATCAGGGCTTGTTTCTGCCTTCAACAACTTAAACTAAATTGCTTAAAATGTATTGAAAATGTAAGCTGCTTTTGTATTCATTGCACCGAGTGAAAAACCTTTTTCCTTCTTATACCTTTAAGTTCTTAGCGCTGTCGGAACGAGTAATATTTTTTACAGCAAATGATGTTTGAACAAAAAGAAATGCTGGGTTCAAAAATTCTAGCAATATATTAGTATTTAAGGTTGGGTTTACACTTATATATACAGGGTTGTTTGTAATTAATTGGTCACCTCTTGCAGGCAGCCCCTCGACATCAATCCCAAAAACATTAGATCAACGACTTTTTAAAATGATTAGTTTTAAAAATGTAACTTCTCCAATTCAAAATTTATTTGTTGCCTCTGAACTCGGAGCATCCGTATGGCGGGCGTTAACCATTTAAGCACTTCTTACAAAATACAGAGTAATAAGTAAAAGAGAAAGCAAAAATCTTTGTTTCATTTTTTTGTGTTGTTTATCAAGATTTGTAAAAAGTTGTAAAACAAATGTTGTTGGAATTAATGTAGAGAGGCTTTCTGGCCAACTAATTGAAAATAACCCTGTATACTACAAAAAAAACTAAAAATTGTCAAGGGACACCCATATGGAACGAAGTTCCTCTCGATTCAATATTGAAGGAATAGGGAATATGCATAAAATTTAAAATGGTCTCAAATACTTTTTTTTCGGATACTTATTATCATCTTATTATAATAAAAACATTTTTTTTATTTACTAATCATTTAAGACCATAAAGTAATTTGTGAAAAGTGTAAATTAAGGGAGCAAAATTCAAACTTTCTAAAAGCGCCACCATTGGTCGAAAGGAAATGTGACGTCATTTGACACGGCATTCAAATTATCGGCATCGAAGTTCATACTGTGGTACTCAGAAAAAAAAAAATTTAAACCTATATTTTCGTGCTTAAAGGTTTTGTTAAATGATAGGATTGTTTTGGTAATCATTTTCCACTTCACTTGACTCAGATAAATAACTTTCTTGATAAAAATATTTTAATTTTCCCTTTGAAAAAAAAAACTAGAATCTTTTCAAGCCTATTTATTTTTTTCTACGATAAAGAGAGGTAAATGGTTAATTTACGTCAAAAAAAAACATGAATATTACCTACTGTAGTAAAAAAATATTAAATTATTAATATAAGCTAATATGCTAATGAATAATATTTGTATACTGTTTTTGTATGATATTTCGCCGATAATTAAAAGGTAAGCTTCTCTTGACCAACGAGCAAATTTTCGACCATTATAAAAGCACATACGAAGTGCCAGAAAACCAAAGACTATATGGGGATCCAAACGAACACAAACCTGATACTCCTACTGAAGATTTTCAAGCCAACCCACCAACTTTGGAGGAAATCAATAAAATAATTAAAATGAAACCATCTAAGTCAGCACCAGGTCCGGATGGTATCCCTTATATAGTTTACAAAAAATGTCCGTCGCTCCATAAACATCTTTTAAATATATTCGGTAAAATCTGGTCAAGAAAGCAAATACCGGTATCGTTCGGAAAAGCCCTTTTTGTCCTCATTCCGAAAAACGACAATGTCAATAATCCCAAGGATACTAGACCGATAGCCCTAACAAATACAATTTCCAAAATATTTTTCTCTTTTTTACAAACTAAAATGACGCAATTCATGATTAACAATAGATATTTCAGGCCTAATCACCAGAAAGGGTTTTTGCCCGGAATTTCTGGATGCCTGGAACATAATACGTTAATATCGGAAAGCCTTAAAGATGCTAGAACTAGCGAGAGACAAATTACGGTTTGTTGGATAGACTTAGAAAACGCCTTTGGGTCGGTACGACATGAACTAATGATGTTCGCGCTTAAATGGTATAACTTTCCTATGGTAGTTAGCGACATTATTGCATCATATTATTCAAAATTAAAATTCTCAATAATTTTTAATGAAAACCATTCAAAATCACTTAATTATAACGTTGGTTTATTTCAGGGCTGTTGTATTTCTCCTATTATATTTAATATAGTTATTAATATTTTAATAGACAAATTAATTAGAAATGAAAAAAAGTGGGGCTATCGGTTTAAGTTCAACAACAAATACACAGAATCCATACTAGCTTTTGCAGATGATCTCGCGATACTGACACGTAATCCGAAACAATGTCAGGTACTTTTAAATGTAGTTGAGGATTTCTGTACGTGGACGGGCGGATTGAGGACAAAACCAAGTAAATGTTTTAGTCTGTGTCTGGGTAGACGGAATACCAAATATACCTCTTACGATCCGGGTCTTATAATAGGCGGTCAGTGCGTTAGTACGGTTACGGAAGCAGCTCCGTTTAAATTTTTAGGTAAAAAAATCGATTACCAAGGCCGTACTCCATCGTTGGATGTAATAGTCGATAGCTTTTTAAACGATCTCAAAAAGGTAGACAACCAACCAATAAGTAACGTCAAAAAAGCTTGGATTTACGATAATTATTTAACATCACGTCTAAATTGGCCTTTCCTCGTGTATGATATAAATAAAACCCTTTTGTCAAAGTTAGATGCAAGCGTCATAAAGACATTGAAGTTATGGCTCGGGTTAGCGCACTTAGCGGACTCTTCAACCTTATTTAGAGACCGTAACAACTTTGGATTAAAATTAAAGAAACCATCGGAGCTCTACAAACATCTAAGAGTTACCAAAAGACATATCATCGGAAAATCTAAAGATGATACTGTAACTTCTCTCCCAAAAGACAAAGTTGCCTCAGAGCTCGAGTCACGACTTCAATTCCATAAAAAGTTTATGATAGGTGCTCAAACAAATAAAGTAGGGCTAGGATCAAGTAGGAAAGTTCAAGACATAGACATAACAAAATCTTTTATTCGACAAGACGAAAACGATAATTACCGACTCCACGCGATGAGCCTAGAAATTCAAAACGAATGGGTGACCATAGGAGATTTTTGTATTCCACTAGCTTTGAAGTGGCGCACCTTAATTTATGATTGGTCCCCAGCATTATTAAAATTCTATCTTAATGCATTCCAAATGACTCTCCCAGATCAAAGTAATTTAGTAAGATGGGGCAAAGCCACCGAAAAGTCTTGCAACATCTGTAAGGAGGCAATAGGAACCGCGAAACACCTATTAGTAGGGTGTAGGGTACTTCTAGATAAAGGTCAATACTCGCGTCGCCACGACAAGGTATTAGAAATTATACGGGAAGCGGTTAGTCTTTCAGTAGCAAGAGCGCGGAAGGGTATAACAACCACCGAACGATCTATAGAATTCGTAAAAGAAGGCTCCTCCAAAAAATCAAAAGCGAAGCCTTATTCAATATTAGGCGCGGCTCCTGATTGGATTCTCATGATGGACACGTATGAAAAGCATTACAAAATCCCTGGGGATGTTGGTGTTTCGTCATCCAGACCGGACTTATTCCTGTATTCGAAACATCTGAGGCGCGTGATACTTGTGGAGCTTACTGTTCCTTGGGAAACAAACATCCCAAGGGATCACACATTCAAGCTCAATAAGTATTACGAACTAACCAACGAACTGATCAGGAATAAATTTATAGTTAGTTTGTACGCGGTAGAAGTGGGAGCGAGAGGTATAACAGCAAAATCTCTCTATAGCCTACTTAAAGATCTTGGCCTTTCTAGAACAAGCATCGGTTCATTTCTAGAACGTACTTCAAAGGCGGCATTAGTAGGTTCTTTCCAAATTTGGTTAGGTAGGGAGAGGAGTGTGGAGGGTGAAGGTGAGCGTTTTTGCGCATAATAAAGGGGCCCCTTAAACCTACTCCTGGGTCGCAAGTCCCAGGCACTGCTTGCACTCCTCTCCTTGCAACGCGATGGGCCCGGCACCCGCACGGTGAATCCATGGATTGCTAAGAAGCTTCGTCTAATAAGTGTAAATAAAATGAATAACTAAATTAAAATGTGTTAATCAATAAGCCCATGAATTATTGTTCCGCCACCTAGCGGTATCACTTTGTAGTGACATTTTTATATAACAGATGAAGTTATGTTTCCCTAAGGTATAAATAGATGGCGTTGTTACGAAACATTACGAGTATATGATCACAAATTTTTATTATTATTTTCATTTAAACTGTCTTATTTGCAAATTGATTCTAAAAAACAAACTCCAATATCAAAAAAATAATACAGAACTACTAAGCAATTTAATATAATACAAAAATAATAATGATAGAAATGAAAATGTCTCGCTTGCTTTCTATAAGAGAGAGACAGATAGCAAAACATGTCGTGACAACTTTTGGTAAGAATTTTTACCGTCTAGGAATTTACCGTAAGGAATGACGTTCCAAAAATAATAATGTGTTTTTAATTTAAGAAAAACCGATTTACTGATTATCATCATTTCTTCACACATATTTCACGAAATTGAGTATATATATAATTTCTTTTTATTTTTATTTAATCAAGGGTAATGCTTGACTACATTCCACCTGATGGTAAGTGGAATGTAGTCTTAGGTGTTAAGGGGCATTACCCTAGCAACCTATTCACTTTTCTCTTGAATGTATCCACATTGTGTCTGGCCGGAAATACCTACGCAGGCAAGCAATTACCGTACCGCGTATAGTACCGCGCTTCTCTTCCATCATGGTCGGTTTTCTGGTACTGGAACAGCCAGTCCTGATGACAGGATTGAAGCCCCCAGAAAGACGAGTTGCGCTGAAGGGTACTGATGCAGAGCCATATCAGCCGAGATACTCAAATACTCTAGTTGTCATCCGGTCACGGTCTGTATGAGCGGTAGACATAGGAATACAGGACTTTTTCGTTTCCTGTGTCCACTAAAACCCATAGAGAAGAAAATGTGGGGTCTTCAAGGTGACGGAGACGCTGAATACAGAGGTCGTTTCACGCTAACACGCAGACTCCAGCACATGAGCGAAATTTGTGGTTTAACGTGAATCTGGGATAATCCAAGTGCGCAGTATTAAGGAACATTGTATCTCCGTCTCCGTCAAAAAGAACAGGTGCAGTTGCTTTGTTTCTAGGTGGTGATGGACAGGTAAGATTCATGGTCATTAAGAGTGCAAGCCACTGATATTACTGCGGCCCGCTTTAAATGAGGAGTGTAACCGCTGTAAAAATCCTTTCTTTTTTTTAGTCTTTCTTCATGATAAAAAAATAAAAGTGAATAGGGATGAGAAATGGTATTAAAACGAGGCGGTACGTATCGAACCCGACGACAAAGTTGGTTAAGTTATGCCACTGGGAGGCTAGCCTGGAGACTGCGGAGACGCCAGAACCCCCCATCGGGCCTCCTCGTCTGGTTGCCAACTAGCACTATGGAGCCGGCATTTATATATATATATATATATATATATATATATATATATATATATATATATATATATATATATATATATATATATATATATATATAAATTACGTGTCACGTTGTTTGTCCGCGAAGGACTCCTAAACTACTTAACCGATTTTAATCAAATTTGGACACTGTGTGTAGTTTGATTCAACTTGAAACATAGGATAGCGTTTATTTTAATTTATAGTCGCAATATTATTTTATTGCAAATTATTTGTTTTCAATAATCTATTAGATCCAAACAAGTCTAACAGATGGCGTTGTATCTGTTGACTGCATTGAGTTAGTGTTCAACAGATGGCGTAATGTTAAAAGTGCTAACAAGTAACTTTATAATTCATATACAATTTGACATCATAACCGCCACGCGATGCTGAGCCTAAATTGTAAATCAATTTTTAGTCGGCCGATAAAAATTTACTTACAATTTAGATAGCCGGCCACGTGTTACTTAGACTGAATTATATATATAAATTCATATTATAATGAACATAATACAGTCAAATTATACCTGGTTCTTTGTCGAATCTATTTACGTGAAACGGGTCAACCAAAAATATTGTGCACCGATTAGTGCAAAATTAAATTAAAAATTAAACTATTAATAATTTAAAATGGTAAATATTATTTTCATAAATTTAAAACTATCTGCCCTACCTCATTTTTAAATTTGTAATGTACTCATTTGTTACCACCTTATATAAAATAATAATAATTAAAATTAAAATAAATATATCAACTGTACGATAATTTTGATCAATCGTGTTTAAAGACCTTTCCCTTCAAATCGCAATCCAGTGAATTTTTACACCGTCTTTAACGTTTTTGTCTTTTTTGGTAAATAATAATTTAATTCTTTCAACCACCCCGTTGGTCGAGTGGTGGAGAGCAGACGCCTAACGTATAGCGGTATAGTGTCGTATAGTATAGTATAGTGTCGTGTACCTAAAAAAATTTAAATACTCGAACCGAATATATTCGGCATCAGAGCCAAATAATTCGACCGAATACGAATTGCGAAAAAGATGCCGAATACGGCTAGGGTTGCCAACTTTTTTGACGAAAAAAAAGTATAAAATGGTTTGAATAGAAAAAAATAAAGTATTTGAATGAAAAAAAAAGTATTTTTAAAAACTCTATGCTTTTATTGCCTTACAAACGTATTTTTAAGTGCTTTTAGCACATGCTAAATTTTAAATTTTTTTAAATGTTTCAAAGTTTGTTTGACAATCAACATTGAATTTTAAATAAATAAACAAGTCTTTTCTAATTAATTTATTACCATTTTAAAATTTTCAAATTAAATCTCATTTTTCAAAGACATGCTAGGAAGTATGGAAAGTCAGTTACTTTCGCTAAGTTCAAACCATTTTTAGCCCCCGACTCAAAAAGAGGAATGTTATAAGTTTGACGTGTCGATCTGTATATCTGTGTGTCCGTCTGTGGCATTCTATCAGCCAAACGCGTGGACGAATTTGATTGCGGTTTTTTGGATTGAGGGCCTGGTTCGTCGAGATGGTTCTTAGCTATGTTTGGTTGTAATAGAAACAGTCGTCCCCCAAGACATTGAGGCTTTATTGCTGCGGGTGAGGTTCTTATGCAATATTGATAGAAATACTTAAGCAAGTCAAAATGTGTCCTTAGGTTTATTTTGTGTTTATTTTTCATACTTTAAGAAGCAGAAAAAAAATATATAAAATATATATAAAACATACAAATGACCTCTTAAAAGAATAAAAATAATATTATTGTCTACTTATTGAATTCTTTGCTGGGGAGACCGCTGAATAAAAGAAGAAATTTAAACGCAAAAAAGTTAACAAGGCAAATAAAGAAATTACGATATCGAATCGTATAGTCCAAGTCCTCAATGATTAACTTTGTAAAATAGACACCATGGTCAACGTCAACGGTCCCCCGACGCAACGACTTCAATAATTACGTAATAATATTATTTTTATTCTTTTTAGAGGTCCTTTTGTATTTTTTTGTCGTATAATTTCAGCTCCTATCTATATAAAGTGAAAGAATACTGATAGCTTTATTAAATATATCGGGCGATGGCGCCTTCCTATTGACATTTGACTGACTTAATGAAATGTTAGATACATTTCGTACATTAATTATAAATCGTTTCAAATCATATGCTAAATAGTTAAATACATACCTATAAATCCCATAGTGAGTATTTTGTTCTATGCATCGCAGTAAAGCTTGAAAATAAAGTATTCTCACATACTTTATTTGTAGCAAAAGTATAAAGTATAATTACCAAAAATAAAGTATAATACTTTATTCTAAAGTATGGTTGGCAACCCTTAACACCGACTACCGAATACTTACCAAATATTCGGCGCATCTCTAATCATTATTATATTACTGTATCAAGGGTTAGGTGCTGGTAGTAGAAAATCAGTATCAGTAATAATAGAGGTCGCCCTGTTCTTTTACAAATTGCATCTATGTAAAAACACATAGCGGTCCACATCATTAATGAATGAGAACTTTGACTATACGCTAATATCAAAATATTGTTATTTCGTTATTTGCCTTAATAAATTTGCTTGCATTTTGAATTCTTCCTTAACATAGCAGTCGGGGTTTTTTTGTTTATTTTTTATTTCTTATTTCTAATACCGTTACTTCCTAAATAGTTTACTACAATGTAATAGGTATATCAAAAACCTTAGCAACCACAGCAACGCGTGGCCGGGTCTGCTAGTATATATATATATATATATATATATATATATATATATATATATATATATATATATATATATATATATATATATATATATATATAAATTGATCAGTAGTAATTTCAGGGAAAGACTTCATTTCTTGTAGCAGTGAACGTTATTATTACCTATACAATATTTTTTACACATTGCACGGTAAGTAAAGTGTTTTAAATAAATTTATTGCGAAAGTAAAGTATTTTATTTGAGGTTCTTAAAAATATTACAATGTAATCGCATTTTTTTCTCAAGGTATCTGATTACAGTCTTTGTAATATTCACTTTAAAGTTATTAAACCTTTTTATTATTATTATTATTATTATGAAAGCATTGTGGTTGGAGAACAAAGCTTCTCTACAATTTTTATGTTTACAATATTTTTATATTATATGATAATATAGATCAAGAAATAACAGTGAGTAGAAAGAACTTCAGATTTTGCAGTAAATGATACTTCAATAAGTCAGTCTTAGGCCTAGCTTATCAATGCTTATTTTTTTTGCTTTAATATTTTTATTATTTTATATATTTTTCTTATGATATTTTATTTTTAAATTCCTTTTATGTTATATGAGTCTATTATATATGTTAAATGCACATCGAAACAAAGATTTTGGGTGTATTTATGGTCTTTATATTTGAATTCAGAACCTATTTATCTGCTCAAGAACACCTACTGTGATTGCAAAAATTGCAAGAAGTTATTGAATCAGGGACAAAGTGCAAGTAATAAAAAAATTATAAAATTATCGAAATTATGTATTCTATATGAAATTAGATTTCATATAGAATACATAATTCCTGATTCAATTTGAAAAAATAAGGATAATAAATTAAAAGAAATGACTACTCTTTTATACTTACAATAATCCGGTAAGTATGAAAGAGTAGTCACAAACAATTTTCTACGCCATTTGCAAAGCCGCAAACATGGCTACCATGAAGAATATTATAGTTTTTATTTTGTTTCTTTTATTACTCTTTTTTCTATAATGGGACCGTTTAATAACTGGTATTTTGTAATAATATAAAAAAAATAAAATCTTGCCTTTAACACAAGAAACACAACATAAAACGGTTGCAACCAGGTGACACTACCGATGTATGTTCTTTAAAAAGCAATTTACTTTAAGCCTAGAATAACATTTAAAAACTTTCAAGAATAATATAAACATAATATGACAATGACTATATTTATCTATGATTATAGATAGAATATGATATTTTGGCAAAAATATACTGTGATAGCTTATAAATAAAAACAATATAAGATTTATTTCATTGTTATGTTATACAAAATAATTCATGCATTTTATATAAATATTTAAAAGGTTTTATACAAAAAAACAACATTAAAAACTTTGTAAAGCTGCATTCTAATATGTTTCGTATGTTCAAATAATTGATATAATAAAAAAATATAAAATGAAGTTGAACTCATAGTATTGTTTTTATCTTCAAAAATAACCTCAAATTTGGTTCACATTAGAAATTAGAAGCTAGTTATTAAATCTTAACAATATAATCTATAAACGATTTAAAGTTATACGCCATTTTTATAACTCTGTTTTATATTTAAGTATAACATTTAATACATATAAAATCACATTTCTTTTTTCAAAGCACCTAAACCAATAACAGACTTTGCGATATTAATTTGATAGTTTTTAAGTCGTTATCTTAGGAACGATAAAGGTTCACCACAACCAAACTATGGTTACAATCTTATTATAGGAAAATTATAATAATCTTGATTATGGAAAACGCAAGGAAAGAACAATGTCTAACGTTATTAATAGGGTTCTAAGACGGAAATTTAATAATCCTTAATTACAGACCTGAACTAGTCGTTAATATTTTTTAAAATAAGATAATAATAAAAAAAACATTATAATAGTATTTATAAACCTATATCAGTGGTATAACATATTATAATTATAACCAATCACCTTTTGCCGCTACTCTCCATAATAAATTGAGCATTTTACGAAAATCATGACCAATGTTTCTAACTTTTAATTACATTTTATTATTAAAGCAAAATAAGCTTAATATTTTCCTAGATATGGTATTTTCAACATAGCAAGTTCGACTTCCGTCAGTGTTAAGAGTAATTGTTTTTTCATTATATATTTATTTAAAACTTCAACATAGTCCTAACAACACTAAGCGTGTTTAAAAAAAATCCAACACCTTTCGGCTTGTTCCCGCTTTCACGGATTTATACTTAATTAAATCTTGCAAAAAATTATGTTGCAAGAGTAAACCTCTTTTACTGTAAATATACCGAGTTAAAACTTTAATACTCTTAAGTTCAAAGCATAAAATTATTTCTTACAGCAATGTTTAGACAAAAAAAGTATAAATACTATAGATATAATATATCAATTCATATAAATACTATAGATATAATATATCAATATCAATAGATAGGATAAAATGTTACTGTTGTTGCATTCATCTGTGTTAATATGTAACATTTACAAAATATTAAACACGAATATACATTTAGCGTAAACAAGATGTAGTGGAAGCTGAGCGATTTGATTTGATTTATATTTATTTTTTAAAATAACCTGACGTAATTAAATATACACATTTCAAAATAAAATAGATTATAAATTATAATCATATATCCGTCTATGACTTCGTATGTAATAATAATAATACTCTAAGGTTAGTAATAAAATCTATTGGTGTTACTAAATGATAAAGTATCTTCATATTGTTTAATAAATTTAAAAGAATATTATTAAAGAATGACTTAAAATGTCGATATTTATATTAAAAAAAATTAATACCATTGCTTAGACTTTTATACCATAATGCAGTTTGCTATACATTAGAAAATAAAACTTAATAATAACTTAAATTGATGATGTTGATATTTCTATTAAAAAAATATAAAACAATTGTTTATACTTATACACCGTGATGTAGGTGCAATACATTTTAAAATTATCGCGCCCGTAACTCTCATTTCCGTAATTACTATATGCAAAATGCATCTCAACTTTCCACGCTGTCTGAATTTCGTATTCAAAAAATACGTCACAATTTCGCGTAGTTTCTAACTAAAAATATATGGCACTAGTGTTGCACAATTCTCTATGCTTCATCTTTTTACAAAAATGAAACAATTTTCTCATAATATTAAAAAAAAACAACAATATTCAACAATTCTCCATACATTTTTAAGCAATTATAATTAATCCTTAACATGGAGTTTTAGAATATTTATAAAAAGTCTTTTTGATCTTGACGTTGCTTATTTATTCACGAGTATTCCAATCAACTGCTCGGACCGGAGTCTTGCTTATCTGCCACTTGCTTTGGTCGTACGGAAACGATATTGGTTATACGTTACTTCAGATAATTAAAATTAGATTTTTCGATCTGTTATTAGTAACTGTTAATTAAATCGATTTTAGTTCAAAATTCATATTCTGCAATGATTGCATTGCCGAATATGAATTTTGAACTATCTAGTGTCTAGAATCTCAATAGATTCTAGACACTAAACATTAACAAAACATCAACAAAACTAAACATTAACAAAACATCAAATCGTTAACTTGGAATATGATTTTGAAGAAGATAAATTGAAACCGGTGACGCTGTAATAGCCAACAGGGCTAACAGTATAGACATAAAAAAATTAAAATCAATAATGTAAAATCTAGACAAAAAAACAAATTTGTAATTTGAACTAAAACCGCTTCAATTAACAGTTACTAATAACCGATCGCAAAATTTGATTTTAATTATCCGTAAATCAAAGTGAAATGAGCCATAATACACTGATAACATGACATACATTGTGTTATTTTGTGGATAATCGGTTTTGTGGTAGGTGAACTGTAAAAACTCCACCTCACTAATACTATTGTAAGGTTGTAGGTCAATCTGACCTTAGTTTCACGCTTGAAATCGCTTTTAACTTATTAACATAAATAAAGCTTTAGTTTATATAGCTAGGTAGTACATGCTCCCGAAACTTAGTAGTTACTTTCTGTAAACTCATTAGTAACTTAATTTTGTTGCTTTTTTTGTAAACTAGGTTACCTAGCATTAGGTTTTACTAAAAATAGAAAGAAATTGGTACTTTGTAATGATTGTCCAAACTGTACAAATCAACTATAACCGATTGCAAATGAATTGAATTGAACATTATTAGCCATAGCCTAAATAATGACTCCAAAAATAACCTTAATAATCAGTTACAGTTTTTACTTATTATTGTGTTGACTATTATCAGAAGACATTATTTTTCATCCCTTATCTTAATAGATTGCTTATGATGATGTTTAAATAAAAACAAAAAATAAAAATTTTGAAAAAACTAACGACGTTTGCAATGCTATTAAAAAGGATGAAATAATTAAAAACCCCTGACATAAATAATCTATGTGAAATAGGTATAATATATGAATCACATATGTATTATATGTACCACAGAAAATCCGAGGGGGCTGCAATTAAACAAACAAGCTTTGTGAAATTTTATTGATATGCTTGTTTATATTTATATTTATGTTTGTGTTTCTGTTTGTATTTAAAATATTGATAGCAGCCCTCGATGAGTTGTTACTATGTTACAATACATTTGGTTGATGCATGTTCTAAGATCGCTTAACACATATCTTAGAACATGCAATAATCAAATCAAACCCCATCAATGAAAACTTTTGGTTGAGGACCTTTGGTTTTGGAGATAAATGGTAACATTGTTTTTCACAAAAAAGTTAATACTGTAACATATAACTAAAAATATGCATCAACCAAATCTCGACTCATTACTGAAAACCGCATTCAAAATGGCCCAGCGGTTTTGAAGATAAATAGTAACATTGGTTTACAGTCACATCTACTCACAGATATCGATACATGTAATGCAGAAAAAATATTGCTACTTATTTTACCACCAACAAGCTACCAGCAATGACTTCCAAAGTTTCCACGACTGCCATCGCTTAAAAATGAAATGTCAATGTTTGCTATAAAGTAGAACCTGTCTGTTCTCTTTTACCAAGTTTTAATCTAATATTGCTAGGGAACTTATTTAACCTTATGGAACTTACATCTTGCTCCCCAATTTCTCCATCCAATGATTAATCATAACATTATATCACATTTTTTTAATTACGGACGCTTTTATCTTACGAAAAACTAATAGAGCTCGTAAAATAAATGATAAGTACAAGATTTGATATAATGGATTAGTACGAGTATAAAATAAGAGGAGTTGGTAATTCAATCTAAGTGTTCCGGATTTTATATTTTTGTGTGGAGGAGAAAACTATCTTTAAATCTCTGATATAAATCCATGAATTTTCATAAACTAAGCATTGCTAAGCATTGTCGTTGAGATCTTTATAATAGCGATTTAAGAATTTAAGTAAAATATAATCAGGGGTCTAAAATGTATAACATTACATCCTAAATAGAATTAACAAAATTAGTAATCCAAGGAATTAGTTTTGTCTTATATTAGTGGACCTTCTAAATTCGCTTGCTTAATTTTGTACGAGTAAATATAGATTGTTAATCCGTATATTTTATACATCTTAATTAAGCATTACAAAACTCCTGGGGATGTTGGTGTTCCATCATTCAGACCAGACTTATTCCTGTATTCTAAACATCTAAGGTGCGTGATATTTATGGAGCTTACTGTTCCCTTGGAAACAAACATCCCCCGGGCTCACACATTTAAACTTAATAAGTATTACGAACTGAGAAACGAACTTTCCAGGCATAAATTTTCAGTTACCTTGTACGTCGAAGAAGTAGAAGCGAGAGGTATAACAGCAAAGTCTTTCTATAGCTTACTTAAAGACCTTGGCTTTTCTAGAACCAGCATTGGTAAGGTAGGGATAGGATTGTGGATAGTGAAAGCGAGCATTTTTGCGCATCATAAAAGGGCCAATAGGTCTAACATCTAAGACCTAGGTCGCAAGACCTAGGCATTGTTTGCACTCCTATTCTTGCAACGCGATAGACCCGACATCTACACGATGATTCCATGGAATGCTAAGAAGCTTCGTCTCATATATTATTATGATTTTATTATAATAATGTCAAAAAGCAAAAAATATAACATACATTTTTAATTAAATATAAAATGAAAATTAAACCGATATGGGCCGAGATTCGAACCAGCGACCTCTGGGAAACCTTCCCGTCGCTGTACTAATTGAATGAATTAAACGTTCGATATTTGATTGTCTTTATCCGTCTCGATCGACTGGTGACATTTATTAGCCTTCTTCTAAACTCCTAACCAATGTTTCTAACTTTGCAGTAGTATATACAAATATTGAAAATAAGCCAAGACGGCAATTAATGTTTGAAAATACCTTTAAACATGTTAGTACAGACGCCTTACGTATCGCGGCGCAATAGGGCTCGGGTTCGATTCCCGACAGGAATAGGCATGTATGGGTCGAGCATTGATGTCTGTATTACTGGGCTTGGTTTATTATTAAATTCCATTAATACATTTCCAGTATTTATATTGTATATTTATATGTATTCGTCTCGTTATCTAACACCCTTAACACAGCAAATAATTTGCTTACCTTCTTAATAATATTAGATTGTGTAATTTGTCCTGTGACATTATTATTATTATCATTATAGCCATGTTAAGCTTATTTTTTTTTATAAATATAGACGGTTTTAGATACGGTTATAGATATTTTCAAACGATAACATAAATTAAAAATGAAAATCGTAATATCTGTGAGTAATTTTAGAAAGAATTTATTTCAGTGAATATATAAGTGTTGTAGGAACAACAGGTATGTATCATCACTGCTTAATCTTGTACGAATGCTGTTTGTTACAATGATGAGGACGGAACGGAATGGCATGGAACGGAACGGAATAGAATAGAAATAGAATTGAGGAAATCCTTATTCAGTTTCGTTCAAAAACAATTTTGTTTATAATTAATTTGCGTGTAATCTAAATAAAATAAATATTGACATATTTTTTTTATTCAAAGTTAAAAATATTTTTATTTCTTATGTTTGCAGTAATTGAAAATTGTGCAATGACTTTGATATATAGTGCAGCTTCAGTTTCATCACATAAATCCTTTTTATTTTACAAAATTTCAGATAGACGTGAGCCGTATTAAAATAACCATAAAGACTTAAAGAAAGGTTTAAATGTAAATCAATATTAAAGTTCAAGGGCGAAGGAACTTGAAGAACTAAATGAATACGTAATGGATCATAAATATCTCTATTGTAGAATGAGGTTACCCTGTCCGAATTATTTTGTTATCAATACGTTTTTTAGTAAATATTTGCATATTAAAATGCTTCTGTTGGACACAGTCCTTTTGCTAATAATAGAAAAGGGTTCAACACTAACCCAACACACTGATCTACTTCGGAATTGGGTTACATACAGTTACATATTTATTTATATGTATATACATGGGCTGTAGAAAGTAAGAAAATAACAAATATAAGAATAAGAAAGTATGCTATAAAAAATTGTCTGACCAAGGCCAATTAACCACATTCATAGAATAAAAGGTACCGTAGATACCTCTAAGTTAGATACTTGTTATTTTTTCTAAAAATACCAAAACAATAATTTTAACGTATAAAATAATAATTATAATAGCTAAGTCTAGCTGTAGTGGATAGTCACACAGTATACAGCTCGATCATGAACAAGCCCGAGAGGTATAGTAGCGTCTTCTAAATAGAGATCAGAATGAAGAATCAATATAGCAGCGCTTATTGTGATGAGCGAGATGCCATATCCTTCTCCTTCTCCCTCGTACCTCACTCTTCAAAGATAGCAAAGCATTAGTAACTTTTCTATATTTGCAGATTTTAATGAACAATGGATCCACTAGATTTTACCACATGTATTGTGTTAGCTTTGATTGAGATGTTTTTATAAGTAGATTAAACAATGATAAAACCAACAAAAAAAATCAACCTCGACAATTTGAATTTTATTGCATTCAACTAAAATTTGTAGCATTAAGTTAGTTTTATTACCGTACATCAAACTGTGGAAATAAATTAAGCTGAATTTAGGTTAAACCAAGAAACTTATTACATTTTTAGATTTAAAACATGAATGTTCATAAAGATAAATGTAGAAGTTATCATTTTTTTTTCAAAATATGGCTAAATTGATTTCGAGTATAATAATAGTAAGTATGTTAACGAGACGACATAATATTATACGTAGTCTTGATAATATAAAGTGGCCGCTTTCTTACTTTCTTGATTGTCACCATCAATCTTTTGAAACGAAATTCTCTTTGATTTAAAGAAGTTATCAATCTTTGTTCTGTTTGTTAAAAAAATTACGTCATTCCAAAATATATTAAAACTATAGAAAGAAACAGTTTTTATTTGAAACAATAAATCATCTATAAAAAATTATAGCTTTTTTATAATATTCAAAGCTACAACAGTGTGTGGTGAGGATCCGTTACAATGTCATAAGCAAAAATACAGATGGCGTTAGTTATACTTTATATTAAATTCTAATAACTAAAAGAGATTATCAGGTTTAAATATCTTATGCATTTCTAACTTGGTTATTTCTATGGTTAAGCTTTATTATTAATAGATTCATTCGTAAGGTAAAAACAACTCAATGTTGTGGAGTTTTTTTTACTTTCAAAAACTATTAAATATTGCTCGATTTTTTAATATAAAGATACTAGTCTCAAAAATGTATAGTTTCTCAGCGATTACTTTTTCAAATACTTTTGATGCAATTGGTAACAATATTATTTGCCTGTAAATATAGAAGTGAATTTTATCGCCCTCTTTATAAAGAGGTTTAACAATGACCTTTTCATCCGTTTCGGAAAAATTACTTCACAATAATAATGGTAATCAGGTAAATAGGTGCCAATAATAAATTGTGTTTCTTAACTATATTATGTTATAGGTATTATTATCGTTCACACATAATTGATACATATCAATTTTCATTTTCACAATAAGCAAATTCTAATTCACGTCCGCAATAAGCAAATTTAGAGTTTTTAAATTATTTTCAATATGCCAAACTTCGTCACAGGCATCAGAAACGTATTATTTTGATTAAATGTTTGTTTTATTGTCATTAATTATATTATTAATTATTATTAGCATTATTATTAATTGATATTAACATTATTATTAATTTTACTCTATTCTTTGTTCTGGTTGATATAAACAGAATAGTAAACTTCTTCTACTGCAAATTGCAATTATCGAGTTATAGATAGATAGTGTAATTAACAATTACATCTATGAATATTTCATGTGCATCAAAGTTTAAGGTGTTCTATTCCCATAGCAAAATAAAATATTTTTTATAAAAAAAAACATACTGACTCTATATCAATAACGCTGCCAAATATCAAAAGTACTATATATTTTTAATTTTGCATAACTATTCAATAAACACAATTATTATTACTTATAATTTGTAATCATATAGTTCTTGTTTTATTATTATTCTGAACCAAAGTATACCTAAAATATAATTGCAGTAATAAACTTATATAATGCTAGATATTCCCAGCGGCTTCCCCCGCGCTAAATAGGAAAAAAAGCCTTGTTGTGTTGGCAAAAAGGTTTTTACACTTACTTACTCATGTAAGTTATTATACTCAGGTAAGTTATTTTATTAGGGATAACTGTTGCCCGTGACTGCGTCCACGTAGTATATAAAAAAATATTTAGATGGCTTATGATCTTAGCCATAAAGAGTCACGAGCAACAGCTAGTGATAATGTTTTAAAGAGTGGTAGGTAGGTGATAGACCATTACATTCTAGGTGGTAGACTATTGGGTCACCGGCAAAGTTACCACCCATCGGGCAAAATCGTTCAGCAAAACGACCTAGTCGTGTTCCGGCACATTGCTCGATGAAGCCGTTTATTGGAAATGGGTCTGAACAGCTGCGGTAAGTTTGCGACCCGATTTGACGTCGAGTTGGAGTTTGTTTTTTCAGATGTCTAGTGGAGGAGGGTAGCAGGATCCGAAGCGATGGCTTTCCGCTGGCCGCCCTCAGATAGTTGGGGGCCCAATTAGTGGGTTAGCCACCCACGAAAGACTGCACCGCTTACTGCGAAAAATCCCATGGTAGCTGAGGGAGTTCTGACGTCCCCGCAGTGTCCAGACTAGCCTCCCAGTGGCAAGACATCACCAATATCGACGTAGGGTTTAATACGTACCGCCTCGTTCTATTACCATATCCCATCCCTATTTACTTTAATTATTTTTTTATGAAGAAAGTCAAAAAGAAGAAAATGTTTTTACAGCGGCAACCATTTTCCACAACTCCTCCTCATTTAAAGTGCACCTCACTTATACCAGGGGTTAGCACTCTAATATCTAAGCTGTCCATCACCATATGGAGACAGAGCAGCCGCACCTCTTCTTTTTGACGAAGACGCAGATACCTGCGCTGCGAACCTGGATTTTCCCGGATACACATCTTCCTCACTGCAGTATTTTGATGCCTAAAATCCGCATCACGAATAAAGAGGTATCGAGAACTTTGTGTCGTTTAGATGTGAATAAAGCCAGTGGTCCTGATGATATACCAGCCATTCTGCTCAAAATATGCGCAGTTGAGTTGTCTCCTGCACTGACACGTCAGTATCGCCTTTCTTTTAAGAATGGAATAGTGCCGAAATTCTGGAAGATTGCCAACTTGCAATCCGTGCCCAAAAGAGGCATTTTTTTATTCATTTTAATAATTTGTGGATTATAATCTGGCTTTTGACTTAAGTGCCATAGTCAAAAAATATTCTCTTCAATTATTGTTGAAGAATATTCATTAGAGCTAAAGTATTTTTTATATGTAGTAAGCATATATTGCACTTATGAACCGTCAAACTCTAGTTTTACAGTATCAGCTGCGTCAATTTACGTTATAAATTTTTAAATTATTAAAAAAAAATACATTTGATAGCATTGACTATCACAGTCATAACTTATTTGTGTTTTATCATTTTAAACCAGCTTTTGCCCGCGGCTTCGCACCCCTAAAATTCGTAGTAAACTGTTTTTTGCATTATAAAAAGGAAAAGGGGAACTCCTTTTTATATGACTTTGTTTGAGTGATTTAATCAAAATTACTGCATCGGCAGACATTTGCGCACTGTCAAAAATCTATTTAAAGTTTTTAATAGGAATACAATATAAGGTACTGTATTTTATTTATATCTCTCTTGTTTTTACTTAAACGTCTATTTAATTACTTTTTAAACAGAGTACCTAATAACCATTCTAACCATATATCACACTTATAGATTTTCCTTGAACATAATCAAAATGTGACCCTGTAAACTTGAGGAATTCTGAGATACACAATCGATGTTACTGTAACCATCAACTTCAATCATCATCAACAAAAAATATATTTTAAATGCTAAATAATATGTATTAGACATTCAGATAGGTATTATATACATTATCAAAGTTTTCATTCACAAAAGTCATTTTTGAGACGGTTTGCACGGCTCCATACTAGAGTGCGCCCGCCGACCGTACCGCCCAAACGTGATTTCCCTATATTTTAAATCTGTAATATCTTCGAAAATATTTATTTAAATTCCATGCTGTCTGTATATATTATATGGGCTATATTGTTCCATATTAAATGTAAAATGTATTTAGCCACTTAATTAGGATTAATGCTATATTGCTTAAAATAGCTTCGTAAATAAGCCATTATTTCGCGTAAAAGGTAAAGGATAAAAATTGGCTATTGTGAGTTATTCCTAAGAGATCAACATATACCATCGCGGACTTTCTTGTAGAATTTTTTAAGTTTTACAATACTAAGTACATTATTTTGATCTTTCTCGTAAAGTTCAGCCAGCGTTTGCAATGTAAGCGCAAAACAATGTGTTTGTTTACGATTTCGCATTAGAAATCTTGAAATTATCAGTATTTCTCTAATATATTAAACATGTTATTATACATATAAACCTTTCTCTTGAATCACTATATCTATTAAAAAAACTGCATCAAAATCCGTTGTATAGTTTTAAGGATCTAGGCATACATACAGACATAGGGAAAGACGCCGAAAGCGACTTTGCTTCATACTATGTAATGAAGTTCTGTTAAAGTTAGCATTATTCGAACAAGTAAGTAATTTGTCTACGTTACAAAAGAAATCTAACGTATAACGCATCTATAAGTGAGATTTTTAATTGTGTAATAATTACACCTCCCTTGATTGTATCATATAAGAAAATAAAACTTGCAAAACATCAAGAAAAGAGCAACTGGAATTCAAAATTGCTTATAATATAATAAACATATATTTATAACAAGCACAAACAACTATCATTATGTCCCACTACACTGAATATATGAACGAGTAAACAACCTAAAACAAAACATCGGATTCACGTACAATCCGGTTATTATGGTGTTTTGAACTTTGCTGCTTTTATCTTAGCAATACAACGTTCCGCTTACGCTTCCCCGTACGAGTATTGAGACAACAAATATTTTCGATTTATACCGTGCCCGATTTGAGCCCAGGTGCTCTAACAGGGCCAGTATATTTTGGTCATGTACTTTCCAGGTCGATTGTTTAATATTAGGAATGCTAAGATGCGTCCGGATGGTCATGGACTCCTGGTAGTTTTCATTCAATGGCTCACCATGAGATGTATAAGGATAAACTCTATCCGCAGTGAAAACTGAAGATGTTACCGACGATTGCCGCACTTCAGCACCATTGCGTGTTTAAGATGTTTAATAAACGAGGCTCGTCTTTTGTAATTTTTCCCGCACGTAGGGCATTTTAGTTCCGTTTTCGCCGTTATTGTCAACCGGTGGACAGTTTTTCTGCCCCCCTCTCGGACTGTCCTAGGAGTATTTTTATAGTTAGTTTGTACGCGGTAGAAGTGGGAGTGAGAGTTATAACAACAAAATCTCTCTATAACCTACTTAAAGACCTTGGCCTTTCTAGAACAAGCACCGGTTCATTTCTAGAACGTATTTCAAAGGCGGCTTTAGTAGGTTCTTTTTAAACTTGGTTAGGTAGGGAGAGGAGTGTGGAGGGTGAAGCAAACGTTTTTGCGCATAATAAAGGGGCCCCTTAAACCTACTCCTGGGTCGCAAGTCCCAGGCACTGTTTGCACTCCTCTCCTTGCATTGCGATGGGCACGGCACCGCTTGGTGAATCCATAGAATGCTAAGAAGCTTCGTCTGTCCTGGCATGTATTATAAATTAAAAACTATAAAATAAAGTTAGACTAGTGTAGGCTTATATCATAATCTAACATCCAATATCCAGAATGGGCTGGGCAGTAAACGAACTATCTGTTTAATTTAAAGTTAACTTTCCAGTATAATGGTAGATTTTTTTTTGTTTTTCTAAATATGTTATAAGTAAATAATCATAATAAAACTTAATACCTCTGGAATACTGTCCTGTTGTTCTGCCGATCAAGCTTATCATGATTTAAAAATTTTAAAAAGCCAAAATAATTTTAAAAAAAGTTAAAGCAGCTTTACAAAAAACTATATGATGAGAAATTACTGTGTAAGTTTAAAAAGATAAGAAGCTATTCTAAAGACCCATTTACGAAACCCACAATTTTACAGTTGTGTACGTACGAAAAAAAATAAGTACGTAAAGTACGAAAAAATTTTTTACAGTTTTAGCCGTAAGTAAAATGTTATAGAATAATGAAACCTTGTATAATAGATTTAAATTTTTATCGAAAAAATATATTTTGTTAGTTTTGCTGTTATTTGTTAAGGACGCTTATAAGGTTATTTGAGTAATGGATCATCGAACGCTCTATACAACTCCATCTCTAGAATGAGAATTAAATATTTATAATATTTTTTTGGGTAACTGTTAAGTGAGTAAGTGGTTTCTTACTCAATAATAGCTTTACTCAATACAGCCGACACCACAGCATACTACCTTTAGCTTAAACACAGCTTGTTTAACTACTAGTCGTCTTTCTGAACGATCCACATGAACTGCAAAAAGGATGTCGGATTACAAGACCAGAACTACTTTTTAAACTTATTAAGAAACTATAACAGTAGAGTAACTTTTCCATTTATAAGGCCCTTTAATAAAATATAGCAAATAATCAATATTTCTAGATACTTTTAGAGATTATCACGTTAAAACAAACAAAAAAGATCTTCAGATTTAATAAAATTATGACAACACCTAAGGTAAACCTTAAACTTTAAGGCTTATCTTAAGTTTAAGACTTGAAGTGTTTTAGTTTTACCTTACCTTTAAGGCTTTAAGTGTTCACATCAGAAAATAATTAATTCAAACGTGAGCTTATGTTTTAAAAGAAACTATATAAGTACAAATAAAACCAAATTTAACTATTATAGAATACAAAACCTACTTCGTATTTTTCGGTTTTTAAAAGAAGTGACTTAAGATACTTAAGAAAGTAGCCCAACATTATCCTTGGAAAATAATGTTCCTTAGTCTAAACAATACATGTAAGATACGGTAGCCCAAATTGTAGAGGTACGGGACGGTTTCCCCGATTACTCGGTTTCGTTTTATAAATCATTTTATTTTCATTTAAATTTAAATAAGCTTAACATAAGAAACAATATATATATAAGTCCCGTATTTTACCAATGAAAATATTATCAACAGTATAGAACTGAATGGAATGAATACTGGATACAAAATGGATACTGGAACTCTTTCTATTTGTGTTCGTATTTATATATAGATACTATTGCGAGTATAATAAAATAAACTAAAATGTCACCCTTGATTCTAATTTTCCAATGTTATGATATTTAGGCTTTATAGGCTTTAATCCTAAGTTGTTGTGAGAAAAGGATAGTATAGTCATGCCCATCTTATCAATTTGGCGGGAGAACAAACTTGTTCAAAGAAAAAAAAGTTACCAGGATTATAGATTTAACTATTAGGTATTGATATAATGCGTGCGTTTTGATATCAATTTGAGATGCCTGTATTTATTTATATACACACTCGTTGACCATTTTTTTATTTGATTTATTCTTATATAATTTGCTTGAAGACTGATATAATATAGTGAAAATAATATGTTATAACAAATTATTGTCATTCAAGAATCTAAACCTAATTGTAGAGCTGGACTTGAAGTACTAATTATAATTATCAAAACATTTTGGTTGAAGTCTGTAAAGTCGAAAATGTATTTTCACTTTGAGCATTAATGTAAACAAATATAAAGCCGTAATCAAAGCAATCAAATAATGCATTTAAATGTAACTGTACAATTATGGCGGATATTAAGGCCGCTATAATAAATATTGAAACTGAAAAAAATAATTCTCCGCTGCGACGATGCTAAGAACTTAAAAGTACTCGATGAAGTTTTTACTCGGTATATTTATTGTGGAAGCGATTAACGCTTGAATTATCTTTTGCTACCATGCAGTCTTGTTTAAGCCTCCGACAGGAAGAAGTTGTGAAGTATAGCTTAGTAAATAAACATTAAGTAAAACTTCATTAGTGTTTTCTTCAGTTACGGCTAAACGTAAATATATAAATTCTTTAACTGTGATTTCTTATTTGTAAACACTGATCTGTGTATATCTGATGAAGGTTTATAATTCAGAAATTATTAAAAAAAAAGAACCATTCTTGTCTATACACATAAACTATTGTTTTTGAATAAATCATTTTAGTGTAGGCTTAAATTAATACACATACCATTTTTCTGGAATTTTTTGTTCTTCCCTCAATTAGCTCTGTTTCAATTCTAGCATTCTGAGCTGTTTTAAAAAACTATTTTAATAGAATGCAAGTACAATACTCTGCAAATACAAAACTTTTTTGTAACTCATGTTATTTATAATATTTTGTTTTAGATGGTCACTTGTAGTAGCTAAATATATAAAAGTAGTTTAAATTTTAACTCTATTTTCAATAGTCTGATATAATAAGCCCGGTCTAGGTCGGTTTGCGGCACGACTTTGCCCGATGGGTGGTAACTTTGCCGGCGACCCGATGTTATGGTCTATCACCTAGTTATGGTCTACCATCTAGATTTTTCAGGAAATAAACCATTGTATTGTTATGTTAATACTATTAATTGTTTTATGTATATAATATACTAAAATATTTTGTATATTGGAACTAAGAATGGAAGTATTTATGATTAGTATTTTTTATTACATACAAAATTAAAATTATGAATAAAAATAAAATATTCATTAAAAATATATCAATTATTAGCAGAAATATTTTTAATTTATTCATTAATTAATTCAATTATAATTGTTCAATTATTCTCTTTTATAGTTTTCTATAAAAGAGAATAATTGAATTGAATAATATATGTTTTTTAGTAGTAACTGTAGAGTTACTACTAATAATCATAGATTTATACTCTCAACATTTTTTTGTTGATACAATTTAAAAAAAAATACAATCTAAATTATTACTTCTTGTTAATTACACATATGTAACATTTTAAACTCATTAAGGAGGATAACGGTATAACAGCGCAATTAGCAGAGCAGCGGAAGATAACATCTAGAACTTGCAAATCGAGTGCTACTTCTATTGATGAGTTTTTCAATATTTATTTAAAATATATATAACAATTATAACAACATATTCAAAATATTTTTTGTAATATGGTATCTTTTCGATATTATTATTCTATACTAAGTTAAAATAATTGCTTATGATTTTCAAAGGAAGCCTATTAGATTTCGCCACCTCACAAATAAATATATCAGATTTTGAAGATTTGAGCCCTGATCGTGTTGAATTTTAATAAATATTGCCTACGTCACTATAAAGACGATTATATTATGTAAAGGTTAAATACAATAATCTAATAAATAATTCCTATTCATCAATTAGTAGTGGTTTTTAAATAAATTAAATAGTCAATTTGGTATTCAGAAGGCAAACCACGAATCTCACTTAGTTCTACCACAATCAAAACAAGCATTATTAATTTATCAGATATACATCAATTAGTTTTGTGCTATCAACTGTCTATGATTAATGGACTTCTCGCTAGGAATAATCCTAATTGCAATTTGCACTCACTAGTAATATGATATAAATGTAAATGTCATTAGTGTTAAAAATTTTGATTTTCTTCATTTATACAAAAATTTTTTGAGTTTCCTTTATATTTTTAGTACCAAGAATATAATTTATTCTAATAAATACAAAATATTTTATATCGTTTTTGTAAAATAATATATATATTGCATATAAGAATTCAAATGTACACAGCAATGCTATTTTTTTTACCTATTATCTTATAAAAGTTAATTAATAACAATATTTATGCAAAAAATAATAATCTCATTTTAAAAAAAAATTTCGAATGCAGATAAACTAGTCTGAGATGGAAATCACATCGTCTGCATGTTGATGACGTACATTATCAAGAGGAATATTACTTCAATAATGTAGAAACCATTACGTGAAACGAAATGCAGGGTACAGACAGCCTAATGTACGTAAGAAATGATAACATAAAAAAGCACCAGTGTGCTAAGTGGTAAGGTTGTCAATAGTTTATACATATATAATATAACAATAGACTAATGTATTACCGCGTATCATTCATTCAGATGCCTCTTACCAGGTGGAAGAGCAGTGTTCCAATGTCTCTCAATGGTTTCTTGAAAAGTTAATTATAATAATGAAGTCGATTTCTTCTAATATCGATGCAAACACAGATTTTCACTATCATTGAAAGCACAGAATTAAATTCAAAGTCATATATCTGGGAGTAAGTTTTTTTTTAAATAAATTTTAATAAAGCTTTATGAAATTACATAAAATTAATATAATAATACTTTCAATATGACCAACTTCATTAACCACGCCGCAGGCTGCAGCGCGAAGTGGCTGTTGACGAACTTAAATTCTGTTTTCAGACTTGCTGTTTGTGTTTCAGATGAGATCAAGTAGAAACATGTCAAACCGTTTATCAAACTTAAGAAACAGATGTTTTACTCTTTAAATATTGTAAGCGTTGTACTCAACTACATTTTATAATGATTTTATCATTACATCGTTGAAAAAAAACTGTTTACAGATTTTTAAGAAATAATAAATAATAAAGCCTCTACTATAAAATGTATCTCATTAATAACGTTCTTAAAGAGTACGGCAAACGTCTTCCTCGTTCTTAAAAGATGATTATTACAATACTTATAGGTGATGAACTAATCAGTGCTGAGAAGTATATTTTATCTTAATATCTTTATTTATTTAGTTTAAAATAACTCTAACGAAAATTTATTCTTATGTCAAAATAGTTTACGTCCTGACTTATGAATCAATTTATCTAAATAATATCTAATTATAGTATAAACAAATGTTTCGGAAATCCGAAATTAAGTCAATGGTATTAAAATTTAGGAAATATGTTATATACAAGTAAAATATATATGACTATAACCTATTTATCTCAAATGCACATGAAAAGTAAGCCTTAGGAAGATTTAAAAAAAAATATTAAGGTATCATTAGTAATATTTTCTGGACACGATACCAATTATCTCGGTTTCTTTTAATCAAAAGCTATGCTCGTCGAGATGTTTCTTATCTATGTTTTATTAAAATAGAAATAGTCGTCTTCAAGATATTGACGTTTTATTCGTGCGGGGGAGGGGTTCTTATGCAATAATTAACTGTTCCCAGCTGTTTCACCCGCTATATAGGAAAGAAAGGCCTTGTTATGAAGGCCAAAAGATTTTTACACTTACTTACTCAGGTAAAGTTATTAGGGATAGTGTTGCCCGTGACTGCGTCCACGTCCACTGTAAAAATATATTTATATGGCTTATGATCGTAGTCATAAAGAATCACGGGCAACAGCTTGTCATAATATAAATCCCTTCATAATAGTCTTATAAGTGTTTGTAAATAATTTTAACTCTAAATATTTATATTTATTAATATTCGTATATATGAAACCTACCTATCTACCTACCCATATGAAAAAGTCTTGAGTCATGTTACTTAATACATTTATAATTTATTACATTGTCGAAACTTTCACGTGGATCCTTATTTTATTAAATATAATATATATTTCTCGTATTTAATATAATCTTTGTACATCATAATATAGGATTCTAATGCTAAAAGATTTGTTTTAAAAATCGGTTCCGTAGTTTCGGAGCCTATTCAATTCAAACAAACAAACAAATCTTTTCGACTTAAACAATTGAAAATGTTGTGTGTCAGTAGGTTCATTTAATACAATTCAGAAACTAGTAACATAACTTTAAAAATCAGAAAAAAAAAATAATTAAAAATTTAAAAAACCCCCGATACAAAAAGACTTCTAAAAAATTAAAAATAATATTATTATGTACTTATTGAATTCGTTGCGTCGGGGGACCGTTTAATAAAGGAAGAAATTAAAATGCAAGTAAGTTAACAAGGCAAATAAAGAAATTACGATATCAAATCGTATAGTCTAAGTCCTCAATGATTAACTTTGTAATATATACACTATCAATGTACGTACAACAGTCCCCCGACGCAACGACTTCAATAAGTACATAATAATATTATTTTTATTCTTTTTAGAGGTCTTTTTGTATCGGGGGTTTTTTAATTTTTAATTTAATTTACAAAGAAAACATCTAGATATTCCTGATGGCCTAGGTATTATGTATCAATCAATATTGTATAGGTTGTATTTATCATTAGTTATATATTAATGCTTTCAGCGCATTGAAATATTTTCATAGTACGTTTTTACTTACATTTTTTAAATATTTTTGAAATGGTGCTCTGAATCTTTATACCTACTAACCTATTTTTTTTTAAATAACTTTATACATATATACTTTTAGAACTGCAAGAGTCTGTATAATGCAAAGATGTTACGCAATATATATATAACAGTTGGCTCTTAATATTAAAAGAAATAGAAAATATATAATATAAATGCGAACGTTAAAATCTTAAATTATAAGTTTTTATTATTTTTCTTTTGATATTTCATTATTATTGTTATTAATATTAATTTGATAAAAAATATAACTTGATTGAAAATTTTTCACAGACTTTAAATACACTTAAAATAATCATTTACGTAGTTGAAATGTATTTACGATCAATAAATTCAGAATTCAGTATTAGCAACTCAAATATAAGCAAGATTGTATTTAAACACATTAGTATTTACTAACTCTTTTCGAGTAAACATCTTTTTTCCCTAATTTCTAGTTTTAAATTAATAAGCTTTATCCTTTAGATTCGTCAACAAGCGCAATGTAATTATCCTGCTTTAATTAATAAAATCCAGGATTAGTTTCTATTGAATCGCATATTCTCAGCATCTTGGAATAATGAGCTGCAATTTAATTCATACAAAATATTTTACACTTATTAGAAAAAATAAATGATATATAATAACGTCACACTATAAAATTCATTAAAATGTAGATGTACTCAATAAGTGAAATGACATTTAAATTATGGGCTCTTACAGCATTAGTTCTGCACGGCCAATCTAAACTTTTTATCTCTGATTAATAAATATGCTTTTTAAAGATAAAAAGTTTTATAATATTAAACAGTCTTAGACTTTGAGTTATACCTTTATGTTCACTTCGTTGGTTACTAATATAATTTTGGTTGTCATTTACTACAACAATTCAAAACTGATTATAAATCATAAAAGTTTTATCATCTTAATAAATGAAGCGTTAAACGAAAAACTTATTTAATATTTATATTTAAATGCAATATTTCTAATGCAAATACAGTTCATGACAGCGAGTGTATTATGCAAGGATAACGAGTACAATAGTACAAAAGCAGTATGTTAAATGAGTTCCGCGACGTACGAGTATCTACATTATTTTTGAATAGTCTTTTTTACGTATTTTCTGTTATACTTAATGACAAAAGTTTTAACATTATTCTGTTTTTAATGAGATCTTATATTACTTAAAAGAGTTGAATTATTCTGTTCACAAATCAAAGACTAAAATTAAGTTGATATATAAAATTAAAAATTATACACATATATTTTCAAATTCTAATGGACTGAAGGATGGACTTGTTTCCAGTAATATAGTAATAGATTGCATTATCAATTAATCTCAATAAAATGTGTGGATTAAAAAAAATAGACCTAGATATAAGGAAACTCTTTGAAACGTTTTGTGATTCTTATAGTTATATAAAAATTGTTGCTTCTTTAAAAAATACAAGAATTTTAATTTGAATTGAACATCTTATAAAGGGCCCTGCTGGCGGACTACCTCCGGGAGAGGGAAGTCCTGTTCGTCGGCGGGGACGGCCGCATGAGGCGGCATAGGGTGCAGTTGGGTGTTCCGCAGGGGTCGGTCCTTGGACCACTCCTGTGGAACGTCGGTTTCGACTGGCTCCTCCGGGGCGCCCTCCCCGATGGAGTGGGTGTCATTTGCTATGCGGATGACACCCTTGTCACGGCGCGGGGGAGAACATTCGAGGAGGCAGCCAACCGGGCGTCAAATGGGGGGACCCTGGTTGCCGATCGGATCCGGCAACTGGGGTTGAAAGTGGCGCTACCCAAGACCGAGGCCCTATATTTTCATGGGCCGCGGCGGGGTGCGCCACCTGACGCCCATATCATGGTGGGTGTCGAGAGGGTGCGGGTGAGTGCCACCATGAAATATCTGGGCCTCACCCTGGACGGGCGGTGGAAGTTCCGTGAACACTTTCGTGAACTTTCACCGCGCCTCCTAAAGGCGGCGAGGAGCCTAAATTGGCTCCTCCCGAATGTGGGAGGGCCAGCCACAGCATGCCGGCGCCTCTATGCCGGCGTGCTTAAGAGCATGGCCCTGTACGGCTCCCCCATATGGGCGGACGCCCTGGGGGGGTACAATCAGGCTCATCTACGTAGGCCCCAACGGGCCATCGCACAGAGGGTGGCGCGGGCTTTCGCTACGGTGAGCCATGGTGCGGCTTGCGCCATGGCGGGCACTCCACCGTGGCACTTGGAGGCCGAGGTGCTATCCGCCGTCTATCACTGGACGGCGGACAAGAGGGCGCGGGGAGAGCGCCCCGCACCGGAGGAGAGGACCGCCGTCCGGCTGGCGGCCCGCGAGAACGTTCTCCGCCAATGGATGGCGGAGATGGCCGAAGCCAAATTCGGACGATGGAGCCTGGACGCGATTGGTCCAGTCGTGAAGGAATGGTCGAACAGGGGGCACGGGTTCCTCACATACCGGTTGTCGCAGGTACTTTCCGGGCATGGCTGCTTTGGAAAGTTCCTGCACCGCATAAAAAGTGAGGAGACCCCGGCGTGCCACCACTGTGGCGCGCTTGTTGATTCGGCGCAGCACACCCTGGTCGAGTGTCCGGCCTGGGTGGAGCAGCGCCGACGACTCCAGGAGTCGGTAGGCCCGGACCTAACGCTGCCTGCGGTAGTTACCGCCATGTTGGGCAGCGAGGAGGTCTGGGTGGAGGTGGCTTCCTTCTGCGAGGAGGTCATGTCGCGGAAGGAAGTGGCGGAGCGGGCGCGCATGGACGATCCCCTTGCGCCCCCGCACCGCAGACGTCGAAGGGGCCGGAGAAGACGCCAATACGAACTTCTCCAGCCTGGTGGTGGCCAGTGGGTAGGGGGTGTGGGGACACTCCCGCCCACATTGAACAGGTCACCACCCGCGTCGGGTGGGAACGACCGGGCGCTCCTGGTCGCTCCCACAGGCCCCCCCACTCAGCAAGGGGGGCAGGTGGGGCCCGTCGTGTAAAAGACGGGCCGTCGCCGGCGGGGTCGTGGATGAAGGGCTAGCCGTACCCACGACTCCGCCAATAAGGCGAGGAAGGAGCGCCGCGGGGTTTTTAGTGGGTACACCGTTTTCGGGAGTCCCACACACGCCCCTCGCTTCCCCCGCGAGGGGTACGGTGCGTAAGGCATTTTCCCCGCGGAAACAAAAAAAAAAAAAAAAAAAAAAACATCTTATAAATTCAAACTACTCTACCTACTTGATGATGATGATCTTTTTGTTTATTTTTATATTTAAAATTGGAATCACACAAATAGTATTCTTTTCATATATATAAAGATTAAAAAAAAACATCATAAATTAAAATAATAAATTAATGTTACTAGTTTAATTACAGTTTTAGAACACTAAAAGCTTTACATTATTGATTTGAGATCTGAGATCACATCTGAGATCGCCAGTAGAAAAAGCTGTATAATCATCAATTACTTTATTTTAAATTTAGTTGAGTTCCGACAAGTAACGCGCATTTATCGAAGTTACTACCATAAAATTAAATAAATTGCCAGCATCGAGATCTACGCACAAAATTTTTTCCATATCCCGGGAAATCTACTAGGAAAAACAAACGGCCGACTTTTGCTATTTATAGCCTATACTGATCCATAACGGCTGTGGAGAAAGAGATATCCATAAATTTAATACATGGAATAATACTTTCAGAAGTTATCAAGGCGTAGAAAATATTATTTAAGTTATACTTAATCTTTATTAACTGTTTATTCCACAATTCTAAATTCTCTTCTTTCAAAGTTTTATAACTCTTACTGGGCTGCATAGAATCAGAATATACTGCGTCGTTAAATGTTCTTAACGGAAATATAGCAGGCAAAACTTTTCTTAATGCAGTCTAAGTTTCAGGACTATCGGTGTGATATTTTAAACCTAAACTGACACAAAATAAAGTATTAACCGAATAGAATAATAAGTTATAAAATTCTATTGAAATTATGGTTATCGAAGTTACTAAGTAATTCGTAATACTTTCCAAAAACGTTGGAACTATGAAGGTAAAGGTAAAGAAAACCATGATCAATGGTCAAAATATTGGACAGTGCCCAGTTGTAGGTTAATTAAATACTGATTCTAGCTTATATCATAAAACCGCTGGGATACGAAAAACTACGATATAGAGTTATATAGTAAACTTAGTAGGTACCTATACTGTGTATTTTTTTGGTCTTTAACGTAAATTTACTTTACGAAATAGCATTAAACAGTTTTCAAACATTTGAATACAGTAAAAAATAATTATTACCAAATAACTGTCATTTATCCTATATCATTTAACTTTTATTTTATGTGTTCATTGCTTAAAAGTGCACAAAGCGAAGTGAAAACGCGTAAAAACACTTTCTTTAAATTTTATTCTACGTTGACGCTCCACCCTTATTATGTGTTTCGATATTACAGACACAGAAACGAACCTCTTTATCTCTATAGCCTAATAAAAAAAGTACTATGAGAATAGCATATTATATTCGGGCATTCAGACCAGTTAGGTATACTTCATTTGTTATATGCAAATTATACGAAAAATATGTATGTAACTTTAACTGCAAGTTTTATAACGAAGACTTTTGTCCATTCTGCTGTAGTAGTATAGTCTTCTGTAGTATTCTTACTACACGCTATTTTATCTTCTTTCACATCCATAATAAAAAAGGAACAATTTATGCTACAGAAATGAGACACGAAGATTTGTCTTGAGTTTCAGTATGTTAAAGAATTTTCGTTTGTTATGCTAGATTCTAAAAAAATTTGGAAAATCTGTAAATAACAAATAACTTTTAAAATAACTCCAAATTTAATGTGCTAAACATAGTTAATCAATAGTATACACTACAAAGGACTATCAGAGATCGTCAACAATTCAAATTAAGTCGCATACAACATTTGATTTCTTATTACAGAGCAGTTTTTGTTCAAGCGGCTTCTTCCACGCTGTATATTATTAATTAACTAATACTTTGCATTGTCGATAGACTCTTATGTAAAAGAAAATAAATTGCGGACATTGTCATCGCTCTACCCATATTTACCTTTTAACTAATCATCGTGATATAAACGTACCCGTGTTGTAAAACTCGAGTTTCTATTTATTTAGATCTATCTATCTTACTCTTCGGTTATTTCTACCTAGGTTTAAAAAACTAAAATTTTCAAATTATAGTTATTCCTAATAAAAAGAACTAAATTTTAAAAATTAAAAAAAAATGTACTTCATTACTTATTAAAAACATCTTTTCTTCTAGAGTTATCAACTTATTACAGAGCGACGCTCTTTTTCAGTACAACGGACCAAGACTGACAACTCCTTTAAATTAGAGAAATTTTATTTTCATACAGACGATGAAAAGCGAGCCAGTGCTAAAGCGGTTGCATTATATCACACAGACTACGTATAATAGAATATTCTGAAAATAGTGTACGTCACAAAAATTTATTTAACGTACCGCTTTTGGACTGGGAATAGTGAAACCATCCTTTGAATATAATATTTCCGCTTTAATGTACTTTTATTGCACATAAAAATTCTGAATTAAGTGTGTACATGAAATATTTTTTTCGCATTAAACTTTAATTAGTTCGGAAGAAAAACCCTCATCATACTACATGGTCATCATTGTTTGTGTATATTATTGTGTGTTTATTATGTATCTGTGTTTATAATGTATTTGTTTGTTATTATACTTTGCATCGGGAGACCGTTTAATAAAAGAAGAAAATAAAATGCAAGTACCTACTTTACAAAGGAAAATAAAGAAATTACGATATCGAATTGTATAGTCGTATTGTATAATCGTATAGTATCGAATCGTATAAGCCTTAAACAAATAATCATATTTAACCACTTATATGAATACGAGCAAATTAATACAATGAAATGCCTACTTTAATGATTAAGATACGTAAATCATCATAAAAAAAGCAATTAAATCTTAATATTATAAACAGCTCAATCAATACGAGGAATAGTGAAAAAAAACAAAATTTAAAAAAAGTATTCAACAGAGTTCTTATACTAAATGGACATGAACATTATGATATGCCTACTTCAAAAATTAAGATACGTAATTAAAGCTATAAAAGAGCAATTAAATCTTAATATTACTAGCTTGAATAGATACGAAGAAAAACAAAAAAATCAATAATTAAGAAAATGTATTCAAACAAATTCCTTTAGTAAATGGCTTGGCAGCGACTTCGAACCTATTAGTAAAAATAGGACATATAAATAATAGGTAGTATATAATAAATATTAAATCATCATTATTTTTTACTTTTTAGTTTTAAAGTCATTTTTTCAACGTAGTTTAATGTGTTTAATTTACTGACTTAGACTGAATTTGTCTTATTATTATTTTATAACATATAAAGATTTTAAGATTTGACATTCATTTTTGTCTTAGTAATATATACATAATAAAAAGAAAAGTGTATTTGATATAAGTATTTATGTGGTCAAAATTGTCGGTATTTGTGGTATATGTATTTGTGAGTGTGTTAGTTGAGGTGATAAAAATATTTTGTGTTAATAAGTAGTCGATATGAAAGAAAATATTTTAAGATTAATTTGTATATTTATAATAGAGGACATTTGGTTATAAATCTCAATTTAATTATCAATTTAATTTGATATTCTCTTTAGTCTATGGTAAAGAAAAAAGACCTGAAGGTAAGAGTAAGTTTATAAAAAAAATCGATAAACTGTACAATTTTCGAGGATAATTATATTTGTGTTTTTGATTTTTTAAGTTCACAGTCGTGCCGAAGTTGTTTAAAAGGAAGTAAAAACATAAATAAATTACTTTAAAAACGTTTATGTGCCATTTAACTGGTTATATAAAAAAACTTATGTGCTTGCACAATCGTGTAGATATATATACAATATGGAAATTATATGAATTAACTACAATCTATCGTTATACCATTAAATTATCTTATATCAATAATCATTTTGGAAATTATTTAAATTTAAGTTTGAATACTGTATAAAATAAGTCACTACATATTAAGTCGGTTCACAAGAGCGCACAAGACACAGTTCATTGGTTCTGATCAATAATGAACTGTTATAAAATTTATTTACACTATGTGAAGTATCTATGTGTCTCTTTTTTAATTTTGTTACTGTTATAATACGGTTTATTTCCATAATAAATAAATAAATACTCGTAAATTAAGTACGGTGGCAGCCGAGGATCCAAAAAAACCCAAAATTATAAAAATACTTTATTTAAAATTACAAACTACATTATAACTAAAATGACGACTGCTTGCCCGATATTAGAAAACAAGAGTGACAATTATATTTAAAATTAATTATAATGAAATACATTTATGTGAAGTGCAGATTCAGCTAAAGGATTGTTATAAAATTATAATTAAATAATACATTTGTATGAAGTGCAGATTTAGCTTTTTGATTGTTATAATTCCTGGATTCTGATACAATGGAATGTACATATTGCACCATCGCTTGCTAAGCGGTTCCCGCGATGCATGGGAATATAACAAATGTCTATTTAGCGATCCACGGTCTATGGGGATATAACACCTCCCTCCTGAAGAACAGCATCTATTTGACGTCCTTAGATCTCGAATAGTGCTGTAAAATCTTCTCCACGTGATTACAATCTCCTTCCTCGTCCTCTGCTAGCTTTTGTTCTTTCTTGACTTTAAAGCTTTTACGATTCTTCAGGTTTTTATATATTATAACAGCAATGCTTAGTGCGCTTGCACTTAATATTATTCCATATAATGGGATTGTAGTATGATAAAGACTGTTTGTTTCAGTTGTTCCTGAAATTTCCGGCTGCAATGATATTTCATTACTTATTTCTTGAAGTTTTTTAAGGTCGAAAGTGTTTAGTTGTAATGACGTTTGTGAAACTTCAATTTTTTCAGAACTATGTAGGTCTATTATTTTCAGTGGCTTTCCTCTTATGTGATCATTGCTATTAATTATTGTAAATTATGAACTTTCTATTAAACATCCCAGAGGTAGAGTTACAAGATAACTGCCTTGTACTTTTACAAATTGTTGCTGATTGCAGGATAATTTTAAACTTGATGGCTTCGGAAATGTTATAATATAATGCTTGTCGTCAAGTTGTTCCACGGCTTCCGTAGTCAGGATCAAGGATACAAATTGACATGAACTTTGTATCTGCTACGTCGTAATGAGACGTTCTATACAGTCGGGCTGTTTTCCATAGGGATTGTTAAACTTGTTATCACAGAGATAAAATCCGTTGACCTTCGGGCATTCAGCCTCTATGTACGTAAAATCTTTATTGTGAATTGCTAGGAATGGTTTAGGGGGAATAAGGATTTGGTTATTCTTATTCGGTACTGCGGATAGGTGATACCAGAAATAAAATTTGGGAAAGACAATCGGAAGATTAAAGATTAACACAATATTCCCATCATTATAATAATAACCTACTTTAATAACATCAAAATAGTCTCTAAAACTAATGTCTAAAAGTTCCTCTTTCTTGTAGAGGTTATTTAACTTATTTAAAATATCTTTTTGCGTATTTATAGATAACATTGAATGATGTGTACTTTGAGCATGAATGAAAGCTAACCAATTTTCTAATCGAAATAATTCGTCCGTTATAGCTTCAACTATTGACACTAGTTAAATTATTTATCAAATTTTCCAATTTTCTTTGATTAATTGTTAAGTTATTAATAACATCATTATTTTGAAATAACCATTTTTGGTTAAACTAATGTGATTGATAAATTCGTTAACAATTTTACTATTATTTTAATTGCAGTATCATACTATATAGCATCCGTATAGTCGAGATATCCGGAAATAGTCTTTATTATTGAACCTAAACCGTTAATAAGCCCTCTTTTAACACGACTAGTCTCAAAGGTTTTCAATTGCTGTGAAACTTTTTCTAATTTAGTTACAAGAAGTGTGAATTTGAAAAAGTAAATGGTTTTATTTCTTAAAATTGGACGAATATTATCGATTTGTTCCTGAAATGAGTTTAAACTATCACAAGGTTGCTAACAGGATCGTCATTCTGTAACAATTGAGCACTTATAGGTACTCTTTTGAGTCTAGATTTGGCTATTGGGCCTCGTTTCTTTTTCGTGTAAATGTGTAACGGTAAGTCAGCTAAAACTTTGTCACGAGTAAAGCGAAGGGCAACTTTTTGTCGGGATACTTTAGGGTTTCGTATGAATATTTGTTGGTTCCAAAAATTATTGATTAGTGACTTATGAATGCCAGTCCAGTCTGAAGGGATTCCGTTAGTATTAAATAATCGTGCTGCAGACTCTGTTACTTTATTTAAAATTCCATTTACGAGAGCAACATTTAATAAATCAGGGTTATTAATCATAAATTCTTGAACTAACTGGTCACATAATTTTATGAATCTAGGTAATACATTTGGGTTTCCATCGAATTCAGGCAATAAGCGTAAGGCTTGAAAAATGCTACCTAAATCAGCCATATTATATTTTCCTGAAGTTAATTTATCGTTATTATAAGACATTAAATTTCTATTCGCGTCTCGGAAGCGCGCTCTACTACTATACGTACTAAGCCTAGGGGTCTTCGATTGCCGCAGAAGGGAAATCTTAGAAGGAAAAATCTTATAAAATAGGGATAAGCAATCACTAGAAAGATTCTAATGTACTTACAGTTTTAATTTGGGTTTCTCTGGAGTATCAATGTTCGGATACGCCTCGCTGCGCCGCCTCGTAGATTCAGGATACTCGTGTTGAAACTTGATAGCTTCCCGGATGGACCGCAAGACGATAATCTTGATTTTAAGAATTTATAGTTTACGTTGCTCGCGACCCGGCCCGCGAGTATCCTACCGACTGCGCCAATTAAGTACGGTGGCAGCCGAGGATCCAAAAAAACCCAAAATTATAAAAATACTTTATTAAAAATTACAAACTACATTATAACTAAAATGACGACTGCTCGCCCGATATTAGAAAACAAGAGTGACAATTATATTTAAAATTAATTATAATGAAATACATTTATGTGAAGTGCAGATTCAGCTAAAGGATTGTTATAAAATTATAATTAAATAATACATTTGTATGAAGTGCAGATTTAGCTTTTTGATTGTTATAATTCCTGGATTCTGATACAATGGAATGTACATATTGCACCATCGCTTGCTAAGCGGTTCCCGCGATGCATGGGAATATAACAAATGTCTATTTAGCGATCCACGGTCTATGGGGATATAACACGTAGATATACAATACAAACTGTCAGAATGCTTTTGTTAGTTTTAATATTGTCTACTCAAGTAATTAGAAATAAACTTGCAACAGAATTTACTGATATGTAAAATAATAACATAAATATCCAAATATTAGTTGCAATACTAATATTGGTAAAGGTTTAATTAAACTGCAAAAGTTCAGCAAACTCGGTTTAATCGAAACTTTATGTTGGTTTTCTTTCTAAAGTAAAACCAAAAGTTAACCACTATATACAAAAGTATCTTATTGCTATTTCTTCGGATTCAAAGAGAAGCGTGCTGTACATATTAATTACCAGATAAACTTTTAGGGCAATAAATTACTTAATAATAAAAACTATCAAAAAAAAAATTAGGAACAAATAAAAAATGAGCACCAATCTGGTTACGACGTTACGATTTTTTGATTTCTGAAAAAAAATCCTCGTTTTCGATTTGATTTCAACAAATAGAGTAATTATATGTCGGCATGATCAAATCGTGATCTAAAGTTAATGTTACATTGCTAATCCGCTTTTAAATAAATAAAAAATAAACAGTTAGGTGAACCAATAGCAGAGTTTGAATATTAAAAGATATAACTATTGTGATACGTTTCTAGAAACTCAAATATTTTTTTTTAATAATAAAAAAAAGCATTACAAAATCCCTGGGGATGTTGGTGTTTCGTCATCCAGACCGGACTTATTCCTTTATTCGAAACATCTGAGGCGCGTGATACTTGTGGAGCTTACTGTTCCTTGAGAAACAAACATCCCAAGGGATCACACATTCAAGCTCAATAAGTATTACGAACTGACCAACGATCTGATCAGGAATAAATTTATAGTTAGTTTGTACGCGGTAAAAGTGGGAGCGAGAGGTATAACAGCAAAATCTCTGTATAGCCTACTTAAAGATCTTGGCCTTTCTAGAACAAGCATCGGTTCATTTCTAGAACGTACTTCAAAGGCGGCATTAGTAGGTTCTTTCCAAATTTGGTTAGGTAGGGAGAGGAGTGTGGAGGGTGAAGGTGAGCGTTTTTGCGCATAATAAAGGGGCCCCTTAAACCTACTCCTGGGTCGCAAGTCCCAGGCACTGCTTGCACTCCTCTCCTTGCAACGCGATGGGCCCGGCACCCGCACGGTGAATCCATGGATTGCTAAGAAGCTTCGTCTAAGAATAAGAGATAATTTGATACGTATAATAAAAAAAAACAAGAATCCTGCTTATACAAAATCAAGAGGTTTAGATTTATATCAAACGAAGACACCTACCGGAAAAAAAATACATATCAAATAGATTGACATACTTGGGAGATTGACCTAATTATCCGATAAACGTGCTAAGGTATACCAGGATCGGATATAACAGTAGAAAATACCTCAAACCTCAGATTTCCAAAGGGGCAATTAACGATTATCCTTATAAGGAAACCATTCAATCTTCTATGGAAATAGATCAACATGGTAAAAAAGCAAGAGTTCTCAAATTTAGGTTAGATGCCACAAAGTACCCTAAATACGACTTCAACACAGACAAAACAGGTTCAAAACAGCAGGTTATTAATGAAACTGTTTTTATTTATTTAGATTTAAAATAACATTGAAGGGACTAAGTACGAGAAATACAATTAAGATCGGTGGTATTTGTGAATTTGATAGGTGGTTGTGTGCGTTATAGCTAGGTAGATGTATTACATGTACTAAAACACGATTGTTTTTTTAATAAGTTGTGTTAAAATTATTTAGAATTTGTTTTTTAAATATTATATTTTATCCAACAAGCAATCACATGAGTTAATTATGTTTCACAAGAGTAATGTCCCCTTGCGAACATCATTAACTCATAATTAACATTAAAGGGTAATGTTTCCATTTGAAATAAAAACAGAAAAAACAAACACAGAAAAAATAAATAAAAAAAAACAATTAGAAAAGAAATGAATTTTGACTATAGGCTTTAAAACCAATTTTTTGTATATTTAATGAAACATAATACTGTTTAAAAATTCAAAATTTATTATTTTATTTTATTATATTCTATAATACTTAAAAAAAAAAACAAATTCTGCCTGGAAACCGATCATCTATCTATACATATAATAAAATTGTCAATGATCCATTTCTGTACATGGAAAATATTATAAAAAAAACATCATAGTGGGCCTTTATAAGAGGAAGAGAACCCAAAACAATGGTTTTTCAGTTTGTCTGTATGTCTGTAGGTCTGTATATTTGTGCACACCAATCTCAGAAACGGCTTAACCTATTTCAATGCGGTTTTCAGGAATATATTATCACAGTTGAATACTACTCGTACGAAGTCGCAGGCACAGCTAGTCTATACTATAAAACTCAATAACAACTTCTTTGAACCTTCCAACATTCAAAGTTGAAACGACCATTACAACGACGAACGTCGAAGACCTGTACAAATCCTCCGCAAACGTCACTAATATTATCCCAGCTGTGGTTACCCTTGAGTTACTGAACTCAGCTCAAACAGAGAGTCTACTATGATTCTACCTCATACTTCAGGAACTTGGATAAATTCGAAGCTATTCGGGAACATTGATTCACGTGAGTATAGTTAATAAATATATATTATAATTATTAATTATAACTTTGTTAACTTTAACTTATAATTATACCGAAAACTAAATATTTGTTACCGTGTTGTGGTTTTAAATGTTATTACGTATTCTCGCATGCACCAAGCATTACAACTACCCCTAAAATTACACTGTTTTAGAATACAGAAACCCTATAAAGTATAAACTATCAATTTAATAAGTATGGTAATTGATAATAGTTAAGTTAATGAATCTGCTGTACACAACTTCTCATTCAGTCAATAATATCTTAGTCGTAACAAACGTTCAAATTTTATCACAGATGCCACAATGCAATCAATTATCTCACATTAATACAATACTAACTAATTCTGATTGCATTAAGCCTTCATTCTATGCTCTACCTCGACATGACATAAATTTATCACAATTTCTTGCTTATAATAACTTTTATAATACAAATGAAAATCTCATAAAATATATTAAAACAAAGATAACTTGTGCTTTTTAGTACAATTCCTAAACTAATCACAATTACATGATGTAGCGTAGTGCTTATAAGTCTAAATCATATTTAAAACAACATACTATTCTTATGCGATCACATTTTCTTTGCAGTTTCATTAATTTATTTTTGAAAAAGTTGATGGGTAAATTATTTTAGTCTTTGATAAAATTATAACAACAACCTAATTGTGGTTGTAATTACTATATTAAGCATTTCCTAAGATTTTCACGAGTAATATATATTGAAATAAAACTATTCTTACTCGGAAGTAGTTAAATTTTAAATTTACACTGTAGTTGAACGTTTGCTTTGCAGCAATCGTGTTCACGATAAGATGAGATTTAGGGTGTAGTACAGTAAGTCAAATAATTATTCATCTACCTCCAACCGTTCCTAAGTTTCCGGGCGTATAGTTCAGGATGCACACAAAATTCACTAAAAGTATCGAGAGATCCCACTGTGTGGTTACAGACATGGGATTTTACATTGTACATTTACATTGTACATGATTAGGTGGCAGAAAGTCTTCAACCATCTTTTCTAGCAAAATTAAGATGTTTTTTTTTAAATTTCAATAGCCTCGCTAGGATTTTAAGTTTATCAAATCTTATATAATTATTGGGCTTGTTTATTGTATATTCACAGCCTGCTGACCTCGATGTAGACATATGCTTGATATCTAAGATGTGTTCCCTAACTCTTTTACCGATGCTTCTTTTTCGTTGAACCTATGTCTCAAGAAATTTCTTACTTTCCGTTGAGGTTTGCAAATAGTTCTTATAGAAATATTTTTTAAGATGTTGTCGATTCTATCAGTGACTCTATTCACATATGGTAGTAGGGCCGGTTGACACTCAACTGTGGGTGGCTTGTTGTGGCTTCTACGCCGCTGGTGAGGTACGGGCAGGTGGTTGTTGAACAAGGTATGCTTGACATGTCGGAGCTCGCCCTCTAGGTGTTTAGCGTCACAGATGTGATGTGTTATTTACCTTTTAGGTACATATTGGTTAAACCCACTAATATATACAGTATGCTTTAATGTGTTGTCAAGATTATTGACGATAAGAATATTCCTTAATATTCTAAAGCTAAAGTATTATTTGACTCTGATTCTACTGTAGACTGTATTTTATTACAAATGGAATTAAGGTGTTCTAGACATGCAGAAGTTTGATTCTTAGGTAGTAGTAGTAGGTAGTAGTATTGTATATAAGATATAAGGGACAAGACTATATAAAAAATATGATCATCAGCAATTTTGTATCAAGAAAAGGGGGTTAATTAAATGCTTAAAAGTCTATTCTACTAATCTGATAATTTAAGTGTGACGTTAAGGGCAAATGTTGAAGAGGGAGGGCTACAAATTTGTATAAAAACGTCATCTTGACATTGTTAAGCGTGGCTAAGGAAATAATTCAAGGATAATGAAAAATATATAATCTGACGATTTCCACAAAGCAAAATAACGAAATAAATTTCCATAACTTTAAATGTATACAACTGCGATATTGCGCCTTTACTCTTCTCTTCTTGTTTCTATTCCTCTCTCACTCTTTCTCTATATACTCTCTCAGTCCGTCTCTAATCTGGTTTCGATCAGGGTTGCCAACTTAGGGGTTTTCCCCCAAAATTTTGGAGGAAAAAAATGTTTAGGGGTTTTAATATTTCGTTTAATCTATACTTATAATAAATTTGTCACTGATCGATTTTTGTACAAGGAAAATAACTTTAAAAAAAGCCTTTAAAAGCAAGAAAACCTAAAACAAAGGGTTTTCATTTTGTCTGTTTCTCTGTATATTTGTATGTCTGTATATTTGTGCACATTAATTGTCAAAATGGCTAAACCAATTTAGATGCAATTTTCAGGAGTAAGAAGTAATAAATCTGTAGAGGAGTAGTCATTGAAAATATCACAAAATAAATAACCAAGATGTTAAGGTAGGTATAACTAACAGAATCCATTTCTAACATTTTTTTTTGTTTCATTGTTTGTCTTTTACTTGTACAAGCAACACGTAAAAAGTATACAGCCAAAGTAAATAACTGTTATACATCAAAGTTGAGCGATAGTCTGAATAACATTTACTTTTTCGCTTTCATTGCACACTTTTTACTCTATAAAAAGATATATGTAAAGTATTTAAAGTGTTCAAGAAGTATATTTATATGCATACAATACAATAAAACTATAACTAATCGTTGTCTGTACATATAAAATATTATCAAAAATTCAAAATGGGGGCGGGTGTATAAGCAGGAGAACCCAAAACAATGGTTTTTTATTTGGTCTGTTCATCTGTATGTTTCGATATGTCTGTATGTTTGTGCACGCTAATCTCAGAAACGGATTAGTCGATTTGGATGCAGTTTTCGGGAATACATTGTCATGGGCTTCACTTAACATTTTTTGTTAACAATCGGTTAACTCTTATTTTCGTACCATTGTTACTTACCAATGCTTAAAAATAAAAAAATATACATAAATAAACCAGAGAATACTCCTATAGGTACGCAAAAACTACTTGATTGAGTTCGATGAAACTTTGAAGGTTTATAGTTTTTACATATATTGGTAATAATAAACAAAGGGTACGTTTTATCGAAAACGAAAACTACGCGTACGAAGGCACAGACACAGCTAGTATTTAATAAAATCGTATCGTCAGTATTTTTTTAAAGTCGTTAATAAATAGGTCATAAGAATTAGACATCAAACATTTTTTTAAATTCTATTTATTCTTATTTCCATGCATCGCATTTTACCGGACGTTTTTAATAAATCAGGATGTATGACTTTCAAAAACCACGAAAAAAAAACATTGTCAGATTAGGCAAACCCCTCCAAAGAATCGTCAAGCAAGGCAAGTTTTATTATTTTATATTTTAAATATTTAATTTCTCTCAATCCTAAACATAATATGTATATGATTACAACATAAATTAAGTAACGTAGGCGAAAGCAGGTGTTGCGTAGTAATGGTTAAACAATGTTTAAATTTCTTATGAGGACCCGAGTGAAGGTTAATCAAGGGTCATCTTCTCAATCCTTTGTTATTTAACACCTTTGTGGACTACAACATGAAATATAATAACCATATATAGGCAGATATATGTCAACTTGAACTTGTTAATAACGGAAAAGTGCAAAAGTTTTCCACCATAAATCCCACTCCTTTTTCCATTCATTCTCATATTACAATTTATATTTTACTTTCCAGTTCGATTTTTAAACGTGTGTTTTAGTTTTTTAAACTATATTATTAATTGTTTGATTCACTTAATTTTACCAAATGAAAAATAAAAATAATAGATTCATAATCAGCATCACTCACATTTTGATAAACCCGAAGTTTTTATTCATACACTTCAAAATTTACTTTTAAAAACACTTTTAAAGAAATCACGGGCCACATATAAGCCATATAAATATAATTTTATCTCTTATCGGTTTTTTTTTAATTTTGGTATTTTGGTTTTTAGGGTTCCATATACAAAGGGTTAAAACGGAAGCCTGTTACTAAGACTTCGCTCTCCGTCCGACCATCGGTCCGTCTGTTTATCTCTCTGTCTGTTTCCAGAGTATGTCATGAACTGTGACATCTAGACAGTTAAAATATTTACAGATGATGTTTTTTTGTTGCCTCTATATAAAATAAATACTTAATGAAGTCTGCCAGACAACAAACGTGTTTTTTACTGTTTTATTAAAAATGGGTTTAAATGTTATGTAGGACTTAAAATAATTTGTTTACTATTGTTAGTAAATATAAAAACAGTAGTTATATTTTTTTATTTATTTTTGCCTAGCCTGTATCTTTCAATTTAGCAAAGGTCTCTCTAAGCTTTTCGAGAAGTCCTCGTTCCGCGTTTCCTCTCACCATCAGCGGTCAAAGGAGACTTGGTGGTCCCCCAGGAGTGTGCTCTCATTTTTCCTGTATCAAAATTAGCAGTAATAAATTACAGCACGGGAGGAAAAAGTGATTGACGTGTCAAAAGTATTAAAATGTTCATTGATTTTTATTTTCATATTTAGATTCTGTATTGTATTTTATTAAACTTAGATTTAGAATATTGATAAAAATTGGTTTAAATTTTTCTTGGTGTTAAATCATATTATTTTTATTGATAGAGCAATGAGTAGTTGCAGTAAGCTGATGTGAACTGATTCCTATTTTAAACATTTGCAAAAACCATTGTGGGTAAAGGCAATATCAATGTAAACCCTTCTCTGCATATAGTAATTAGTCTTAAAGCTCGTGAAATCTCTTTGAAAGTTTCAGCTTTCAAATTTCGTTTGGTGATTAGATGTACATTGTCCGTTGCTATTTAGTGCACACGCTAACTTAATTACTCCTCAGCTAGTATATATTTTCAATACATACTAGCTGACATATAATATAAATCCGTTGGGATTGCTTTGTCGTCTGAAAATTTCTCTGTACATTTATTTAATATTAAATTACTTTATGTATATTAATTAAATGCAATTATCTCATTTAGTATTTAAAAATACCATATTACTATAGTACTATTGTTTGTACTTTGTCTTTGTGCTTAATTTAAAAAGAACAAAGAAATATATCGAGCTGTCAACCAACGGATGTTGAATTCAATTTATTCAATCCCGGGGAGTATTTTATTTTACTTTTTATATAAATCATTTATATGAAAGTACCAACTATTCATTTTATAGCGAGTTACGACCATCCACACACTCTGGCACCGTTATTGACTCTCTTTACTTGACTAGTTGGAAGTAAAGCTGAAGACAAAAACATTGGCCTCATACAAAACCATTACTTTTACTTTACCTTACATATTTATAGAAAAAACAAGTATTTTGAAACTGTCCTATTTGCATCTAAAAGATAATTTGTACCCAGGTGCAACAATCCAAAAAGTAATTGCAACTCGAAAGGCCTCTGCAAAGGATTTGGAGCAAAAGTTAAAACTGGCTTTAGAAGAATTCAAATCTTCTAAAGATTTGTGCAAAAAGCAGGAATGAGAGGGCAGTGAATAGGAAATTAAAGATATTGTAAAAAAAAATACTAATCTTGAAGGTAAGCTCGCTGAACTCCATACCAATTATTTGGATATTGTGGCTCAGCGAGACCAGTTAAGAAATATAGTGACTGCATTTGACCAGTACAGCAATGAGCATGAGAGGGCATTAGATCGCATTTCAGAGCTCAAGTCTGATTTGGTGCAAGATAGGATAACTATTTCATAACTAAAAACCTGCAAATTGAATGTAGAAAGTCAGCATACTCATAGCTTATATGAGTAGCTGGTTGAATGCAACTCACAACCTACTCAATCAAATTTCAATGATGTTAATATTACTATAATTGATTTAACTAAAGATAAGTCAAGTATTGTGCACCCCATATAATTTTCAAGCCATAACAAATTAAAAAAGGATTATGAAAGTTAAGAAATTAATTAAAATTAAAAAAGTGAGTGTTTATAATACGAAAATGATTGAGAGTAGGTCAATGTATGAGCGAGACACCCAAAACTTTCATGAGGAAATCTCTCAATTAACTTCAGCATTGCATTCAATAAGTAAAAAATATGAATCTTCTCAGAATCAAATTAAGGAACATATTAAAGCTACAGGTAATTTAGTTGACCTATGTAGCTATAACTTAGAGCGGTTCCAGTCATTAACTAATAATTATGTTAATTGTAATTGTTTAAGTGAAAAATTAAAAGTCGTTTCTAAACTAAACTCTGAGGTGTTGGGTGATTCGGCTATACATACCGAAAGTAGTGATAAAAACATAAATATTATGGATAAGAATCAAATTAATAATAAGTCCTCTGTTGTGTTCAACCATAATTACTTATATAGACAAATTATTAAAATTACATAATAAAAATAATTGTAAATTTGTAATTTATACATTTCCATATTCATCTTCTTATTATATATATATATATATATATATATATATATATATATATATATATATATATATATATATATGTATATATATATATATATATATATATATATATATATATATATATATTTATATATATATATATTTATGTATATATATATAATTTAAATTTGACATTATTTAATCTGACATACCGTCATAGTGATGCATTCTTTTACTTTGATGTAAAAAAAAATATTTGTAATAGGTTTAGAATGACAAAATGTACAATATATCTGCCTCTATATTATAAAAAAAAAATATTTATTTATTTATTTATGTACCATCAAAAGTTACAAAATATGAACATATACAAAGAAAAAAAAACATGTACAAAGGATCAACTTATCTCTTTAAGAGATCTCTCCCAGTTATCCTCCAAAGCAGGATAAAAACATTATAAATATGCGGTCGGGCACGTAGATAGACAAAAATAATTTTAATGATATTTTTAATATATAAATCATACATACTACATAAAATATATACGTTATCTATAATAATAATAATAATAATAATAAGAAAAATAAGATAAATAATAAGAGATAATAATAATAATAATAATAATAATAATAATAATAATAATAATAATAATAATAATAATAATAATAATAATAATAATAATAAGATGTATAAATGTAAATAATAAGATTAAAATAAAATAAATAATAATAATAATAATTATAATTATAATAATAATAATTGTAAATACATATATTAATGTTACATATTTACATACAAATATACATACATAGATACATACATACATACATACTTCATCATATATTAATAAGAATTTAAGTTATTGAAGAGAGATAGTGCTCTTTAACTCTAGTTTGAAAGGTGCTAACACATGGATTTCCTTCAAAAATATGTTTTGGAAGAGAGTTCCAAAGGCGAGCTGCAACAATAGTAAAGGAGTTCGAATAGAAAGTGGTATTGTAAGAAGGTACTTCCAGAGAATTTAGTGAGACACACGAACGAAGAGGTCTCGTTCGTGGAATTGGAAGTTGAAAACGTTCACGTAAGTAGGAAGGAAAAGAAGTTCTAAAGATTTTAAAGATCAGGGATAGAATATTTACATTCCGGCGAAGACGAATAGGGAGCCACTTTAATTTTTTTCGGTATTCGGACACATGGTCGTATTTGCGCAATCCGTAGATAAAACGAACGCACAAATTTTGAAGTCGATCAAGCTTTTTAGGTAACTCCTCAGAGACATCTAAGTAGCAAACGTCGGCGTAATCAAGAATAGGAAGTAAAAGAGTATGTGTTAACATTATTTTTGTGCTTAGAGGAAGGAAATTCTGCAACCGCCTAAGTGAATGAAGAGAGTAGTGCGGCTTTCTGTTAACATCATTAACTTGCTCTGACCAAGAAAGATTACAATCGAGAATGATGCCAAGGTTTTTCGATTTGTCTGTAAATGGTATGGGAATAGTATCATAAAACAAAGTGGGTAAATTTACATTAATAATTTTATTGCGCAATTGTTTGCTACCAATGATCAACGCTTGTGATTTCAACGGATTCACAAGAAGACCGTATTCATCAGCCCACTGCTTAATCCTCTTGAGATTACTATTTAGTGCGTCTATAGTAGCGGCAATCATCTGCATAGATGTGGTAGTGACAAGAAATTACTTTTGAGATTTCGTTGATAAATAAAGAGAATAGAAGAGGAGATAACACGCCGCCTTGAGGAACACCGGCAGAGATAGCTGCCCAGTCAGAGTTTTCCTCATCGGTACAAATTCTCTGCCAGCGACCGCGAAGGTAGGAATTAAACCATTCGATTACTGGAGGTGAGATATTAAGAGAGCGTAATACACCAATCATTACATCGAAGTCAACTGAGTTGAAGGCGTTGCTAAAATCAAGTAATATAAGAATTGTAACTTTTTTAGTGTCTCTAGCAAAACGTATATCCTCAGTCACTTTAAGTAAAGCAGTTGTGGTGCTATGGAAAGGACGGAAACCAGATTGGAAAGGATTAAGGAGATTATTTAACGAAAGAAAAGACGTGAGCTGTTTATAAACAGCGTTTTCAATTAGTTTAGATAAAATAGGTAAAATTGAGATAGGACGAAATTGTGAAAAGGAAGTAGGATTAGCGGATTTGGGCAATGGAATGACATGAGCCAATTTCCAAGCATGAGGATAAGATTTGGTTATAAGGGAGAAATTTACAATGTGTGTAATTAAAGGGACCAAAATGTCTAGTATAGGAATAAGCATATCGCAACTAATATTATCGCTTCCAACTGCTTTAGTTGATATGGCCAGAATACCCCTCTTAATATCAGTCTCCGTAATGTCCAGCTGGTCTAGCCAAGTTGCCTTTCTACAATTGTTATCGCTTTAGAAAAGTTTGAAAATGTATGGGCAATAGATATCGCTATCGTTTTGACAATAACATTGTAGAAAAGTGTTAGCCATGTCTCATTTTTGACAGACGCTAACGAAACGATATCTATTTTACTGATTATTTTTGTATGGCTAGATGCAAAGCGCTTTCTAGAATTGATATCGCTAAGTCGATGACAATTATAAAAATCGCTTCGATTGTCAACGTATGTAATATGGCTAGGCCGGCTGGAAGCAAAAAATATAACAGATAGGTGGAGTGACAGATGCCAATTTTTGAAAAGTTAAAAGTTTGAGAGAGTTATTTATGTTGAAAGTAGGACAGCAAAAGTAAGAATTAATTGAGTTTAGGTTCATTTGATTATTAATTTTAACAGACGGCTTGCCCACACCTAGTGATTTAAAAAATCTCCATTTTTGAGATGGAGAGAAATATTCAAGGGAAGATAAAATGTAACGGCGCTTTGCGTCCCTACACATCCTATTGCAGAGATTACGCAGCTTTTTATAAACAGCTATACTATCGTCGCTAGGATTTTTTTTGCAATATTTTTTTGCTTTGTTGCGCTTGAGCATAGCTTTCCTGATCAACGGACTAAGCCAAGGCGCAGGAAAATGTTTAACCCTTACAGGTTTCAGTGGTGCATGTGAATCAAATAAAGCAGTAAGGGTTGAGTTAAAAGAAATAACCTTGTCGTCTAAAGTAGCAGCATTGTAAACAGAAGACCAATCACAAGTAAGTGCGTCTTGGTTTAGAGCTTCGAGATTTATTCGTTTAAGGTTACGGCGCAGAATTACCTTTTTTAAACTTTTTGGGACAGTCAAATTATATTGTAGGAAGAGGAGATCGTGGTAAGAAAAAGGAGAATCGAGTTGACCGAATTTAAGTACATTCTCTGATTTGGAAACTAAAATAATATCTAACAGTGATGCATCATATATTGGGGAAAAATGAGTTGCCTGAAGAGATAGGATAGACATATCATAAAAGGAAATAATAGATTTTAATTTTCTAGATCTGTAGTCATTTTTTATGAGACATGTATTTAGGTCACCCATAATTATAAAATGTTCAAAAATGGGAGAAAAGTTGTTTAGGGAACGGTGTTTGGAGACTGGCTTACGACGCTGAACGAAATGGAGTTTTTGAGGTAAATACCTACTCCACCTCCTCTTTTATTAGGACGATCATTACGTATCAGCGTAAAGCCAGGAAGAGAATAGAGAGTGGAAGAAAGGGAAGGTTTTAACCAGGTCTCTGAGACCAATATTCCATCTACTGCGACGTTACTAAAAGATGCCAGAAGGTCGGGAAAGTGTGCCGGAATGCTTTGTGCATTTATATGAATGAAATTTAGACATTTCTTACTATTAAGAAAAATTGATTGAAGTTTGTAATCTAAAGGAGACAAAGAGTCATCGTCTAGTGATGAATTACTGTTAGCGCTAAGAAAATCATTCGAGGAAGAGCATGAAAAGTAGTCATTGTCTACGGTGTTTAAAATAGATGAATTATACATATCTTTATATGAATCTTAATATAAAATAAATATACTACAATATATTAAATAAGGTATACTAATAACAATAAAGATCACTTAGTATATAACATAAACTTATCCTACAATACCAGGCTTAAAAAAATGACAAATACCATTAAGTCGAAAAACATAAAAAAAAAATCAAAGAGAAAATAATATAAAACAAAGTAAAAAAAAAGACATAATTAAAACTGAGTAAAAACGAATTGTACTGGATTTTAAAAAGTAAAAATAACATAATTAAAACATAGTAAAATAGATTCTAATGAAAATTTAAATGTTAAAAACATTGAATATCTTAAATTGACATTCAATGTTAAAAACATTGAATATCTCAAAGGTTATAAAACAATGAATATACAGCTTAACTATAAATACAAATAATTAATTAAAGTAGAAAAGGAAACTTCATTATCTATGTGCTGTATAGTTTTAAATCTATGCCTGTGGCGAAGTTTATAAGAACTTGATGTTGACAGATGAAACATAAATGACATGTGACAAATGAAGGGAATTTGATAAAATAATAACATCTTACAATAAAACTAAAATAAGTACTTATTAAAAAAAAAACTAATATGAAAACTATGACTAGATTCTTTCAGTATTATTGTTGAAATATATGAATAAGTAAGAAGTTTCTTCACACAGACAGCTACAGAAAAACAAACTCTTTGAAACTTAATGGATGAACAAATGTTGAACTGAGAAATAAATATTATTTACCAGAGTTTATAATAATTCGACGGGAACGTGATGATTTAAGATCTTGTGATAATGGTTGTAATTGTGGAAAACTCTTGACCAGTGGCTGAAGTTCAGTTAAAGAAGTAAGCTTCTTTCTAGTGTTGTCGGGCAAAGCCATGACAATAACACCATCAGAAGTCCAACAGCTCTTCATACTGAAGTGTTTTCTAGCTTCCACGAATGCCTCTTGTCTGGGCTTTGTAAGGAACTCAGAAACAGTGATACCTGAGCCTTTTAAGGTTGTTTTAGCATTCCAAACAAGATTTTTTAGTTTCATGCTAGTAAAGCGTACCAATACTGGTCTTGGATTAAGTTTTTTAACACCAAGACGATGACAGGTATCAATACAAGAATCACCCAGAGTAGACAACTTCATCTGATTGTGCAGAATGTCATTAATCTTTTGAAAGTTATCATATCCATCCTCCGGCAAGCCATGAAAGAGCAAAACTTTACGACGAGAAAACATCTCGTGGCTATCAAACCCAGTTGACAACAGTTGTAATTGTTGCCGTATCATGGTGAGGGTCTTCCACATCAACTCCTTGAAGATTTTGAAATCGGAAACCAGTGCTTCCAAATTTCCATGACCAGATGTAGATGCCTTTGGAAGTTGAGGTTGGGATTGTGCCAGTGCAGTGTCAAATTCATGCGTTTCTCAAAAAGTGCTACTATCTCCTTTATGTTCTTATTAATTTCCGTGTGTAAATCCATTATACTCAACAATAGAAAATATATTTGCCAGGTAATGTAGGAAACTTTTCTAATATATTTTTATATCATTTACTACTACTAAGATAAAAATTATAACAAATATTAAATAAAATATAGAGAGCAAAAACTTTTGTTGTTAATTAGAAGACAACCCGCAAAAAAAAACTGCTACTTTAGTAGCATTTAATTTTAAAAACTTCGTTATAATGGATATAACGAAAAATAAATGTATTATAAAGAATATATAACTGACAGAACATAAGCGTTCCACTTTAAACTAAATATAAGACAAAGCCTAAGCTGTTTAATATTGTCCAAGGCAAAGGCAAACAAGGCTTAGGTGGCAAGGAATTGGAAGTGGAACTCTTTATTCAAAAATTTGACGTAAGTTTATTATGCATTACAGAGCACTGGTTATCAAAGAATAATAATATTATAGATGTACTAAATTATAAATTGTCAAGTTCGTTCCGTACAGAGAAAGCTATTCGCGGTAGCTCACTTATCTTAGCTCGTAACGATGTAGTGTTAAAGTCGCGATCAGACATAGTGGCGCTCTCTGTCGAGCGAATTATTGAACTATCCTGCATTGAGCTCAATGAACATATTATTTTATGCGTGTACCGACCCCCTTCTAGTGAATTTGATGAATTTGAAAATAAAATGGAGAATATTTTAACTAAGCTCTGTCATAAAAACAAGTCCGTGATGGTGTGCGGTGACTTCAATGTAGATATATTACAAGAAACTTTGTTTAGTGTACGTTTATTAAATTTGTTTAAATCTTTTAACGAAATTCTTTAACAGTCACGCGTAATTTAAATTCTTCACCATGTGATGCGAACGTTGAATTAATAAATAACGTAAGAGCCAGTAATAAATGTTTTGTTTTTAAACCTGTTACATCATATGAAATCGTTAAAACTTTTATAAATCTAAATGTAAAAAAACCGGTGATCTTTGGGGTATGTCATTAAAATTACTAATAAGTATTATAAATGATATTGCTCCACAATTATCCTTAATGTTTAACAAATGTATTGAAACTGGTACATTCCAGATTAATGGAAAAATAGTAAAGTAGTTCCCTTGTTCAAAAGTGACGATATACGGAAACTATAGACTTATCTCTATTTTACCTACTTTAAGTAAAATCTTCGAAAAAATTATTCTAAACCAAATGTCAGAATTTGTTTATAGCAATAAAATCATGCATAGTGAACAATATGGTTTCACCAAAGGCAAATCAACAACTGATGCGGTTGCCGCCCTCCTTAAACACATTTACGACGCATGGGAAAAGTCACAGAATGCAATCGGATTGTTTTGTGGTTTATCTAAAGCCTTTGATTGCGTGGACCATCAAACATTACTATGCAAATTTAATCATTATGGTGTGCGTAGTGCCTTGCGCTTGATATTATTGCTTCTTACTTGAATCAAAGAGTTCAGACCGTTGATGTAAATAATTATAAATCGGTTATATCTCACCTAAAAATGGGTGTTCCACAAGGATTTATTTTAGGCCCTTTCTTATTTTTACTCTATATTAATGATTTGCCCTTTTACGAAAAAGGACTATGTGACATTGTACTTTTTGCTAATGATACCTCGCTTATTTTTAAAGTTGGTCGTAATCAAGCTAATTTTGACAAAGTTATCTGTGCATTGTCACATATTCTTCATTGTTTCGAAATTAATAATTTGGTATTAAACACTAAGAAAACTAAATACATGAAATAACACTTCCGAATGTAAAAAGAAAAAAATGTAGTTTATTCCTTAACAATGAAGTGTTAGAACTGACTGACTCGACAACTTTCTCAGGTTTAACTTTAGATAGAAAGCTCCATTGGAACCCCCATCTCTCGACACTAACAAGCAGACTTAGCTCAGCCGTCTTTGCAATTAAAAAAGTAAGACAATTAAAAGACGTTAATACGGCTCGACTCGTTAATTTTAGTTATTTTCATAGTATTTTGCCTTACGGTATTTTACTATGGAGCAGCGCTGCCAAAATTAATTCTATATTTAATTTTACAAAAACAAGCTATACGGGCTCTTTGTAACTTAAAAGCTAGAGACTCCCTGGGAGATGTTTTTAAGGAAATCGGTATTCTTACGGTCGCTTCTCAATAAATTTTTAATAACTTACTATATATACGCCAAAATTCGAATGACTATAAAAAACAGGGACAGATATACGATCAATACAAGAAATAAATATAGGCTCGTGATGCCTTAATTTCGTCTCCAATAAGTTAAGAAATCCTTCATGGGCTTGAGTATACGCATATATAATAAATTTCCACAAGATATCTTAGATCTTCCTTTTCTTCTTTTTAAATTTAACCTTACTATTACATTCAAGAGTTTTTGGTTGGTCGAAATGTGTGGAACTTGGGTCATTGACTCATTTTCAGGGTTGATGTTATAATGTATAAGTCAAACATGGGTAAATTATATTTAAAAAGACCAAAGGTTGAGTTTTTGGTCAGATCTTCTCAGCAGAACAGCATTCCGAGCTGGTGGTAGCTGACTCACTGACTATACTGACCATTGTAATGTAATTTACGATTCAAAAGTGCGTGTAAATGCCTACTTGAATAAGGATATTTTGAATTTGAATTTGAATTTACTATAACCATGATGCAAAATAATAAGGAATGATATACAGACGAACGATTGGTCTCCTGCATTTTATGGTAGTCTTAGTACCGGTGATGAGTTGAAGCTAAAATACAAATTATTTTTACATATATCGTACCGGTCAATTTATAGAGGGCTTTAAGCCGAGAAAAATCTACCAGTTTCATGAGAAACAAGAAACCTGCTTTGAACGACTGGACATTTTCTTACTATCGTTTGCTTACTATCGATTTTTATATATGAGATGACTTAAAATCCAATATTTTTTAAAATTGTAAGGAAAAACCCAAAAATTTATTTATTTGTAATCGAGCGAAGAAGAGGCTGCATATAAAGTCACTGATAGATGGCACTGATAGATGGCAGTTTTTATAAAGGGAAGCATATTCTTCTTCAAAACTCTAATGATATTAAAAAATACCAAAATCTTTCAACCTGTGTTTTAGAAAGTATGGCTTATACAAGAAAAAATACTAATATCACCCACGTAAAACAATCTCAATGGATTCAAATATACGGGGCATATCATAAAACGATTACCCCTTAAATAACTTAAATTAAAATGTTAATAAATTTACGTTTTAGTGCTATATACTCTTATAAAATTTATTTTTAATATGAATATTTGTTCTATTGAAATCACTTTAGTCTTTAGAGCGTACCTAATAAGGAGCAATAACCATACAAAGAGAACATTTGCTACTTCACAATAATTCACTTGAGAATGCAATATAGCGAACACGGAATACTTTTTCAATATAACCAGAATATGATAGAAAAGAATTTTATGTCCACATTCATACTTTATTGTTAAAATTCCTAGAACCATATAACCAGTTGGGCAATAATATTATAAATATGCGAAAATGTATTGTTTTTGAAGAATATCAATACTTACATTTACAGGTATGGGCCACTTAAAATTATTATTTTCACTAAACAAAAACTTTTTATGAAATTTAACTAGTTTTTTTATCTTTCAAAAACTTTTCAATAAGCCTTTAAACCTAACTCCTAAGAAAAGAAATAAAACACAAAACCAGTCAAAATTATAAAGCATTTTTTTTTTATTTTATAAATAATTTACTAACACCATCTAGTAAACTATTATCTGGCTACATTCGTGTAGGCTAGGCTACATATTGTTATCATTGTAAACTCACTTGCATGAATGTATAGCTTCACACTATGTTGCTCCATTGTTATACATTTCAATTATTTATATTGTTTCTTTTATAATTGCTCGTTCCTTAGTCGTGGATTTCAGATGCAGTAATTACATATTATAACCTGCACTGTAACTCCAGTATACTAATAGTAAAAATCGAATGATGGTGTTACAAGTTTGACCTCCAAGATATTGACGTTTTATTCGTTCGGGGGAGAGGTTCTTATGCAATAATTAGCTGTTTGCGGCCAAACGCGTGGACGGATTTGAATGTCGTTTTTTTTAATCGAAAGCTATGTTCGTCGAAATGGTTTTTATTTATGTTTGATTGAAATAGAAATAATCGTCTCCAAGATATTGACGTTTTATTCGTGCGGGGGAGAGGTTCTTATGCAATAATTAGCTGTTCCTAGCGGCTTCGCCCGCTCTATATAGGAAAAAAAGCCTTGTTATGAAGACCAAAAGGGTTTTCACACTTACTTACTGAGTTAAAGTACTTTATTAGGGATAGCTGTTGCCCGACTGTAAAAATATATTTATATGGCTTACGATCGTAGTTATAAAAAATCACGGGCAACAGCTTGTGATAATATAAATCCCTTCATCATAGTGTTATTAGTGATTGTAAATAATTTTCACTCTAAATGTTTATATTTATTAATATTCGTATATATGATACCTACCTATCTACCTACCCATATGAAAAAGTCTTGAATCATGTTACTTAACACATTTATAATTTATTACATTGCCGATACTTTCACGTGGATCCTTATTTTATTAAATATAATATATATATTTCTCATATTAAATATAACCTTTGTACCTAAAAGATTTTTTAAAAATCGGTTTCGTAGTTTCGGATCATCTTAACCAAGCAACCAAATAACACTTTTTACTAACATCCACAATTCGCTATATTCTAGATTCGTTATTGTTATTTACAAATATCACAATGCTTAGTATATACTAAAAAATCAAATGGCTTTTAAGTCAATACAAGGAGTTCAAGAAGTAATAATATGGTTATTCCAATGCAACAGTCTAGGAGAAAAACTAATATATTAAAAATATTATTGAAGTGAAATTTCTTTATCGGGGTTGGAAAAAAATTTTGTGTTAACATTTTTTCGTTACGGTGACATTTTTCCGTTACGCGCCAGCTTTTTTCGTATAGCTTCATCTCTTTTACACCATGTTGCTATGGAAATACTAAATAATCAAAATGACAAGTATGTGGATTACAAAACACAATTTACATTAACCAAAAATAAAATTATCGGATTAGAGTTTTATAATTAAATAATGAATTGTGATTATATACTGGACAATACGATTTTATGGACTTGCTATTGAAACTAATAAATAAATTAAGATTATAACATGAAGAAGAAATTATGAAATATATTTATAATATTTTTAAAATACATTGATTGTCTGAAATAGAAGAAGTAAGAATGAAAAGAAATAAGAGTTTTGGCTGAGAAATGGAGCATTGGGGTCCTGATCTTTACAAGGTCTATTTTGCTATACCTAGGACGAACAAAAACTCGAAACAGCAGAAACAATTATGAAGAATAATTTTATTTGTGATATAGTGATGATCCAACGTGTTAAGAAGTCTAAAGTTATTATTTTTAAAGTGAATTGTGTACATTTGTCTGTTTTTTTATGATACTTATGTGTTTCTTTTATGAGAATATTATACTTCAGAAACAGTCGATTTACTTCTTACGTTTGAATTAATTAATATTAACAAAAATTATAACGTTTTTCTGTTACGCGCCATCTTTATTTCTAAGTCACATTTTTCCGTTACGCGCCATATTTTTGATCGACGGATGGGAGAAATTTTATAGCAATGTCAAAAAATTGTAACGTTTTTCTGTTACGCTCCATCTTTATTTTTGCCTAAACTTTATGTAATTTAACTTAATTAGCCATTCCTGTAAAGTTGTAATTAGTGAATCATTTTTCAAAAAATTATGTCATAAAGAAGTTTCACTTCTTACATGTGTACACTAATACACACACATACCTATTTTTTTTGGTGTTGATTGTTTGATGATGAAATAACAGTGGATAAACGGGGAGGTGACTAATCTTCACTGCATCAGATATTAACAACATTAAGATTTCGAGTTCGCCATCGAGTATGATATACATCATTTTTTTATACAATTTTGGAAATAGAAATGTAAATATACCAGAACTTATATATTTCATATACAAGGTGATGCTGCAACCATTCATAGGTTATTTTATCAGTGTTACTGGAATATTCAGGCGACTTGTTAAATCAATATTGTCAAAAATATTAACACATAACAGAATGCCTAAAGTGCAAGGTTCTCGTGGCCAGTTTTATAGACATTGTAAAGGATATAGTATTTGAATGTTTACGTAGCCTTAGCAGAGGTGTAAAATATACTCACCAGAACAAATCATTTCACTCAACCATGAAAAAAGTAGAAGACAACTAAGGATAGAACTTAGTTGCTAAGGCAAGAGAGATACAAATGTATTTTTATTATAACAACAAAAATTTACTTGTCTATACCGACAGGGTTCAGAACTTCCTTTCCTTTATAGCAATATAATAATTGTAATTGAAATAAATATATGAGATATTAAACTATCTGTTTTTTATTTCTTACTATAAAATTACAATAAATCTGAAAACGAAATTCTCGTATTGTAGCATAATACGAGAAGGTACTAAACAAAACACCAAAGTAAATGTTAGTAGAATGTTTTAATTAAATGTACTTCTCAAAAATGTATATATAATGATATTACAAAATGAAACTTAATTATAATGAAATTTCATTAAATTACAACATTACGCTTAAAAAAAGTTTATAATATCTCCTCCACTCCTTGAGTCCACGGCTTTAGTTTCTCCTTATTTGTGTTTGTATTTAAATTATTATTTTCTTTAATTAGAAGAAATTAAACCTGGAAAGAAATGGAGGGTAAGTATAAAGATCAGATATAAAGATTTAAAAAAGTAGTGTTATAAGTTTTAGTAGACAATTCTTCTTTATTTTTATGAACCTCATATGTATTTAAAAAGTAATTTTGCTTTTTATAAGCAGAATTATGCAAATTTTTAGACATTATAATTTAAAGGCAGGCAATAAAATATTTTGTTAACATTGTGCAATATGTTAACTATAGTAGATATCAGGCCCATATAAAATATGGAAGATAAAGAAATATCTCTAGAAGAGACTTGTCGAAATCTCAGATAACATTATTTTATTGGTGTATTTAAAAACTTGTAACTTATACTGAACATAGGAATTTGTTCGTTATAATTTATAATGTAAGTACTACAAATTTGATTGACACAATTAGAATAATTACTTGAACACAGAATTTAACTAGTTTAATAAAATGCCTCGTTAATCACGAGGGTTTATAAATACTGCTTCTAATAAAGCTTTATTAGAATAAAACAGTTTCTAAAATATGTAAATTGTGTTTGTTTCGGTAAGAAAAATTATCACACTGCTAGTCCTGAAACCTCGGCTGTTAGTTCGCTATATTCTTCAGTAACAACGATTAACGATGCAGTATATTTTGATACTAGACAGTAGAGTAAGAATTTGAAAACTTTGAAAAGAGAAAACTTAGAATTGTGGACAATGATAAAAAAAACTTAAATAATTTATTTTTATTTATTTATTTCATGTACCACTATTAATTATAAGAAATACAATATTAACAAAGACGTACACAAAGGATGACCGTATCTCTTCAAAAAGATCTCTTCCAGCTACCCAAGAGTGTCGGAGACGAGGTTATAGAGGGCAGAGATAGGTACATACACCTTAAATATTATAAATATATACACATAAACATTAAAAATAGTAAATATAATATATACATTTATATCTATACTAGCGAACCCAGCCCGCTTCGCTGGGCTAACCCTTACTGTACCTGGTGGCGAGTTACATCAATGGACATAGCATATTCGTTTTCTTCGAGGAAAAATACATGGTCATACCAATTTTTATGACAATCGGTTGAACGGGGCGGAAGTCGAAATTTGACAGCGCCGCCTGGTGGCGAGTTACATCAATGGACATAGCATATTCGTTTTCTTCGAGGAAACATACATGGTCATACCGACTTTTATGACAATCGGTTGAACGGGGCGGAAGTCTATATTTGACAGCGCCGCCTGGCGGCAAGTTACATCAATGGGCATACCATATAAACCTTCTCCGTGGAAAAATACATATACATGCCAATTTTCATAATCATCGGTCCAATAGTTTCTGAGTTCATCGATTTCATATATACAAACATCCTTCTATATATATATAAGATAAATACAAAAACACATATGTATTATATAAGGGCCACGTCCAATTGTATTGTTTCACAGATTTTACTATTCACACTTCACTTTTATATACTTGTATTTAACCCTTCCTTGGTACTATACAGCAGCGTCTGTCCCGAATATCGTCCTAACCGCAGTTTATATACCCTTCTTTATTAACTCCCTCTTCACATAAACAATAATCATAGTCAAATCATCTACTTTAAACGTGGAAAAATAACAACTACTCATAAAAGAACTATTGTAAGTATCGGTAAAAGCGGTATTATATACTGAATTTAATTATGAAGTCTTAATGGTTCCCACTTTTCTAGCATATTCAAGTATTTACTAATTAAGCAAATGTCCCTCCTCACATAAATAATAATCTTAGTCAAATAAACTACTTTAAGCACACGAAAATAACCAATACTTGACATAACAATTCTAGATATTACCATTTAAGTTAATTTAACGATTTAAATAATTTTACACCTTATTGGTTCTTCTTATTACAGTTAAATTAGTAATTCATTTATTTATATATATTTTTTTTTTATTTTTTTTATATGATCTAGGGCAATGCTTGACTACATTCCACCTGATGGTAAGTGGAATGTAGTCTTAGGTGGTAAGGCGCATTACCCTAGCAACCTATTCACTCTTCGCTTGAAGACACCCACATTGTATTCAGCCGGAAATACCGACGCAGGCAAGCTGTTCCAATCCTTTGCTGTACGCAGTAAAAATGAGGAAACAAGGCGCTTCGTTCGGATAGGTGGAATGTCCACAACAAAAGGATGAAAACCTGCCGTGCGTCGGGACGTCCGGTGATGGAAGGGGGACGGGGGAATTAAATTGTGTAATTCCAGCGCACACTCACCAAAATGTATCCTATAGAATACTGAGAGGCTAGCAATTCTACGCCTGTGCTCAAGGCTTTGGAGGTCGGCTCCGACCAATTCAGGATCGCCTATAAGCCTCTTTGCTCGCCTCTCAATTGAGTCCAGAACCGCAAGATGAGACTTTGCGGCACCAGCAAATATGTGACCACAGTACTCTACACACGACCGGATCTGTGCTTTGTATAAAACAAGAAGCTGTCCCGGTGTAAAGTACTGCCGAACCTTCGCCAGAACGGCAAGCTTTGCTGCTGCTGCTCTTGCTCTGGACTCAATGAACCGACCAAAGTTGAGGTTCGAGGAAATCTCTAAGCCTAACAACTGAAGCCGGTCACTGTATTCCAAGGATACATTCTGGAAAGTAGGAGCCAAGGTGAAAGGGCTCCTTTTGGCGGTGAATAGACACGTCTGCGTTTTGGTGACGTTGAACTTGACAAGATTGGCATTGCTCCATGCGGAGACTGCCTGAAGTTTGTCATTCAAACGTTGCACCATAGCTTCTCTTTCAGACTGAACTTGATCTCGACTAGCCCGAGTACTCGGCAGATATCTTTCTACAACTGTGCTGTCGTCTGCATACCCATAGATACCGGGCTTCAACAGATCATTAATGTGCAGCAGAAACAGAGTTGCAGAAAGAACGGACCCCTGAGGCACTCCGGCATTTATTGTCAAGGGTTCCGAGGAACACCCGTCGACAACTACTCGGAGAGATCTGTGGCTCAGAAAGTCCGTTACCCAGCCGATCAGACCAGGAGATATACCATACGCTGAAAGCTTGCTTATAAGGCTCGCATGCCAGACCCTGTCAAATGCCCTCGAGACGTCCAGAGAGACGGCGACCGCTTCTCCGTTCTTCTCGATGGCCTCGCCTAAAATGTGAGTAGCATACACTAGGAGGTCCCCAGTAGACCTATTACGGCGAAACCCGTACTGTCGGTCACTGAAGAGATCGTTACCTTCTAGGTATGCTAGTAGGCGCGAGTTCAATACACGCTCCATAATCTTGCAGAGTATGGAGGTGATTGAAATCGGTCTGTAATTGACAGGGTCGGCACGGCTGCCTTTTTTGGGCACGGGTTGCACATTAGCAAGCTTCCAGGATTTCGGCACTATTCCAGTCATGAAAGAGAGACGATACAGACGTGTCAGTACAAGAGACAACTCAGCTGCGCAAGTCTTGAGCAGAATGGCTGGTATACCTGATGGTATACCAGGACCACTGGCTTTATTCACATCTAAACGACACAATGTTCTCCATACCTCTTTGTTAGTGATGCGGATTTCAGGCATCGAAACACCGCAGTGAGGAAGATGTGCTGGAGAAGCATTGCCAGTGTCTAGATGCGAATTATCAGCAAACAGAGAAGCAAGTACGTTCGCTTTCTCTGTTGCTGTGTGGGCCAGGGATCCATCCGGCTTCAGCAGAGCAGGCAGTGAGGGTTGGTAGAAATTCGACTCGATCGCTTTCGCAAGAGACCAGAAACCTCGACTGCCAGTTGGTCTGACAGAGAGCTTTTCGCCATTCTTAGCGATTCGATCGAGACGAGCCTTCCGCAATGCCTTTTTGTAGGACTTGGCAGCTTGGTTAAAGGCTCTCTTCTTCGAACTTTCCGGAGTTTTGCGGCTTCGAGCATCAGCCCAAATGAGATATGCCGAATGTTTTCGGTCTTGAGCATGACCACATTCGTACGTCAGCACATGGGTACGTCAGCAAAAGGAATAAAATACTCCATTGCCTGATGCACCACATCGGTTATAGCATCCGCGCAACTCGACGAATCCAAAGAAGAGAAGCAGACCTGCCGCCAAGGATAAGACGCAAGGATAAGACGCAAAAAAGTGCCGCATCTCATCCCAATCTGCTGACTTGTATTTCCATACTCGCCTAACACCATGAGGTTCGAAAGCTGGTGGGGAATATGTAAACACAGATTTCACCAGACAGTGATCGGAGGTTCCCAAGGGAGAGGTAACCTCTACCCGATACCTGTCCGGATCAGTTGTCAGCAGAAGGTCCAGGCAATTGGCTGTATGGCCTACCACATCTGGTACCCTTGTCGCTTGCTTCACCAGCTGAAAGAGGTCCAAGGACAACGCAAAGTTCCGCGCTTCTCTTCCAGCATGGTCGGTCTTCTGGTACGGGAACAGCCAGTCCTGATGACAGGCATTAAAATCCCTCAGAAAGACGAGCTGCGCTGAAGGGAACTGATGCAGAGCCATATCAGCAGCCTCACCGAGATACTCGAATAATCTAGTTGTCTCCTGGTCACCGCTGTGCGAACGGTAAACACAGGAATACAGGATTTTTTCGTTTCCTGTGTCTACTAAAACCCATAAAGAAGAAAAAGTGGGGTCTTCAAGGTGACGGAGACGCTGGATACAGAGGTCGTTCCGCGCATACACGCAGACTCCGGCACGTGAGTTGTGCTCTAACGTGTATCCGGGATAATCCAGGTGCGCAGCGCTTAAGGGACATTGTATCTGCGTCTCCGTCAAAAAGAACAGGTGCGGTTGTTCTGTCTCCAGGTGGTGATGGACAGGTAAGATATTAGAGTGCAAACCCCTAATATTACTGAGGTGCACTTTAAATGAGGAGGAGTGCAACCGCTGTACAAACTTTTTCCTTTTTTGGTTTTTCTTCATGATAAAAATAAATAAAAGTGAATAGGGATGGGAAATGGCAGTTGAACGAGGCGGTACGTATCAAACCCGACTTCGTAATTGGTGATGTCTTGCCGCTGAGAGGCTAGCCTGGAGACTGCGGGGACGCCCGAACCCCCCCAGGGATCGCCATCGGGCCTCCTCGCCTGGTAATATCTAGAATTGTTATGTCAAGTATTGGTTATTTTCGTGTGCTTAAAGTAGTTTATTTGACTAAGATTATTATTTATGTGAGGAGGGACATTTGCTTAATTAGTAAATACTTGAATATGCTAGAAAAGTGGGAACCATTAAGACTTCATAATTAAATTCAGTATTTAATACCGCTTTTACCGATACTTACAATTGTTCTTTTACGAGTAGTTGTTATTTTTCCACGTTTAAATGACGTGAAATATAATTTATCATTCTTAAATGATTTTTTTCTAATACACATACAGTTCATGACAGCGAGTGTATTATGCAAGGATAACGAGTACAATAGTACAAAAGCAGTATGTTAAATGAGTTCCGCTACGTACGACGTTCGTACGATCTACATTATTTTTTTAACAATCTATTCTACGTAGTTGCTGTTTAACTTAATGCCAAAAGCTTTAATACTGATTTTTTTAAAGGGATATTATTTTACTTAGTTGAAGTTTAGATATACAAAAATATACATAGACTATAAATAGAAACTGTCACTTCTTTAAAAACTGCAAAAACTTTAACATTTTAATTTGTTTATATCTTAATTTAATATTGAATTTGGAATCAAACATATGGCATTCTATTCATTTATTTAAAGATTAACAAAAACATCAAAAATAAAATATTACATTACTGTTGCTATTTTAATTATAGTCCTACAACACTAGAAGCTTTACATTATTGATCTGGAATCTGAGATTGCCGTAGAAAAAGTTGTATAATCATCAATTATTTTATTTTAAATACCTATAGTTGAGTTCCGACAAGTAACGCGCAATTATCGAAGTTGTTGTCTGTTAAAATAAATACTAATCCATATAAGTCAGGTTTATATTGGTTTGTTCAGGAAAGTATTTATAATTTGCAAATATATTTCACGTACGTATATGATTATTATAATTAAATATGGTTATTAGTTTTTTTTTTAAATTTGATTAGGAGGCACTGAGTAAACGGGTCACTAGAGGGTAAGCTATTTCCATCGCTCATGATCGTCTGCAACGTTGACTTCCTTTTAGATAGAAATACGGCCTTTTCTTCGAGATTCAAAATGTCCTATCGGTCCGGAAATACATCCTACAATAAATTAATTCACAGATAATACCCAATTTACAGTAGTTATTATAGTATTACTTCAATCTAGACATGTAAAACGTAAAAATGGCCGCTATACAAGACGCCAACTTTTCCCATTTACCCTAATCGACCTCACCGACAACACTATTCCGCTAACATTCACAATGGAATTGCAGAGCCAAGCTTGATTTTGAGCAATACTATTACCACTTTTACCCTAACTATTAACAACTTTACAGAATATATTATATTTTATTTTTCATTCTATATTTAAATAAATTTAAATAAGCTTCACACAGATATACATGTTTATAGATATTTTTAAACATATATTATATTGGTGAGTAAAATATCTTTCTAATTCATAATGTAAATTTGATTTACATTTGAAATTACAAAAACGAGCACTACCTACTATGATTTTATAAAATGTAAAAATATAGTTACATATAATCGTTCTTTTTATTTTTGAAAGATCCAATAACGAGAAATAATAAGTTATTCAAACTAAAGGACGAGCACGAAAGTTGTAGCATTTGTTATAGTATATATTATAATAACATTACTTTTAATGCACTTAATTAAAAACATACAGATATGTTACTCTTTATTAATATTAAAATTTTGATAAAAAGAGTTATAAAAAGAATTCGTTGGGTCCAGGTTTTTGACTAATACCAAGTGTATGGAGAGTATTAAAAATAGCATTTGCTTCCCCACCTTCTTTGTGTAATGCAATCACAGCGATTCTGTTTTCTTTATCACCTCACTTTGTGACGCAACAATTGTATACTTAATTCGTACATTATCTTATATGTCTTGATGTTAAACACGCGATCAACAAGTAAATAATAAGCAACGTGATTTGTATATCACTTAATTGTAAAACTTTTGAAATAATTAAATTTGTTCACAAAATATTATCTTTAATACTAAATACAATAATCTAACCATTTAAGTTTAAGTTTTCGAATCGTAGGGTTAGATTGAAAATGTAAATTTAAAATTAATTTCATTATACGCGAGTTAAATCCGTAAAAATTGTTTTATTTCATAAAATAATCTGCTTAATTTTAAACCACCGGGTTCAATCATCCATGGTTCAAGATAAAATTGCACAAACCACAGAGCTATTACATATCGCCATCTTATATTAGTATATTTATATTAGTGTACTTTAAATAAATATTAAGGGATCAACTAATATTAACATGAAGTAGAAGAAAATTTATAGGTAATCTTAGTCCATCCAAAGTGAAGTGAAAAAACCTCAATTTTTGATAGTGAAGGCGGTCACTTTATTCCAATTATACATTTTGAAATTAAGAGCTATTGTAAAATGGTCTGTATTTTCGTGGTGTAGAATTTACCAAGTACCTACCAGTAGTAAAATAAAAAGTTCTACTTTTTGATTAAAAGGTCTATAAAAGTAATTTATAATATCTTTTCCATTTTGTTGTAAACTTTATAAAGAGTATGACTTAAATATTTATATATTCATATAACTTACGGGAATATTATGTTTAATAAACTTCTTGGGATATTTCAGTGCTTCTTTTTAGCCGCATCACAAACAGCTGGTCGGAAAACACAATTTAAGTTCCTAAACAGACGCATCGCACTGCAGCCTCTGGCATGGTTTTCTGCACTATGAATAACCGAATGTGTTACGGTCAGAAACGAGTCACATGTCTAAAGGAGAGCAATATGTATAACGATTCCGTGTAACATATTTTAGCAAAGAAAATTTAATTTTCCATGTGCTTTATTTCTTTATGGTCATTATATACTTAAAAATGCAATGTCACTCTTAATCCGTAGAAAGTTAGTTTTATTTTTGGGGAATATTAGTTTCGTGTAAGCTTATAAAGCTAACCACATAAAAGTAATTTAAAAAACCGAATTGTGTTGAAAACACAGATTTTAGGTTTCAAGTTTTTAAATCATGTTGATGACTTAGCTCGTCTTGGTTTGCTGGATATTATTTTAAGTGTATATTGTGTATATTGTCTTCTTCCTCAGTAATTAATAGCAGTATCAAAATATAACACATTTTTAATTTTAAAATCAGTAACAGGTGAACCAATTACACTTTTAACTTAAAAAGATAAGACCTGACTCTTAAAAAGTGGCATATTATATTTATTCTAAATCTTGTCAGTCTATAGGTTCACTTGTCAATTAAGACTACTAAACCGGTATACATTTTGGTACTTACTATTGGTAAACTAAAGATACAGTGCAAGTTCTAATAATTACTGCAACAAAATAAAACGCGTAAGAGACAAGCAATATAAATAATTAAAATGAGTAACAATGGAACTGCTTAATTGAAATCACATTGCATGGTGTGAAGCGACTTATTCATTAAAGTGAATTCACAATAAAAACAATATCAATTCAATCCTACACGAATGTAGCCGAATTGTCGTTGACTAGATGGTGCTAGTAAATAAACTACATTACTTTATAAATTTGACTGGTTATGTTGTTTCACTTCTAAAGACGTTTCTTGAGAACTTAGAAAATTTGAAAAAACTACTTAAATTTCATAAAAAGTGTTTTGATTGGTGAAAATTATAATTGTAAGTGTAGGAGCTGTAGGCAAAATGATTGTGTATATAGGTATATGTTATATATCATTACTGTGATTGTAACTCCATATATGTATGTCTTGATATAAAACACAAACAATATTTTTTTCATGTTTACAGTGTAATTGCCCAACTGCTTTTATAGTTTTAAGAATTTTAACAAACAGTCTCATAATATATACATATATAGAAAATATTACGCAAATATAATATGAATGTGGATATCAAATTCTTTTCTATCATATCATATTGTGGTTATATTGAAAAGTAATTCCGTGTTCGCTATATTGCATTCTCAAATGAATTATTGTGAAGTAGCAAATGTTCTCTTTATATGCTTATTACTACTTACTACGTTTTATAAGGAGATAAGCCATTTTAATAGAACGAATATTCATATAAAAATAAAATTTATGAGTGTATATTTATGATTTTATAATGTGGTTTGTGGTGGTCCCTGGTTTTTAGGTATTAACGTTGATAGTAAGCAAACACAACATCAAATTTTAAATCCAGTCATTCAAAACCAGGTTTCGTTTTCTCCCCAAACTGGGAGAATTTTCCGGGCTTAAAGCCCCCTGTAAATTGACCGAGTCAATATATGTAAAGATAAACTGTGATTCAGTCTCAACTTATCATCGGTATGAAGAATACCAAAAAATGCAAAACACCGTTCTTCTGTATTGCAATAATTAATATTTTGCATCATCGTTATAATAAATGATAAGTGTTATATGTGTATTTTCAATACATACTAACTGAAGAGTAATTAAGTTAGCGTGTACACTAAATAGGAACGGACAATGTATATTTAATCACCAAACAGAATTTGAAAGCTGAAACTATCAAAGAGATTCCAAGAGCCTTAAGACTAATTGTTATATGCAGAGCAAGGTTCACATTGAAATTGCTTTTACCCACAATGCTTTTTGAAAATATTTAGAATTAGAATCAGCTCACATCAGCTTACTTTAAACGACTCTTAGATCTATTAATTAAAAATATATATGAGTTAACGACAAGATGAATTTAAATAATAATATAATAATAATAATAATAATAATATCAGGACAAATTACACACATTGATCTAACCCCTAAGTACGCAAATTATTTGCTTGTGTTAAGGGTGTTAGACAACGATACAAATACATAGAAATACACATATAAATACTGCGAATATATTTAATAAACGACCAAACCCAGAAACACAGACATCTATGTTCATCACAGAAATGCCTGTCTCTGCCGGGAATCGAACCCGAGCCCCATTGCGCCGTGACACGTTAGGCGTCTGCGCTAACCACTCGACCAACGTATTCGTACAGAAAATTGATTAAAGTGCTCTCATCGTTTGCTCTGTTTGACTATATATTAGAATCATCCAAACTCTTAATAGAAATGGAAACTGGAATGAAATGGACCTATCAAAGCAAATTAAATAGAATCAAACTGTAAATATACAGTTATATATGATAAATATATAATACATAGAATTTCAGTTCTTATAAAAGTTATTAATGCAGTTATTTATCGAATACATATTACACATTACAATATTAAATGCTTTGAGTAAACATGAGAAAAAACTACAAGTTAGATGAGCGTCTGTGATTTTTATTTTAAAGACATTATACATTCCTTTCTTCTTCACAAAGCACAGATTAAAAAAAGAGTTTATATCATTTTTCTAAGAAACTTTTATATTAGCTTTTAATCCGAATATGTGTATTTTTAAAGTTATTTGTCTATTATATCTGTATTTATTTTGTGTATGTATCTTTCAAATTAGTTATATGTATATATGTATGTGTGTGTGGTTGTGTGTTTATATGTATGTGTATATGTATGTATATGTGCATGTAGGTGTATATATGTAGGTATGGCCAATTCCATATTATTTTCTGTTCTTTTTTTTTTTGTTTTATTGTACCGCCTTCTATATATCCTCAAGGCTCAATCTTTGAGACAACTGAAATTACTCGTAGCTCGTGATAAATTAGCGCACAAGATAGCGTGAACAGAGGTGATGGTTGACGTGAGAAAAACATTTAACTTGTCATTGATTGAAGTTTTACTTCATTACTGCCTTAACATATAATAAATTTGAGTTTTTTTGCACTTTTAATTAAATTTTTAATCAAGTTACCTACATAAAATAAATCATGAAAAGTTTATAAATAAAATTAAGAATATTCCGAATGCTATTTTTGAAGCTTATAATCTCATTTGGTATTGCATAATTTATATATTTACACCATATTAGTTTTCTCTCTTCCTCTTTCATAGTAAACGCAACAGAACTCTGGATCTGCCTGCTTTGTTATCTTCTGCGTGCTCCTAATAAGCAGATGTTCAAAAAACGGGTATGTAGATACCTTCTCGAGAAGAAGAGTTAAAATTTTCCTTCTTATGTAGTGTAATTATTTATTATTTATCACATATATATTATTTATCACGTATATGTAGTAATTTATGTAATGATAATAGTACATAGTATGTTGTATGTATTTAAGTTTGTTAACTTATGATATTTTTAATTGAATATGTATTATTTTTTTTAGATTTGTAGTCATAGTTTTGTATTTTAATTGTTTATTTTTGTATTGTACCGTGGTAGTTTTTATTTCTCTGTATGTTGGTTCAGTTGACTGGTAGAGAATGCTTTAGCATTAAGTCCGCCAATTGTATATATTTTTTTGTACAATAAAGTTTAAATAATTTAAGATACACTAATATTTTATTAGTGTCAAAAACTCACTAAAAAGATTAACAGATTTTAATATTTATGATGGCATTTTACTTCTGCTTGTGTTGTACTTCTAAATATTTTTTACAAATAAATTATCTTATGTTTGAATCTAAATTTTACATTTATTTTCAGGCAAACATTATAAACTTTCATGAACCATATTTATGTCCATTTTAATATAATCCTGTCTTTAAAGTGAGCACTGCTAAAGCTTTTGGAATCTCTTTGATTATCTCAGATTTCGGATTCCCTTTAGTGGTTAGATGAACATTGTATGCTGTTGTTTAGTGCACTCGCAAACCTAATTACGATACTATAGATTACTATAAACAGCTTTATTGAATTTCAATTTCACATTACATCAATTAGCGGTTTGTTTTAGTAGCGAACATTTATTTTTTTTATGACGTTTTATCAAAATCGAAATCTACGCATTTGGTAAGTCGCAAGCACAGCTAGTATATAATAAATAATTATGACTATATATTACGGCGAATTTTCTTCCGGATCAAATAAAGCTTAATGCGAATATTTTTTTCAATGCACAGATATAATTCTGAATTTTTCATGTGCCATAATAGTACATTAAAGCGGAAATATTATATTCAAAAGATGGCTTCATTATTCCGAGTCCAACAGCAGTATGTTAAATATTTTTTGTGACCTACACTGTTTTCAGAATATTCTATTATACGTAGTCTGCTTATTATAATGCAACCGCTTTTGCACTGGTTCGCTTTTCATCGTCTATTTGAAACAATTTTTTTTTTATTTAAAGGAGTTGTCAGTCTTTGTCCATTCCATTGAAAGAGAACGTCACTCTAAAATTAGATTGAAATTATAAAAGAAAAAGAAAGTTTTATACAAAAATATATTTGTAAATAACTATAAAACATGTATAGTCATGTTAAGCTTACTTAACCAGCCCGCGACTACTGGGAAACCGTCCCGTCGCTCTACCAGCAATACGGTAGCTCAGTTGGTAGAGCGACGGGACGGTTTCACAGTAGTCGCGAGTTCGAATCCCTCCTCGTATAGGTTTGTTTTTCATTTTATATTTATTGAAATAAAACTATTTTTACGGATTTAACTCGCGTGTATTGAATTAAATTTTATATTTTTAACACGAGATGGAGGTGTCTGTCTTCTCTCTCGTCTTACCGTGAACCCGATTGCTGCAAAGCATTTGAATCGTCGGGTTAGATTTAAAATTTAATTCAATACACGCGAGTTAAATCCGTAAAAATAGTTTTATTTCAATGTGTAGTACTCGTGAAAACCTTAGAAAACACTATTTTATATTTATATAAAATTGGTGAAATATATATTTCTCAAAAGTGTTTGAAAAATTAGTTTATTTTCAGGTATAAAAAATAAATAGTCTAATTAACATCTTTGTTTTAAAGTTATCCTGCAGTCTAAGGAGAAACCTTAGTTAGAAAACTTCTGCTTTGAAAAGCGAGTTAGAAAGAACAGAAGAGTTATCTAAATATGGTTCGGATATATATATATATATAAATGAAACTTGAAGAATATAATCACATTAGTATATCATTAAGTTTTATTAAACTTCGACCTACTTAGAGTATAACCAGCCTCTATGCTTAGCGTTTGTGAACTATAAAAAAACCTTCGATTCGGTCGAAACATGGGCAGTGCTACAGGCTCTTCAGAGATGCCAAATCGACTATCAGTATGTCGAAGTGATAAGGTGTAATGTCGAATAGACACATCGTGCCCACTCGGATATCAATTGGGAACTCTACACTCGAAGTTGTTGACGAATATATATACCTGGGATAAACTGTCCGACTAGGTAGGTACAACTTCGAAAAAGAGGCTAGTCGCCGAATCCAACTTGGTTGGGCAGCGTTTGGAAAACTGCGCACTGTTTTCTCGTCCCCAATACCCCAGAGACTTGACCGCTAACTATGAGCCTTGTAAGAAAGCTCACTGTACCTCAGCGGGCGATAGAGAGGACTATGCTCGGGATTTCCCTACGTGACCGAATCAGAAAAGAGGAGATCCGTAGGAGAACTAAAGTGGTCGACATAGCTTATCGAATTGCAAAGCTGAAGTGGCAGTGAGCAGGGCACATCGCTCGAAGAACCGATGGCCGATGGGGAAAAAAAATTCTAGAGTGACGACCACGTAGGGTAGAGCGGGGCTAGTAGAGCGTATGGGTAAGTTGGGCAATCAAAATATCTCGAAAACTATCCACCGCACGCGAACGCAACATATACCGAAAAGAAGGGGTTCCGGAAAAGGAACTTATCCCTAGAACAAAAGTAGCCACTGGGCGATCGAGAAAAGTACCCAAGCGCATTGTTTATTTTGTTATTAAAAAGTTAAATCATCTTAAGCCAGGATATTCCGTCTGTGATACGCAAATTTTATCCGTTTTCAATCAGGTAAGTGTTAATCTTCGATAAATTTATTGCAGTTTTGATATTCTTCTGTATTAATCTGGATATAATTCTAACCAGTTTTTTATTAATTCAATTTTGCTTTAAAATTTCGGGTTGGGGTTAGTTGAGCTACAGTAGCCCAAGTATCCCCACGATGAAAACAACTGTTTGTTTTTTTTACCATGAGGACTTATAAAAAAAAAGACTAATAGAGGTTCCCATATTAGTCAAGACTTAAATGGGACTGCCGAAGCTATGAGTGAAGAGGGAAAAAGTGGCTATGCCGCTGCCAAATAATTTGGAATCAAACGGATGACATTATCAAGGTTTTTAAAGAAATTAAATGAAAGCGGTAATACGTCCATGGGTTATGCAACGCCGAGGCAAGTGTTTTCTGCCACGCAAGAAGACTCTTTAAAAAATACTTGTTACAAACGGTATCAATATTCTATGGATATTCTCTAAAAGACTGAAAAATTTGGCTATAAAGTTCCACTCTTTTGGACTGTAAATATAATGGCCCAAAAAGAACGGCTTACGTGACTCCATGATTTCTTAAATATTTTATTTTACTTTAGGTATAAGCTATGTTGAAATAAATACACAAATATTAAGTCTGAATCTAATAGTTAAGCTAAGTTAGGAACGTTGCTGTTTTGTAGATTCTGTTTTTACCTCATTGTTCCAAGAAATGTACTTTTAGATTTGATGTTTGGTCACTATAAGATTATAAATAAAAGTTAATTATTAAAATGTAATTTTATTGTAAATCTACCTAACATAGGAACTATGATTTGGGTAAACTTTCTAAGTGCTCAACTAGCCCCATACCCTTGCTCAACTTACCTCACATATGGGGTAAGTTGAGCATACTTGACTTTCTGCATTAAAATACATGTAGCTTCCAAATTCGACTTGTTAGAAATAAATTATTATGAACACTAAGCTAAGGGATAAATTACTCGTCCATCAGTATGCATTATAAGCCATTACGAATTATCGTTGAGGAACTATAACTGATTAAGTGAAAAACTGCTCAACTAGACCCGCTCTACCCTACCGGAAAGCGCAGCGTGGGACCCCCCCCTCCCCTCCCCAGATGGTCGGACGACCTAATGAAGTTTGCGGGGAGCCGTTGGTTACAGGAGGCTCAAAGTCGCACGCTATGGAAGAAGTTAGGTGAGACTTTTTCCAGCAGTGGACGTCAATAAGCTAAGTCGATGATGATGATGATAATGATGAAACTTCGACTTTTTTCGACAACTCGTTTTTATCGTGAAGTTTACAATACAATACATTACAATACGTTTTTATCGTGAAGATTAATTTAATAAATATAGTTTAAAAAAACTAAAAAACACGCCAAATTAGCTAAACACGCCAAATTAGCTAAACACGCCAAATTAGCTAAACACGCCAAATTAGCTAAAGATAATTATTAATCTTGAAGATCCTAATCAAGATAATGAGATAATCTCATTATTAATTGACTAGTGGTCCTTGATATATGTAAAAAGTTTTAACAAAATCGGTTCATGGGAAATGAGACAAAATCGCATCCGAAAAAGTCGGTTACAAGCAAACAAACAAGCGTGTTAAAAATAGATAGATGGTGATGGTGGAGAGATCTTAATATCCGCAATTTATTATATATTACAGTAGGCTCCATCGATTATAATTAGCGGGAAATAGGTGTATTATAAATATACTACGTAGGAGTTGCCGTTATAAAAAAAAATACTTTGTAATATGAAATTAAACGTGTCTAATTTGTTTTAAGTCATTATTGTAAAACGATTATTTAATATGAATTTATAATAGTTGAAATATTTTGATGGAAGGTATATTGATTCATAAAAATTAATGAATTATTAAATTAATTTAAATAATAGGAAATACTTATTAGTTCTTATTATTTAAGTTTTAACTGTCTTATTCTTTTAATAACTTGCGCAGTGATGTTTAGAATTGTTATATCAAGTAATTGTTTATTTTGTATGCTTAAAGTAGTTTATTTGACTAAGATTATTATTTATGTAAGGAAGACCATTTGCTTGATTAGCAAAAAGTTGAATAAACTAAAATAATTAGAAACGTTATGACTTCATAATTTAAACCAATATTTAGTAAAACGATTAGCGATACTTACAATTGTTCATTTGCAAGTAGTTGGTATTTTTGTATATTTAAAGTAGTTGATTTCACTATGTTTATTATTTTTGTGAAAAGAAGAGCTTGTAAAGAAAGGTATGTAAACTACGTTTAGGACTATATTCGAGATAAGCTGCTGTATTGTACTAACGGAAAATTAAATACAAGTATTTAAAAGTGAAGTGTGTGAAGTGAAGTGTGTGAAGTGAAGCTAATAAAAAATACATGAAACAATTAAATCCCATGTTGCTCTTACATTTGTTGTAATTAAGTGTATGATACACTATAGTGAATGATAATATATATAATTGGTCCATGTCTTAGGAAGGCAGTAAAGGCAAAGAAAGCTTAAGATAAATCCGGAATTTCCGTTCGGTATATTTTTTACATTCCAATAAACTGCATCGAAGCAATTTATTAATAGAACTTTTGAAAGGAATTATTTAAAAACCATTTATCGCAAATTAATATTTTTCAGAACTTTTATGTATTTATTTATTTTATCAAACCACGTATAATGGATGGTGTGTTAATGCAAGATAA